>JAGSMP010000767.1:0-310723 GCA_029286625.1 Parnassius orleans | reverse complement strand
TAGATACCTTATTTGTGTAGGCACTAATACTAATAAGTCGTACTACGAAAACATGGTAAAGAAAATACACGAGTAATTTAGATTTCCAAGTTTCTATAGTGCGAATAGCATAACCCACCACATTAGAATCAGCCATAGTAAAGGGAGACAAGAGGAAGCTAAACGTGCCTTTAATAAGACATTCAATAATAATAATTATAGTGCACCATCAACATCGGCTCAGGCAAAGCTTATGGAACCAATACGAGCTGTAAATCAGCCTCAAAATCCTTTATGTATTAAAAATTACGTATAATATGATTATACGGAATTTTTTTTAAAGTAATACATAAGTTTTTACTAATAACCTTATTATACTTCCAATTTTCCGATAATTTATGTCAATCAGCTAAAACCCCTGAAAAACTTGAAAAAGGAAAAACGTGCTCAACATGTGACCCCAGGAAGAAACGCAAAACAGCCTATTTGTGTTTTCTATGTAAAAATCCAATTTGTATTGAATGCAGTAAAAAAATGTGTAATGATTGTCGTCGCAACTTGTGATTGTTCGTGCCTTGTAATTTTCTAAAAATTTTGATAATTCCGTGCCAAAAATTATTTTATCTCATAGGTAATATGTAAAGCTTTTAGCAAATAAGTAAAAATAATTAGATTATAAAGATTTTTTGATTCAGATCTCAGATTTTCGAAGTTCCTAGATTTTTACCGTAAAATGTTAAACTTATGCTAAGTGTTCATTTTTGATACGATTAAGCCATACTTTTGCACAATTAAAGTTGTAGTATGATTAAAAATATTATGAAAATGAACATTTGACTTTAATTTAATATTATATTTTATATTACTTTAACATAAAATGGAAAATACGCAAGCGGTCTCTATGACCGACGTCAGGTGGTAATGTAACAGAAATACACGTCAGGTGGCTAAGGGTTAATACTTATTGAAAGTCATTTTTATTTACCACTGGTTCGGAAAATACCTCTGTCCTGGGAAGAACCAGCAAGAAACCCAGCGGTACTTTTTTTTAAACATATTTCACTTAACAATAATTTTGTTTATACAATTTTTAAATGAATTTTCATAGAAACAGCATGGTGGCGATCACCCTATTCCCAGGGGTTATTTTCATTCATGTACTCCTTGATATTATAATAACCCTTTTTGTACAGTTTTTGTTTAATAAAACTTTTAAACTTGTTTACTGACAAACTTTGAACATGTTCTGGGATTTTGTTGTAAAGCGTATACATTGCCCCATAAATGAATTACTGATTCTGTGGAGTCTAGTAACTGGCATTACAAGCTTATGTTTGTTCCTAGTGTTTATAGTATGAATATCCTTATTCTTATTAAAGCTATTTATGTTTTTATGTACATAAATTACATTTTCATAAATATATTGCGATGCCAAAGTTAATATGTTTATTTCTTTAAATTTTTCTCTAAGGGACTCTTTACAATTTAGGTTATAAATCGCTCGTACGGCTCCCTTTTGCAAAATAAATATGGCTTCAATATCAGTCGCATAACCCCATAGCAAAATTCCATAAGACATTACGCTATGAAAGTAACTAAAATACACTAATCTAGCTGTCTCAACATCTGTGAGACTTCTTATCTTTCTTACAGCATATGCTGCAGAACTAAGTCTGCTTGCTAATTTAGATATATGGGGGCCCCATTGAAGTTTAGCGTCAATAGTAATACCAAGAAAAACAGTGGTATCCACAAGACTCAACTCCTCCCCATTTAAGAGCACATTGGTATTCGAATGTTTTACATTAGGTATTGTAAATTTATTACATTTTGTCTTATTGCCGTTTCAGAGCAAATTGTACTAATTTCGATAGAGCATTATTTACATCGTCATAATTAATAGACTGCCGTTTGAGTTTGAAAATTAAAGTTGTATCGTCAGCAAATAATACTATATCGTGATTGTCCCCTACAAAATAAGGTAAGTCATTAATATAGATTAAGAATAGGAATGGGCCAAGAATCGAGCCCTCAGGAACGCCCATTGATACTACCGATCCGGAGGAACCTTTACCATTGATCACGACTTTTTGAGTTCTGTTACTTAAATATGAAGTAATAAGTCTAAGCGTCAAATTTTTTAACCGTAATGTTGTAGTTTCCTGATTAATGTCTCATGATGAACTCAATCGAAAGCCTTGGAAATATCACAAAAATTACCTAAGGCATCCTGTGAATTCTACCAGGTATTAAAAATATATTTCATAAGCTCAACACTGGAGTCAGACGTCGAGCGACCCCTTGTAAAACCAAATTGGTTTTTATGAAGTAATTTATTTGTATTAAAAAAAAAATAACAATTGATCCAAAATTATTTTTTCAAAAATTTTACTGAGAGTTGGTAGTACAGAAATAGGTTCAAAAATTAGCACGGTCCAATGTACTACCAGATTTAAATAAAGGTATTGCTTTACTATATTCCAATAAATCAGGAAACACACCAGAATCGATACAAGTATTAAAAATAATAGCAAGATAAGGTGCAATTAAATCTATTATGTACGGGTGGAGCATGATAAGGAACTACAGAGTCTCAACAACTCAATATCTAAGTAACTATAATAAACTACTATATGATTTATGCTTTTTATAACAATTGTTAAAATTTTATAACTTATATTATATGGGAGAAGACATCGCATATTGGTTTTTGACCTTTTGTTTTAGGAAAGCAAAAAAACACCCAAACAAAAACACCATATAAATAACTTACAAAAGATATAAGTGTTTTTGTAATAACTTACTAAAAAATATTAAAAGAAAGTATGAAAGTGAATTAATTATAGATTATGGTAATAACAAAAAGAAGCTCTGGGATATACTAAAACTATAACCTGTACTAATAAACCTAGATCATCGGCTGACGAACTGTTACAGTCTTATGCAACAGCTGACTTAGCCGTGGATAGTGTAAATAATTATTTCGTTAACATTGAAAATTGTTTTTTTTTTCTTCTAAAAACGCACATGGTTTCTTTAGAAAGGGCTCAAAAAGCTCTTTTAAAGGTCTCCACTTTTAAACCATTTCAATATCCTACAATATTACTCTACAATTACTGCCAAGTACTAACTGTTCGCCAACTATTTGTCCTAAATGTTATTAAAAAACAGCATCAGTCTATAAATTATGACCCAGACAAAATCAAATGTAAACGTCGTAAAGACATTGTGATAAAGTCCAGTTTTAAACCCAACACAAAATTCATAAAAAATATTTTTGCTTTCTTGGCCCATATTTATATAATAAAGTAAACAAACTTGTTCATATATATTCTATGAATAGGCATGAATGCGACATTGCCCTCAGAAAATGGCTTCAACTTAAGTCTTATGAAAAAACGGAGAATTAGTTGACTGTACTTGTCTAATTGTTCCTAGATGTCAATTTGTTACTTCTCTCTTAAATTTTTTGATCTGTGCATGTGTCTTAGATTCTTAAGAATCAATTTCTTTTGGTTACTCTTGTATTATTTCAATATATTTTGTGTATCTTATTTAAGGATTTGTGTAAGTGGGAAGAGCTTTGCTTAACCTAAAATACAGGGTTACATTTTTAAGAACATAATTACTATATAAGATGCATTGTTTGACTGTTACTTTGTATCACTTGTCTATCTATCTGAATAAATTATTATTTTTGGGTATGTATAAGTTTTGTCATCTAGTTGGGCTGTATAAATATATAATTGTAAATGAAAATGATAAACATACATAAATATCAATAAATTAAAATAAATACACAAAAAATACATAAATAAATAAAAACCCAACCAGATGGAAGCCCTTGGCAGGGGAGACTAAACGGCCGAGGGTTAGGAGGAAAGGGAAAGAAACCGGCGGACGATGCGGGCGGTATCGAGGAGCACCGCCTTCTGCATTTGAGCTTGGAGCGTTCCGTCACGGAGTCCCAGTCGCCTCAGATGACCCGAGAGGCTGACTGGGATTAACCCGTTCGCAGAAACGACTACAGGTATAATTTCAGTCGGCAGTCCACCCCACATATCGGTCACATCGTGAGCCAGATCCAGATATTTTGTGCGCATATCTGTTTCGGCTTTCACGAGGTTCTCGTCATACGGAATGGTAATGTCGACCAAAAATATCCTTGACTGTGCCCGGTCTATTAGCACAATATAGTCCTGTCCCAGTAGAGCCTGGCGCGGTCAGTACTTATAATAAGGCAGTTTCCGATCCACGAGACCGTATTTCAGAGCGAACTCCTGGTGTAGAATCCTGGCTACTAGATTGTGTCTGTGCAAGTACTCAGAGTAAGAAAGCGCCGAACAACCGGAGATGACATGCCTAAGTGACTCACCGGGATGGCGACAAGCTCGACAGACGTCGATGGCGCCATCTTTTAGGATGTATCTCCGATAGTGTAGTTGTTGGTCTTAATAACCTGATCCTGTATCGCACAGACAAAACCCTCTGTTTCCCCAAAAAGGTCACCAAAACGTAGCCAGTGGAGGGAGGCAACTGTTTCTACGAAAGGCTCATGTAGAGCCTTGTAGAACCTCCCGTGGAGCTCCTTCTCCTTCCATACGGTCTCCTGGTCGGAAGTGCTCTGTACTGCGGGGTCTTGCAATTGCTCGTTGGCTAAGGATAGAGGGGTAAGTCCTTTATCACAAGAAATGACGTCCCTATGGAATGAATCATCCACTCTCGTCAGAAAGTAATTACGGAGGCTGCACACTTCGCGATTATGCATGGTAAGCGCGCTTAAAAAGCCACGCCCACCATGTTTCCACGGCAAGAACAGCCTCATAATCGACGATCTCGGATGATGCATCCTATGGGACGTCATAGTAGTGCGGACTTTTCTATCCAGGGCGTTAAGTTCAGTTTGAGTTCACCCAAGTATGCCAAAGGTATATATGAGAACAGGCATGACCCAACCGTTATATGCGTGTGTCTTATTCACACCGGACAAAAGGCTGTTTTAAAATTATTATTATTATTATATTATCAGGTGCCCCCTACCTGCAAGGTATTATTGGGGACTACGTGCGCGACAGGTACATTCTGTATATGGGACAAGATGGCAGGAAGATCCGGAGGGAGATCAAACGTGGATTCCGCAGGGCTCGGTGATGGGGCCGCTACTGTGGAACTTCGCCTATGATGCGGTTCTGCGAATCGATCTTCCCGCTGGCGTAGATATCGTATGCTTTGCCGACGACACATTGGTGATCGCCAGCGTGATCACTTTCGAGAGGGCCAAGAAGCTCGCCAAACTCGGGGTGGAAGTCGTCGTCGCCAAAATCCACGAGTTGGGATTAGAAATAGCGCCTCACAAGACCGAGGCCCTATGGTTCCATAAATTACCACGGAGTAGGGAATCACCTGACTCGTGTGTCCGCGTGGGTGGGTCTGAAGTCAGAGTGGGGAGGTATATGAAGTACCTAGACTTCCACCTGGACAGTCGTTGGGGCTTCGAAGAAAATTTCGAGCGCCTAAGTAAGCTTAGGGTTCTTAATCGGAATTTGAAATCTCTAGTATACAATTTTAAGTATTTTTTTACACTTCAATGTGATTTTATCATTAAAGGTGTATAGAAGCTGTTTCTTTGCATACTGTACCTTGCTTATACAACTCTAAGTGTTATTATAGTGTCAGTAAAATCTTATTTCTGGACAATGGTGTATTATGCAAACTCTCCTCTAAAACTTATTCTTATGGTGTCATTGTACACTTTTGTAAATACAATAGTTTTATGACTTATGTCTATGAGAGTGATATAAAACTAAAAGAATAAATAACAACCATAGTACAACTTAAATCTGTATAAGTGACAGAATATCGCCATTTTGCATGCGCTGCGTGTTTAAATTGTGCTAGTGAACAAAATTATATTGTTATCAATATGTGGGGAAAAAAAAAAGAAAAAAGATTTGGTGCAGTAAAAAGACCATGTTAAATCTAAATTGAGTTTATTCAACAGTTTTTCTAAGACAAGATTTTTCATCTTTTATACGTATATCTAAAGAGAGTTATATGTTATGTTTAAAAAAACTGCTATACAGCGTAAATAATAAAAATATCCTATTATTTGTTATGTATCAATATCCGGAATCCATCTTGAGTCAAGCACTAGTCTTTCCGCCTAAAGTCAGCACTTCCGGCTACCTTACTTGCCTGGAGGGGGCAACCCACCACAGTTTTTCCTTGGTTATTTAAGCAGTGATGAGCACCAGGTCTCGTCATTATAGCGTTGTTTTTCGCGCCGTTTACAAGTCAGCCTTTTGTAAGCACGAAAAAGTTTCAATTTTATTAAAATTAAGTAGCTACCCTACTGAAAAGATTATGGAGGAACAAAGTGTCGAAGAAGTTACATTAAATTCTCAAAAACGTGTGCGTACTCCATCATCGAGTTCGGATAGCAGTGATTCATCAAAAAACAGTGTTTATAGTCAAACAAGGAGACACAAGAAAAGAAAAATGGATCAAACCGTGAGTAATGAACATTTAGAATTTTTATCCCAGCAAGTGGCCTTTTTACCTAATATTATTACAAAATCTAGTGAAGTTACATGCCAAAACCAAAAAATAGTCCCTTCACTTAGTCTTAACTTGCACCGACCTACAACAGAAGGCGGGGACAAAATAAACCAGCTCAAGCTATCGGATTTGAGTACCACGGTAAAAGATCCTATTTATCCACGTGCAAATGAAATACATTTGAAGAAATTAGTAGAATTACAGCGTTTTAATTGTGATGATTGGTATGCTGTACGGTTTATCGATGCCCAGAAGAAATATTTATCTACCCCCGATTTTGTCGAACTTGCTGTAAATGATTCGTTAAAACGATTTGAATCTGCAATGTTGCGTGATGATCCTCGTTCTTATTTGCTAGTACGTTCCTTTGCCGGATTAACCAATGCTTTACTTTGCTAAAAGAAATTACAAAACATTACAAGCAGTAATTGGGCAGTGATTCTCAACAAACATTGACTCCAAATTCATTATTTGATAAAATAGAGGCGTTATTTTCTAAGGAATCACCATATAGCAAGGTAACTGAAAATTTGTTTCAAATAGTTTGTGGTAGAAGAGCGGATCTTATTAGCCCCGAGGTTCATTACTGCGAAAGTTCCTGAATAATATCATCGCGAGGTTTTGCAAAAATCTCTCCTAACGTTACGTTAATCGTTAACGTTAATCTTTGACATGTGTTGGTAAACTAATTTTATCATTAAATTCGATTCATTAAAATGTTATTATCAAAATGTCCGAGGACTTCGCTCTAACTTAACGGATGTAAATAACCAAGTTCTTAACTCAAACTATGATATAATTATTTTAACCGAGACTTGGCTTAATAATAGTGTGTATGATGCTGAGATCTTCGACGATAGATACCATATATAGACGCGATCAAAATCTCTCCTATCTAGTCATAAGAAAACTGGTGGCGAGTTTTGATAGCAGTAAAAAGAACAGATTGAACTCCGCAGACAAATTAGTTGGGAAAGTCTTGGTGAAGACTTATGGTCACAATCGAACTTAACACTAGTAATTTAAGGAATACTTACATGTGTGCGCAGTATACATCCCACCACCGGTTGATCGTAACACACTGGAAACATTTATAAATAACACTACGGCCATAAATAACAATAATCTAGGCTCGGCTAAAACTCAATTTTGCTGCTTGGTGACTTCAATATGAGTTCTATCACGTGGGCACCTCAACCCGATATTAACGGTCAGTACGCATCCCCAAGTAACTACTCAACTGTCTTCTCAAAAGTAGTTTAATAGATTTTTCACTTGCGATCTGAATCAATATAACACTAACTGGAATGCGAGGGAAAGATATTAGATCTAGTCTTGTCTAATGCAAACATCAATGTGGTCGAAAGTCAGTTTCCTATACGCAACGTAGACATTTTACATCCACCATTAGAATTTTTCTTTACAATCAACGTATCAACTAATTTCTCCGCAACTAAGAATAAATGTTCCCACAATTTTGAAAGAGCTGATTTTGATTCCATTATAGCATTCTTGAATGGTGTTGATTGGCTACAAACTTTAGGCGTACTTAATAATGTAAATGAAATGATATCGAAGTTCTACGAAATCCTGCAGGTAGCTATAGACAGATTCGTTCCCAGATCGTGCAAATCGTCAAAATCTTACCCTATCTGGTTTACACCCGCTCTAATTAGACTCATTAAACAGAAACACAAATGTCATAAAAAAATTAAATTATATAATAATCCACTAGATAAAATTGAATTTTCTTACCTAAGGAAGGATTGCGATAAACTAATAAAAAAATGTTATCATAATTACAACAATCCGAGGTATTTTTGGACACATATGAAAAACATGCGTCGTAAAGGCTCAAATTACCCTAATAAAATGTCTCTGAATGATCGTGAGAGCAAACGGTGAGCCAAGAAATATGTGATTTTATTAAGAATGATATTAATAACAATTTAGATACAACCAGTCTCCAAACCAAAGAAATATTTAGGCAATATTTACGTATCTAAACGAGAAATTGAAAAAGGCTGAAAAGATTAAATACCACAAAAATGCAGGTCCAGACGGTATTCCGCCTATATTTATATACAGGTGTGCAAATTCTTTGACTGTTCCGTTGACTATTATATTTAACTTCCTTGAGCTCTGGCATTTTCCCCGAAAGGTGGAAGGAGGCGCGGATTGTACCAATTTTAAAGCGAAAATCCTAAGTGTTACTAATTATAGACCTATTTCCATATTATCTACTATGTCAAAGGTCTTTGAGAGCTTGGTCTATGAATCTGTTTTCAAAAATCTAGGACGACGTAGTTGGCAGCAACATGGTTTTTCTGGTAGATCTACTGTCACAAATCTATTTTCATATGTCACCAATTTAATTGAGAACGTTGATGACAAACTACAAGTGGATGCTATATACACAGACTTCTCTAAGGCCTTTGACAAAGTAAATCACGCACTACTTGTCAATAAACTAAGAACTTTTAGTATAAATGGGACATTATTGAACTGGTGTGCATCATACCTTCAAGAACCTTCGACCGTGGTGATTGATGGGTACTCCTCGCAGCCTTATATTGCCTACTCCGGTGTACCGCAAGGCTCTTAGGTCCAGTATTTTTAACATCTTTATAAACGACATTGTTTCGATATTTCAACACTCAAATGTCTATCTATTTGCTGATGATCTCAAGATAGTTAAAACCATTAGAAACAACTCTGACGTCGAACTATTGCAACATGACCTCAATCGCCTCCTACAATGGTGTAATAACAACCAAATGTTTCTCAATGGCAATAAATGTCGACTTATTAGGTTTACCAGAAAACATAATTACATACAAAGTCAATACTATATTGATACTGAGAAACTGACTGCGGTTCGAGCGATACGTGATTTAGGCGTTATATTAGACAGCGAATTAAGATTTACCAACCACATCGATAGCATAATCACCTCGGCTACGAAGACACTGGGTTTTGTATTGAGGAATTCCAGAGTTCATGCAGCCCTACCTACAATCAAACTCTTTAGCAGTCTGGTTAGAAGTAACTAGAATACTGTAGTCAAATTTGGAATCCACTACAAAATCCATAGCATTAGAATTGAAAGAATACAAAAACTGCTTCGTCATCTTGCGTACCGTTCGAATAGCTATCAAACTATTGATTCCTACGATAGACAGTTGGCACAATTTAACATCACATCATTACAATCACGTAGAACTATCTCAGACATGATATTCCTATACAAAACGCTCAATAATAGTGTTGATTGTCCAGCGATAGTTCAATTATTTAATTTAAAGTGCCACCAAGACTGCTAGGAAACCGCAAGCTTTCAATGTATCACTTTATAGATCTAACTTGGGAAAGTATTCCCTCTAGCTGGCTCGTGCCTATAACGAACTGTCCTCGAAGATTTCTGGCCTCGATATTAATTGCGATAGTTTATCCACCTTCAAATCAAAATTAATCAATTTCTTTAAAAAATAATGATCAATTAATTAAAGTATAATATTGGAATTATAATGTTTTGTCTTCTGTTATGTGGTCAGTGTAATTTAATATGGTAATGAAGTTATCTAAAATATTTTAAATAATTCTATTTCTTTTAAAATTTAGTTATTCAATGAAGTAGTTCAATTTTTTCTCTCTTAAAATCTTTTCATTTACTAAATAATCAATACATGTTGTGGTTACCTATAAAAATACAATTATAATATTCTTAATATTTATGAAAATGATCTTTGTATTATTACTGTTGTAATTTCTGTTGGTAATCCTAATAAATAAATAAATAAATAAATAAATAAATAAATAAATAAATAAATAAACGTAGAAACTCTGTTCAACGACGATTCCATTCAGGCCTACCTTCAGAAAATTGGAGGGCAGATAAATTGATCACTTCATCCCGATCAGTGCCTCGTACTCAAAAGACTTTTTATGAAAATCAAAAACCATCGACGAGTAAACAAGTTAATAATACATTTTTTCATCGAAGCAATCCCTCGAAAAGAGGAAAACGTCCACCCAGCCTATCCAACCAAACGAATCGAGATAAATTGGGCAAAAATAAACAAAGAGGAAAGAAATCTCAATCGCATTTTCCTTTAAAGATGATCGTCGTAAATGACTCTCAAAAATTTCATGGCGGCTGTCTAAAACAATTTCAATGTGTTTGGAGCAATTTAGGCGCGCCGGAAAAAATTTGCAGACTATTAAACGGCTCGTACATCCCATTCAAACTCAAGCCGCCTCTATTACTTCCAAATCCAATTGTGATTCAGAGCTACAGGACCAAAACTTCCTTAAATATGACTCGCAAATTCAAAGCATGTTAAAGTCTGGAGCTTGAACAGGCGGAGCCGAATCCAGTTTCCTTTCCACATTCTTTTGGTGCCAAAACCAGACGGCATCTACCGTCCAATATTCAATTTAAAACAATTGAACAGGTTCGTCAAAACGAAACCCTTCAGACTGTTCAGTCACTTTCGAGTACCCACCTTCCTGCAGCATCAGAATTGGATGGCAAAATTAGACCTAAGCCAAGCCTAATTTCATGTTCCGATTGCTCGGCGTCATCGAAGATACTTGAGGCTAAATTATCACATCAATTCAAACCAGCACCAACTGCTTCAGATGACCTGCTTACCGTTTGGCCTTTCCTCTGCAGAACGTTTGCCTCGATAACAAACTGGGTAGCAGAGTTTCTCAGGAATCGGGGCATTAGATGTGTAGTTTATTTGGACGATTTTCTTTTGCAAGCCAGTCGATGCAACAACTACAAGAATATATTAACGATAAAGATCATGCAGTTACTAGGTTGGACAATAAATTTCGAAAAGTCCGTGCTGACTCCGACACAGTGCCTCGAGTTTCTCGGCATAACATGGGACACAAACGCAATGCAAAGTCCTTATCGGAGAAGTGTGCTTAACGCTACGCAACGTACTTCAGCAACAGCTCTAAAAGCCAAGTGGTCCCTCAAACAGTATCAGATCTTAATGGGGAGACTCAATTTTGCCCGTAACCCGGAAGGTCGGCTTCATTGTCGAACACTGTACTTCAGTCGACAGTTGTCAAAGGACCACCACCACCAAGTGAGTATTCCACTACCAGTTCAATCAGAGATGGAATGGTGGCTACAAGCTGTGGGTCAATCTATACCGATACACATGAATGCAATAGTAACTCATCTTCTAACAACCGATGCTTCAGACATCGGCTGGGGCGCTCAACTCGGCGATATAAGTATCGGGGACCTGGATGAAACGGCAACTAACCTGGCACGCAAATAGAAAAGAAATGTTCGCAGTTCATGCAGCGATATCACACGAACAAAACTGCTAAAAAATCCCAGTGCTTCTTCAGACAGACAATCGAACTGTGGTGTCTTACATAAACAAGGAAGGCGGAAGCAAGTCCAAAAACTTCTCAGGCAAACTCGAAACTCACTTGCACTTCTAGACAAAATTCAATATACACCCTTCAGGCCCAGTACTTTCCAAGGCAGATTCAATGTCCAAATGGACGCCTTGCTCCAGTAAAAGCGACAACTTTTGGTGGCACCTCACAACAGCGGCGTGTTCAAAATATTTTCCAAAGTAGAGCACGCCGGAATATGGTCTATTTGAAATGAACACTGTTCACGATGTTCAACTCTTTAATATTATCTCAAGTCGGCACTCACACCTACCACAGATTCAAGACTTGCTCTTGGAAGCATGGTATGTTAACAGAATGGACGGATAAAGAAGAAATTGTTAATATCAAGTTGGCGAGGCTCTGATCAACACATATAAACCAGCATGGAGTAGATGGAAAAATGGTGCGAGTCTAATTCGGTTAATTATAAATATCCTAAACCAGTAGTAGCCCATTATCTACATTTACATTGTGATATAGGTCTTGCTTACAGAACAATTTTAGTACATAAATCTGTGATTTCAACGTTCACCTACTTAACTTCAAAAGTAGATTTATCTTCAAATTTCTTTATAAAACATATGTTAAAAGTAATATCTATGGCCCGTACCAAATCAGTAAAGCCACCAATTTGGAATCCTAAGTTTCTTATGCAGTATATAAGTGAATATAATCTAAATGAAAACAATCTATATGAAGTATCTGGGCATACAGCTACATTATTACTTTTGGCTTCTAGTCGGAGAGTTCATGACCTCACTTTGTTACATATTGACAATAACAGTTTAATAGACGAACAAAGTAGCATAATCTTATGGCCAGCTTTTGGTTCCAAAACGGACAGCATTAATCATAGACAGTCTGGTTGGAGGCTTAAATCACATCCTGACAAAAAATTGAATATTATTTTCTGGATAAGACAATTATTAAAGATATCTAAAAATCGCAGAAAGGCTATATCTTATAAATAATTTGTTTATTACAGCTAGAGGCAACGCAAAGCCAGCATCCCGTACTGTAATTGCTGGGTGGGTAAAATCACTTTTGAAAGAGGCGGGTATTGAAGCTACTCCTGGTTCAGTAAGATCAGCAGTATTTTCCTTAAATTGGTTAGAAATTTTTTCCCTAGATAAAATCCTTGCGACTAATAATTGGAAAACTGTACATACATTTCAAAATTACTATAAAAAAGAACTAAAGGAAATTGAAATAAATAATTCTGTATCTTTATCAAATTATTTTGATGCCATTAATTGATTGATAGAGCAAATATTATATTAGTTTGATTTATTATTGTAATTAATAAAAGCTTATTGTCATTACGGCCAGTTATAATCAAATAATGTAATTGTGGTACAATATATAATTTTGTTGCTGTGTATCTCTTTGCAATCATTCTTTATTGTTTACCTTGCACATTATAGCGTTAATAACTATCATAAGTTATTAGCATCAGGTGATAACAAACACGTCACTCAAGATGGATTCGGATATTGATACATAACAAATAATAGAAGTTTACCATAAAATAAAAACTTATTGATTAAAAAATAATAGGTAAGTTTTATTTTATGGTAAAACTCTCTATTAAGAACTGATTAAAACCAATGACTGCATTATATAATCCATAACATAGTACAGCTACTAAGACTATAAGACCCTCGAAATAGCGTTTAGGCTGTTTAGCAAATGTCGCCATTTTAAGACCCATAAAAACAAAATTAAAAATATAAATTTGAGAATATTATAGTTCGGCCGTTCAGAGAATGCGTTTCTGATACGACGCGATTGAAACGACGACGTAACTTTGTAATGGCGTTGCAGTTACGATAAAAATATTTTTACTGGTTGTTTACCGTTTTAACAATTGATGAGCATTAAAACAACATTATTATATCAATAATCAACGAATGTTATAATTTTGTGCCGAACTGAGTGTCAAATAACTTGGTAAACAATATTTTTCTAAATCTATACTGCGCTATTACAAGGTTATGTCAGCGCTTTATATTTGTAGTGCTGTGCTAACAATAACGGGCAATAACAGTATCGTAATCTGTTCTTATACAGTTATACTTTATAAAATAATACGTTTTGTTTTTCTTTTTAAGAATTTGAAAATAATGGACTATAAGATAACTTTTATTAAATATGACGGCACCAGCACCATTGCACGTGCGGCGGCGTCGGTGTAGCTAGACAGAATTCTTGTAAACAACACGTGCACCGCACACCTGCGCCAATGCACCTACGGTGGCGCCCGTTCTGGTTGTATAAAACGGACGGAGCGGCCGCCGTTAGGGCAGTCTTGGCTCTGGCGTGGAATGGTGCGCTTGTCGTATTTCGTTACTAGCTTATCCTTGACTTGTTGGATAATTAATTCATGCAAACGAATTAATTATTATTCTGAACATTCTTTCTACATCAGAAGTGGGATAAAGTCCCCATTATTGCTCATATAATCTTCGAATAGTATGAGGATTATTACATTTTGAAAAGACCTATAATAATGCAATTCCACATTGATGACCCTCTTTTATGTAAAATGCCGTAATGAAATTTGCTGTCTTACTTACGATATTGACGTATCATTAAAGTGTAGAGAAAAGATTTCAAGTGAAATGATTTAAGCCCAAAGATAAATCTTTTGTTCGATTTATATTAAAAGTACCATGAGTACTTTCATTATTTCTTAACTTACCAAAATATGTTAATAAATGACGAAAGAAATGTTGGAGGCTTTCTAGATAAGTTATAGTTTGCATTCAGTGAAAAATTAACTTGTTCAAGTTTTATTATAATTTGATAGTTCACGAGACATGATTAACGTTTGCTACATTTTGAAGTTCAAAATGTTTAAGCGATGTTAAAATAATTGAATAACTTTAACGTTCTATGAATTGAAAATAATAAGTGGGCCTTTTTTGTTCTAATGTGTTGATAAGTGTTGTAGCTTACTCTGAATATTGTGTGGTCGACAAGATTGGGGTTTGATGTCGAGGAATTCGTGAAGTCTCTACAACAATGATCAATGAGGAAGATGTTGTGACAGCCAAATCGGACATGATCAGGTACGGCCGAGCGCTGGTAAGATTGAGCCTACACCGCTATAGTCAGTAACTTATCGGCAGATCTTACGGCAAGACAATTCGAGCGGCCGCCGAACACATGTGCTTTGGTGCTGTAAAGGGACGTCTGATGCTTGGTCAGCTTTCGTAGATTTTGCGCAGTTGCCTCCTTCCCTTTGAAATATGTGGTGGTATCGGTCTCTCGACATAGTTGCCGTTTTGCAATGTGTGCAATGGTTTCCATGAGTGCCATGTCATACAGTTGCCGTTTCTTAAGAGAATGTGGTGAAATTTGGAGCTCGAATTCTATGGTTCGCAATAAATGTATCTCCATTTCTATTAATTTTATATTTGCAAAGCAGGACAACGATTCGCTAGCGGCCAGTACGGCCCAACGGCTCGCTGGCACGAGGGTGGCGAACGCAGCGGAACCGCACGCTGGTGCGCGTTTGTCTGGAGTTGGCCGTATAGGCGCGTCCATGAGCTAAATGAAGTCTAGGATGGTCGAGCATTGTAATATTTAACAAGTGTTAATATCTGTTGGTGGTGATAACTGATAGACCGTATGCCGTTTACTGTCAACCGAACGAAGACACGACAGTCAAAGTGGCCGTGTCTGCGCGTCTAGAAAATACAGAGGTTGCATCACTCTAGCGGAGTAATTCTTCTAGTGCAGGAAAGGGAAGATGGTGTCGCTGAGAGGCTGGTATGTGTCGTGTTGCTATTAGCGTTATCATGTCACTACGTCCCTGACGTTAAAACTATTGTGTGATTGTAACAGGGACATGTTTGCGGTATTTGAAAAAAAAAAGAAAAAAAAGTGGTTTTACTATCATTGCAGGCGTTTGCCGGTCCAATGATATAGCTACAGGAATAGTGATTCCGGACTAGCATAAATAGTACTTGAAAAAAAAGATTAAGAAAAAATAGTTCTTACTATCATTGCAGGGCTTTGTGCCGGTCCAGTGATATGGCTATGGAATAGTGATTCCGTAAAAAAAAAAAGTAGAAAAAACAATGATTCTATAAGAAAAAGGGAGAAATTGAAGGGCTTGCCGATCTAATGATATGGCTACAGAGACGACTAGTCATTCTGATCTAGTATAAAGATAACTAAGATTGTGATGGAGCGTGCGAGGACGCACGCATGTCAGCATATGACGGCACCAGCACCATTGCACGTGCGGCGGCGTCGGTGTAGCTAGACAGAATTCTTGGCAACACGTGCACGCACACCTGCGCCAATGCCTACGGTGGCGCCCGTTCTGGTTGTCAAAACGGACGGAGCGGCCGCCGTTAGGCGATCTTGGCTCTGGCGTGGAATGGTGCGCTTGTCGTATTCGTTACTAGCTTATCCTTGACTTGTTGGATGGAATGTTCAGAATAATAATTAATTCGTTTGCACGATTAATTATTATTCTGAACATTCTTCTAAATAAAAATAAAACCACGACCAAACCGAACGCGCGAAAGAAAGTAGCATTTTATATTTAGGTTGAAAATGAACCCCAAATGGCGTTATGGGCCGCCATTTTGTGACGCTAAAACAGTCGTCTGTTGTCGTTTCGTGCGCATAGACCACGTTCTTCAAGTGTTTTCGATCTGTTTTTATTTGATTACCCGGCTTTCGTTTAATGGACTGTTTCTGCTTTTCAAACTGACATCGGCGCTAAATCGGACTTCGATTGTGTTTTGTATTGCGTTCTTTTTACTTTGGTGCATAATAACGCCTAAACGTGGACAAACATTGAAAAGTGGAGCCGTGAGTTAATCATCAAGCTGCAAGATTACTTTGAGCAGGAGCGGCAAATGGCGGACCCCTGTTACCTGTCGAACAAGTACAAGAACGCGTCTCTCAGGCGCTTGGGTTAACAAACGAACGATAACAAATATTAATAAAGAAAAGTTCGGCTCTACTGGCACGGAAGATAATATTTTACGTACTCCGAAGAAGAAAGAACTAAACCCGTGACAGATATTGACATTTGACGCCGATGCAATCAGAAATCATATATGGTTACTATTCCAGAAATGAATATCTCAACAGGAAGAAGCTTTTGGCATCGTTAGAAGCTGGACTGTTTAGCGGGGTAAACTGCTAACAAAATCTTAAAAGATATTGGTTTTCGTATAAAAAACAGACAAAGAAAAATTTTATTAGAACGATACGACATAATTTTAAAACGGATAAGTTTTTGAGAAAGCAAAAATATTGATAACTGGGATAATGTCGTGTTCGTTGACGAGACATGCTAAACGCCAATCACACGGTTTCCGTTCTTGGATGGATGATACACAAGCGTCGACGTCTGATTAATATTCTGCACATTCAATTCAATGTACTTTTGCATAGAAATACAGATTGTAACTTTGTAACAAAGAATAAATAAAACAATTTTATTATATTAATATTACCTTTTCTGGTTTCCACTTAAATTACTAAAATATAAATTTTAAATGATTCCGCCAATTTAAAACGAAAATAATCTTAAAAATAACGCGGCGGTTCATTTTGGAGGAACGGTAACGAACTCAGTTTTATGTTGTGCCCATCACTAGTCGTGACTAACTGATAGGTGTCAGGAACGCATTCTCTGAACAGCCGAACTATAGACATTAGTCTTAGCCTATACCATTATTTCAGTTTGACTAATGACCACTGTGTCCCAATGTGTCATATCCATTAATTCAATTTTTTATTCTAACCTATACAATCGATATTTAGTTACCGTATTTAGTATTTGTCCTTGTATTATTTTGTTATTTTTGGCGCGGCAATTTTTCGTTAGAAAAAGATGTACAAGTTACCGTAAAACTAATTTGCGTGCAATTCAACTATTATCATCGTCAAAATTCAACTCGAATCCGAATATAATATTAATATAAATATATTTACATTAAATGTCGCCATCATTTTAACATGTAATAGTTTCCTTACACAAATAACAGCTGTAATACAGCAATTATACAGCCTCTTTTCTGCTTGTACAGCTACTGTACAGCGCTACTAACACATAAGGCTGCATAATTTGTGCCATTTTTTATAAAGCGCTTATACAGATTTAATACAGCCAGAAAATACAGCCTCTAGTATAAAACTAACTTCAATACAGCTCATATACAGCTTGCATGCTGCTTGGGTTGTCAGTTACTCTGGTTCTATTGTGTATATGCAGACAGTATAGCCATTTTATAATTAGAACAGATATAAAACTTAGACCAGCAAAGGAAGCAGCATTCGATTTAAAAAAAATAAGTTTCGAAAGAACTTACTGTCACCTGATGACAAGTGGCTATTGAAGCCACCTGCAACCAACTTCAAATAAAGAAGGCTACAGATGCGTTGTCACGTCTGAGGACTAAGGTGAAAAGCGTCACCGCCTGTAATTATACTGGTCTTCTATACACTCTAGACCAGAACACGGTAGTGCATGCACTACTGCTTGGCGGCAGAAATGGACTGGTTGCGCAAACCTACCCAAACGGATACCTAGACAGAAAAGCAGTCCAATTACCATTAATAATGCACTGCAATTTTCTTCCTCAAACTTCCCTCATGTGGGAAGTTGATATGAAAGCATTGGATTGATTAAGACCTAATTAGGCAGTTTAAGTTAAAGGTACATGTTAGAGCAAAGCTGCATCTATATTATGGTTGCAACACGAATGGGTCAGCTCTACTGAGAAAAAACCACGCTCTACTAAAATACGAACTTAAAATAGCAACTTAATGCGACTGTGTTTCGTATGGTGAATGTATAGAGCCGGAGTTCCATTTTACTGGAAACGAGGCATTCCATCTTAGATCTCAAGGGTGACAACGCATTTGCATTTTGATTCTTAATCAAATATCTATGGCTTACAGCATCCACTTGTATATAATCAGGTGGATTGTGTGCTCGTTTTTCACCATTATTCTATAAAAAAACACAACAGCAAAAACACCAAATAAATAAGAAAGACGGTGAAGAAAACCGTTACTTGTAGTAAATAATCCTGGAGCGGTAAACTCACTCTTTGTGTCTATCAGAAGAAGGCGATAGTGTGAGATAAATTACATCAATTTGTTCAAACGATATCGTTCTCGATGAGGCTGCGTTACTTCACAAACTTGGCAAATATAACGTCGAAAGATTTAGTACGTTAGTTTCAATACAGTCATATCGGTTTGATCAACATGTTTATTTATAACTTTTATGTAGAACCAATTTGTATACGAGTATAAAATATTATTGCGTATTATGATTGTGAATGCTTATTTTAACATTTTGATCTTAATATCGCTATCATCCAAAAGAAAATTTGTCATAGTTTTATTTATTTATTTAAGTACACTAACGATTTTGCAACCATAGAATACTATAATACATACATATAATATTCTATGGTTGCATCAATATAAATAGTATGCACACATCAACCTAGACATTAATCACAATCGGTTAAAGGTATACACCGTATGTTTCTAAATACTAAAAATACCTAGTAATTCTAAACACATAAAATACAACAACTTAGGATAAAACAAAATAATACTTTGTGTATAAAACAATTACTAACACCTAGTTACCCACCAAATAATGTATCGTTTACTGTGCAAACTTGGCTAGAGACATAACATGTACATCTATTGACCCTCCGCACTTATATATAGTTGGGAAATCCTGGAGACCAGTGAATTGGCTCCCAGAACTGTTTTGAAACCGATAAGAGAGGCTCAGTGGTCTTACGAGGCATTCGTGACGGTTTAAAATTAAATTTCATAATCTTGAAAAACAAGGATAATTCATAGTTATTCTTCATTAGACCTAAGGGGGTGGATATTAGCCATCGTTGCCACACTTGGCAGGGGGGTTGGTAATCGCAGTTTTTTATTATTTTATTTTATTATGAAAATGCTGTACCTCTTTAGACTTTTTCAGCAGTGGATATTTGATAGACTGAAATGAATGAATGAATTGAAATCCTTGTAATAATTCGAGGTCCATTTTATTTAAGTCGTGTTTCTATGTGATTAAAAATGATAAGGTAAATTATTTGTTTCATAGACAATGTTCTTTATAATAACATCATGTTAACGTTCTGCTATCTTAGGAGGAAATTAATACATCTTCAAGGCAATTAGAGACTGTTCATTTAAATTTCTCTATGTGCATATTATATAGTTGGTCACTTGAACTTGAAATGCATATTGCATATTTATACGACATGTACTTTATGGTTGTGAGATACATGATCATTATGAAATTCACATATTAATCTTCATAATTAATACCAATATGAATTTATTTCAAACCATTTGCATTAATTCTAATATCCAGTCTTGATATAATATAAAAGCGACTACACTTGACACGGCCTGGCAGTTCAATACGTATGAGTGTTATTGAAGATTATAATAATCAAGTTAAGTCTATTGTGAAACAAGATTATTCAAAAGATTGTAAGCAAAGTTAAATGAAAATATTTTCGTCTTAGTAAAATAAAGTATAGTGTATTAAAATTTTTCATATGTATAGTTGTAAGAGCGTAATTAAGCAACGAATAAAGTGATTAAACAGTTAAATAAGTAAGTTGTCGTGGTTTTATTTGAGAAAAGTTCACATGATCAACCGGTTGCTCCGCGTGCCTCAGGGTAGTCTGTGCCTTTCTCAGTGTTTCTAGTTTTTTTAATTAAGTTTTCTGACACTAATAGTGTCAGAAATATTTAATTACACATTTGATTTAACAAACAAAATTGGTGCGGTTAACAATTTTGGGTAGAACATAATATTTATTTACTTTTGAGGTTAATATTCGATAATTCGAAAGGGCTTACTATGCAAAGAGTTGTCCTTTGTAAAAGTTCAGGCAGTTCAAAACATATTTGAAGTATGCGGCATCGAAATTACAGCAAATAAATTAATAATAATGTCTTTATAGAACACCGCAATCAGATACTAGGCTTTTTAAAAAAAAAATTAATAACTTACTTTATAGTTTAATAACAAAGTATAATACTAAGAAGCGCATGGTTATAGCAGGAGACATAAACATAAATACATTAAAAAAAGGAAAATTCACTTGTGAGTTACAAGAATTATGTTACAATTACAATTTAAAAATCCATATAAACGTTCCTACGCGAAAGTTATCTTGTATAGAACACATAGCGAGTAACATTCCAAACGCCACTGCAACTATATTACCACTTCATCTCTCGGATCATAACACAGCACAAATGTTAACGTTTCCAGTAAAAAACAAGTTAACATCAGCACCATCTTATAACATTTTTAAGAGAGACTATAACTTGGAACATATTCAAAAATTTAAAGAATGTCTACAAAACTTATCGTGGTATGAAATTTATAAGGAAACTGACTTGAATAAGGCCTTTAACGTTTTTCACGAATTGATATGTCTTTTTTACAATCAATGTTTTCCAAGAATAAAACTAAAATTAAACAATAGCCACGCAAGGAAAAATAAATGGATACGTCAAGGATTAAAAAAAAGTTCTCGAACTAAACGGGTCCTTCGATACACATACTATAAGCAAAAAAGTACACGTAATAAAATGACCTACATAAACTATTCTAATATTTTAAAGAAATGTATTTATAAATCTAAAAAAATTGATAATATTAAATATATAAATAATAGTTATAACAAATGCAAGGCAGCATGGAGAATTATTAAAAATGAAATTCATAATCTGAAAGTTAAGGATAATATAGACACCATTTAAATTGCAATAACTTATATAAAATCCATAGAAGCAACTGCTTTTTAATGATTATTTTATAGATACGACCATAAATCACACCTCAACAAAATTTAAATGTAAAAATACGATTTAAGTAAAATTCAAAATGAATTCGATGTACCTAAAACATATTAGAGAAAGTAAAATAGAATATTATCATTAAACAATACAATCTCAGAGGAATGGCGAAATTAACACGAAAGTTTTAAATCATGTGCTGATAATGTAACCAAAATTTTGACATCTTATTAATTTATCATTCTCATCAGCAAAATTCCCAGAAGCACTAAAATTATCAATTATAAAACCTATTTAAAAGGAGAAAGGATGATATGCAATTATCGTCCAATAACCTTGATACCCATTCTGGCAAAAAATTTGAAAATGTATGTATAAAAGAATAGTTGATTACTGTGATAAATACCAGATAATTACAAGCGAACAATACGGGTTTCAAAAACACAAATCGACCTCACTTGCCATATTTTTCTTTAGTAAAACAATACTTAGTTACATAAATAACAGACAATTAACAACAAGATTATTCTTTGACTATCAAAGCCTTTGATTTCGTTCACATGATATATTATTGCAAAATTAGAGACAATTGGGATCAGAGGACTAGTACTTCAGTGGTTATCGTCATATTTAAATGGCAGACAACAATGTGTTATCATTGATAAAATAGGTAAAAACAATAACTTGACATCTTATTCATCTGGATATAAATATAATAAATTCAGCGTTCCGCAAGGAAGTATATTAGGACCGATTCTTTTCCTATTATATATTAATGACATTGTTGACATTGAATCATAAATGTGTTCTGTCCGCTGATGACATTTCAATTATTGTGACATGTAATAAAAATAATAATTCAATTAGAAATCATGAAGATGACATTAATAATACATTTGACACACTAATAGAATGGCTTGATATAAATAATTTGAAAATTATTGTAGATAAATCCCATTATATACAATTTAACAAATCTATCAATTCCAATCATACGAGTAATATGAAATTTAATTTACCAAAACTAAAAGAAGCTACATGTACAAAATTTCTGGGAATAACGTTAGATGAAGATATAAACTCGAAAAAATAAATAGATAACGTATGCAGTAGAATTAATAAATTTGTATGTATATTAAACACGTTAAAGACATTACAAATATTAAAACGGCAATATCAACGTACCAAGCATACGTAGAGTCTATTTTACGCTATGGACTTACGAGTATAATATGGGTAATGGTACTGATCGAAATAGAGCATTCGTTGCCCAAAAAAATGTATTCGTGCAATATGCGGTTTATCGCCAGGTGAATCCTGTAAACCGCTATTTAAAGACTTGATATATTACCCCTCCCGTCACTATACATTTTATGAAGTTGGCGTGTTTGTTTTAAAAATAAGTCATTCTTTGTTAAAGCAAGTGATCTATATCCTCGAAACCGACGTGACCAGACAAACTTGTCCTAGATGTTATTCCTAGACTTGTTAAATATAAGAAAAGTTGCTAAATATGTGTGTAAAAATATATAATAAAATACCTAAAAATTTAAATTATTAAGTGAAGACTATATAAGAAACATTTGTGTGATTGGTTAAAAACCGAATGCTTTTATGACTAAAAGATTTTTTGAGATTATTTTTTAGATTTAAAAATTAATATTGTCTAAACATTTTAAAACTATAACTTGCACTATTATGCGAAACACAACTGTACTATATAAATTGTAACATCCTCTTATACCTGATTCATGCAGATAAAGATTTATGACTTATGAATAATACGGGATCGGGTAAAATATACCAGAGTTAGCACTGGCCTCATCTCATTTGTGAGAGGTTATATATAATATATACAGGGTATTTTGAAACGCTCCAAAACGAAGACAGACGACAGTACTAACTATATCTTAGATGATGGGTGAAATATAAAATCGATCCTGATGAAAAAATTCATCTTTTCACAACGTTTTATTAGCTTTATTCACGCTCCATCGTGTTAGTATAAATCATCGTGTTAAATAAAACGTTAATTTCATTAAAATAAAACATGAAAATACTTAAACATAAAGCAGTGGAATTACTGAATTACAATCAGCTGACTGGGGTCAATGTACGCGCGAACGCCGAATTCCGCGGCCCGTAACTAGCGATGGTACCACAATACATAATAATTTACAACACTTGTCTAAATACCTATTATCTACTTAACCTACTATTTTGCCACTGTGCTTGTCTCCACATAGCCACTTTAATTCAAATTCACAGGTTAAATAAACCAAATAACTGGTTCGATTCCCCGCTAATGAAAAAATACTTAAATGAAAAGTTAACAAGGTTAGAGTTATGCGTTTTATTCATCGTAGGTATGTTTATTCTGATGTATTCAGTTATGTACCTATTCAGATCAGTTCAGTACCAAGTTATTTAAAAAAATAGGTATGAGCAACACCGCTCTAAATCCTCCGTGGTCTTATGAGATGCGGCTCAAATGTGCTCCATTCATTTCGAGGCAGATGTGGGCTCGGTGTTGCGTCTCCTCATGCAGGCGGGGCATTATCGTGTGGTCTGACACAGTCCGCACGTGTTTGTCGAAAACATCCACGATCCTTTGGCGCATTTCGTCAGCACTATCACTCACGATTAAAACCCTTTCTTTCACATTTAAAAAAAGAAGTCTAACGGGGTCAGATCTGGTGAGCGAGGTGGCCAAGTGTGGTCTTAGTCTGCCAATCCAGCGATCATCAAATAATTGTAAGGCTCACGGACGAACCTCACGACATGTGGGGTGCACCATCATGCTGGAACCATGTACGGCGATATTCATCCAACGATGGTCGTCTAAAATGTCAACCAACTGTTCATTTATAAAGTTTAGGTATCCCTGTCCGTTAAGTCGCTGTGGCGAAACACTGGTCCCAGTATGCGATCCTAAATAAACCTGCCCATACGTTAACCGACCATCGGGTTTGGTGCCCGGTTTGTCGAACAGCGTACGGGTTAACCTCTGAATACACGTGTGTATTTCTTCGGTTCCACATGCCGTTTCTGGTAAATGTCGACTCGTCCGTCCAGATAACGTGCTCAATGGACCAGGCACACGTTGTTGTCTAATAACCAACGCAGAAAACTCGTCGGTCGTGATCGCCGGAACTAAAGCTTGCACTTTTGCACTTTGTATGTGCATTCGGTTACGCTTTAACACTTTGAACTGAACAGTATGACACATTTGTTCCATCCGACGTCTTAACAATTTAGCGATACTTCGTGTACCTAGGTTCGGATACCGGCGAACGACATCTAAAATGCGCTCCTCAGGTGAACAGTCATTTGACTTCCACCTTCTGCCGCTACTGGAGCAATGGGCCGATTTTCCAACACTCGCTGAAACTGCTGTTATCAGACGAGAGTCAGCTGGGTGTCGAGCGGTCAGAATTTCTCTCGGTAAATTCAATGCACGCGCATTCCGCGAGCTTCTCAAGCACATTAACATGTTACCGTATTCACGAGCACTATAAACGTACGCGTTAGGCATTATTAAAACAAAAAACACAAAACGTAACAACAAGAATAACACGTAATAACAAGTAGGTATACCAAGTAATAACAATAAAATTTAATAAAAAACAATTGAACTGTCGCTTGCGCATGCGTGTCAAAGTCAACACGGAACTGTCTCAAAACTAAAATCAATAATTAATCGCAAACTGAAGCCTACACTTTGAACATTCCTACAGACCGTCAAATGTTATGACATTGCCAACTTTTATTTTATAAGTTTAGTTTCCATATGATCCCTACGACTACTCTTTCATATGGAATTTAGAAGTTATAGTTGTAATTTTTTAATACAATTAGACAATCAATTGTACCCTGACGAAACAAGCAGTTCGTTACTACAAAAATATTAAAATTAATAAACGTACTTACTTGGGTTTGGTTATCTTTGATTTTGTACGAAAATAGAAATAAAATGGTATTGAATAATTTAATAGTTAAAATCAATTGCAATTATGATCGACAGGTAATTAATCTAAAAAATAATTATTTTACTTTACTTTTATTGACTTTCCGTTTTAATCCATCCAATACTTTGATTTGAAAAGAGGTACGTCAAAACTATCTTAAACCAAGTTTTATTGTAATTGCCTCTAATTCTTATGTCGCGCAAACAAATCTTAGTAGGTAAATTTGGAATTCCCCATATGTTGGCGCTGCGAGGTGACACACAGTCAGCCGGGCGGCGGGCGGCGGCAGCGCGTGGTACGAAGGGCGCGACGGGGAATGCTCGCCAGTATTATGTGCGCGCACGCTATTGGTTCCTCATTCTTGCGCTGGCGATGTTTCCCAATGTACAGTCGCACACACAGCTTTCTTTGCTGACGCGCGACGATGGTTTTAAAGGAAGGAAGAAAAATTATTTATATCTATTGTTTTATGACTGAACTAGTAGTGAAAGGTAAATAGAGGTGAATGGGGAAAATTGTGCAGTAAAGTTAAATGTATTGAGAGAATACCAATTACCATGTGGTCAACCTGATGACGGAAACATCATTCATTGATGATGATGATTCTAATGAGTGATGATGAAGTAGCATCCAGTAACTACACCATCGACATTTGGCTTCCATGTTCCATGTTCCAATGGTATAATGGACAGCGTGTCACCCTTAACAAGTTTTCTTGTTACATTTACTTTATTTTACGATAGAAATAAAAATAATGCTCAAGCAAACATTATCCATTTTGAATTTCAACCTCTTTAAAAGTTCTAAGTAGCTAGTAAAGTACCTATTATGATTCTGTAAAACCATTAATTACTATTATAATATAAAACAACAGCCTAGTACCATGTAGTACTTTAAACGCGACTGTACCCATGCGAACACACCCCCTCCACTATCGCTCAGCGTTCTTTTTACGTGACGTTGAGTTTGGCTTCGACGCGGATATTGACCCTAGTCAGCTGATTTTATGGTTTATTTATTTTAAATTCCATTGCTGCTTTAATGTTTAAATATTTTCATGTTTTATTTTAATGAAATTAACGTTTTATTTAACGATGATTTATACTAACGATGGAGCGTGAATAGAGCTAATAAAACGTTGTGAAAAGATGAATTTTTTCATCAGGATCGATTTTATATTTCACCCATCATCTAAGATATAGTTAGTACTGTCGTCTGTCTTCGTTTCGAGAGCGTTTCAAAAATACCCTGTATAGCAACTACTTCACTTCACTTTACGACTTCGTAATAGCTCAAGGTCATTTCAAGCTCGTCGTAGGTTACTTTATTTAACCAATTAAGTTCTAATTTACTACGTGCTCGGTGGTGAAGCAAACATCACGAGGAAACCTGCATGTCTTAGAACAAAATATTACAAAGACGTTTCAATCATTTTTATTTTAATCATTTACTAAAAAACTTGGTATTAAATAGCTGATAGATTTCCAACATTTTCGTCGAATTGAAAAGCGCTGCCAAGTTCAATAGGATATGTTAAGAGTGACACACAATGTTTGTTTAGGACAAAATACAAACGAACCCGCAAATCAGTCGACTATACTTGCCTTTGAGTTTGTTCTTGTAAAGGAAATTTAAATTTATTTTTAATTCTTTAAAACAAATATACGTTTAAATTGCAAGCTCTTATTTAAGAATAATATATTTGTATTTAAAATATATGTGTGTATATATACACACACACACACACACACACACACACATATATATATATATATATATATATATATATATATATATATATATATATATATATATATATATATATATATTTATGTATGTATGTGTATATTTTGTCTGTATTAATTTTTTATAGTATATAAATTGAATGTATTTATGTTAATATATATAATATAAGTCTATTTTTAAGTTCATCAGTAGTTTTTTTCTGATTTACTCTTTTGTTCATTTTATTTTGGCACCTATCACATTATTTTCCACACGTCCTGGGTTGATTGGGAGAGAATGCCAAAAGGCATTAAGTCCGCCCTTTGTAATCCTTTTATTAACCCATATATGCCCAGAACTTTTTTAACACCGATTTTTATAATTTTCACATATGTTGTTAATTGATAAACACATACAAAGGCTGTGATAGTAATTTACAGTTTTCAATTCAGTCGAAAATTTTCCTTTTTAGGTCGTACACTAGTATGGAATAAGAATAATCAAAATAAAAGAGTATTAATATGCTAATTAGTGTTTATTATTAGTTTAGACAAGTAAGATAGGAACTATTAGGTAATAAAACTATGTAAGTAAGGAACATAGGAAAGAAAATCAGTTATGATAGAAATGCTGCAAGGTATTTGTCATGCAAATTGACGACAAATTTGCGGCACAGTTTGATTTTTTTTTATTTTTACACAGCGTACATCTTCTTTTGACCTCAGTTGTGAGAATAATATGTTCAGCTGAATGTTTTCTAACAGAAATAGGTATGGTTGTCTTTGCCTTCTTCTGTGGTCTAGGCTGAAACAGAAACAGAAACAGAAACTTTTTTATTCAATATAGACTATAAATAATAATTATTGAAAGACACTCTTTTGTTTAATTACCAGTGGTTCGAAAAAAAACCTCTGTCCTGGGAAGAACCAGCAAGAAACCCAGCGGGACTTTTTTTTTAAATAACAGCTTACAATCATGTATGTTACACAATTAACCACACAAAACAAATAAGAAATAGCTTGATAGCGAACACCTCATTCCCAGGGGTTATTATCATCCATTAATTCCTTAATATTATAATAACCCTTTTTATACAAACTATGTTTAATAAAGTTTTTGAATTTTGAGCAGGTCGAATTTTGTATATTTTCTGGGATTTTGTTGTAAAAGCGTATACATCGCCCCAAGAATGAATTACTAACTCGGTGGAGTTGAGTAACTGGTACTACTAGCTTGTGTGTGTTCCTAGTATTTACAGAATGAATATCACTTATTTTGTATAACTACTTTTATTTTTGTGTACGTACATTACAGTTTCATAAATGTATTGAGAGTAAAGTTAATATATTAATTTCCTTAAATTTTTGTCTGAGCGACTCTTTAGGTTTTAAATCATAGATTGCTCTTATGGCCCTCTTTTGTAAAACAAATATAATTTCAGTGTCAGTTGCGTGTCCCCATAGCAAAATACCATACGATATTATGCTATGGAAATAGCTAAAAGTAAACAAGTCTAGCTGTTTCCACTGGTAAGATTTCTAATCTTTTTACAGCATATGCTGCAAAACTAAGTCAGCTTGCTAACTTATTATGGGCGCTTCATTGAGCTTCGCGTCTAGTGTTATTCAAGAAAAATGGTGGTATCGACAAGACTCAGTTCCTCCCCATTTAAAATTACATTGGTATTTAATTGTCTGACATTTGGAGTCATGAACTTCATACATTTCGTTTTAGTGCTATTTAAATGCAAGTTATTAACATTAAACCAATTTACTAATTTACATATAGCATTATTTACTTCGTCATATTTTAATAATTGTCGTTTTAATTTGAAAATTAATGAAGTGTCATCAGCAAATAATACTATATTATGGTTATCCCCTACTACTACTGAGTCCTGGTACTTCCATATTTCTGGAGTAAAGACCTTGCAATAGATCGGCGAAATTCCCCGTTACCGTAGAAATGCGGATACCGTATCGAGCCCACTTCTACGGTATCCGGAAACCCCGGACACCATAGAAATGGTCTCGAAGATGTGAGAACCACTAGTAGGGCAGACTAAAACCTCAGCGATGGTGGTGTCGTCATCATTATCTTCTTCGCCTTGTAGTACTACCATCTTAGCTGGAGCAAGCAACTGATGTCAGTTCGAGCAATTTATATTGTCATAGCCCTCCTCATCTAAGTCGCCGGTCGATATGGTACGCTCACAAGTCGGATCAATGTATATAAACATCGATGCTCTGGACATATTCCACGTAGTCAAATAACTCCAGGGCTTTGGCTATCTGGCTTCTGGTAGAGCCATGCTGCAGCTATATTACTGGTTTAGTTGTGGCACGAATGGGTCGGCCCGACCGGGAAGGACCACGCTCTCAAATAACAGCGTAAAATAGCAGCTAAATGCTGCTGTGATTCGTATGGTGAGTGTAGAGACCGGAGACCCTTTTACAAACGAGGCATTCCATCTTAGTCTCAGGGGTGACAACACATCTGCATTTTGATTCGAAATCGAGGATAGATTGTCTATGGGCCACAGCAACTATTTAACATCAGGTGGACTGTGTGATCGTTTATCACCCTTACCCTATAAAAAAAACGTGCCGGGGCCGGAAAAGGAAAAGATATGATTATAAAGCATGGTATGTGCCCACGATCCGTGTAGTGGCGGGTAAGAATACTCACTACCCCATATCTTCCCGTGGGTGTCGTAAGAGGCGACAGAGGGAAACTGAGGCAGAGGATGGGCAGCAGCATCTTTCTGATTACAGCAAAACAACAATAAAAAAACTGCGGTTGCCAACCCGCTCGCCAAGTGTGGCAACTATGGCAATATACCCCCCATGATAGTAACGAAGAGATGGCCCCCAGTCCCCGGCAGCCCCGCTATTCCTGGCTACGGTGGCGACCATGTTAACGGTGGGGCAGGGGGTGCTAAGAATCTCCGGTGGAGGTTCGGTTGCCACCTACGACGACTCGACTTGGCAACTTATAACGCACCCTGAGGACTGACGAGAAGATCCTGGAGCTGGAAGAGATAGACAAGTTGCGCTGGAATATTATAGGATTATCCGAGGTCCGAAGATGGGGGAGGACACGGTAATCCTCGAATCCGGCAACTTGTTCTATCACCGGGGAGCGACCATCTGTCCCAGGAGGTGTCGGATTTATCGTCCACAAGTCTCTCGTTAACAACGTTTTAAAGATTGAGGTGTGTCGACGGGGTTGCGTACTTTATACTCAGAATCACCAAACGGTATCGCTGAAGGTCATACAGGTTTACGCAACCTCAACATCCCAATGAGGAGGTGGAGAGTAATGACGATATCTCTAGAGCCATACATTCCTCAAAACCCACTATACGGTGTTAATGGGAGACTTCAAAGCAAACTAGGCACAAGAGAACGGTGAGCTGAAAGTGGGAAATTCGAATAGGGCAGGAACCCAAAGGGAGACAGAAGGCCGACTTCATGTAGAAGAGGACTCTTTATGATGAACTCTTTCTTCCAGAAGTGGCCCCACAGGAAATGGACCTGGTCGAGCCCCGACGGTTCGACAAAATGAGATTGACTTCATTATGACGACCAGACGACAACTGTTCAGTGATGTCTCAGTGATCGCGAGTGAAAACCGCAGCGATTACCGGTTGTGACAGCCACACTGACCTAAACGTTAAGTTGGAGAGGTCACGTCTAATAAAGTCAACGCATGGAGCATATTTTAATACTTCTCGTATTGAAGAAATCAGCGGAACCAGGGCTCCAAAGTCTTTGCTAGAGATCTGTCTGCCAGAAAAGCCAACTGTGAAGCTGAAGACCGAGTGTGGCAGTGTCGTTTCCAGGACACCAGATTTTGAGTGAGATTTGAGGGTTCTATGGGCAGCTGTACACATCATCGTTGGAGCCTCGCAAGTGTGAGTAACGATCCAAGAGCGAGTCTTTTCCGACACTATTCCGATGATATCCCGGACGTCAGTCTGAGCGAGATTAGAATGGCTCTCCAGCACCTTAAAACGGCAAGGCCCCAGGCGAGGATGGTATTACAGCGGAGCTTCTGAAAGCGGGTGGAAAACCGGTGCCAGGGTCCTTCAGAGCTCTTTAATTCCGTCCTCCATGGTGGCATTACACCAGAGGCGGAGCGAAGTGCGGTGGTCTTGTTCCACTGAGAAAACAACGCTCTATTGAAGAACTACAGACCGATTTTTCTTCTGAGCCGCGTCTATGCTGTTTTCGAGTCAATACGAATCGTCTCGCACGCAGACTCGACGACTTCCCGCCTCCCGAACAAGCCGGTTTCCGAAAAGACTATAGCACCATAGACCACACGCATACCCTTCGACAAATTGTACAGAAGTCCGGTACAATTTGCCACTATGTCTGGCTTATGTAGACTATGAGAAAGCCTCTGATTCCGTCGAAGTTTGGGCGGTGCTGCAGTCCCTTCAGCGATGCCAAGTTGACTGTTGGTATATCGAGGTGCTGAAGTACTTGTACAGTAGGGCTACGATGGCTATCCGAGTACAGAACCAGAGTGCGAAACCTATCCAACTGCAAAGAGGTGTAAGACAGGGTGACGTGATATCCCCGAAACTTTTCACCGCTGCATTGGAAGACGTTTTCAAGCTTCTGGACTGGAAAGAATACGGTATTAACATCAATGGCGAGTACATCACTCACCTTAAATTTGCCGACGATATAGTCCTTATGGCAGAATCGCTGGAGGACCTAAGCACTATGCTCAATGACCTCAATAGTGTCTCCCAACGGATAGGTCTTAAGATGAACATGGATAAAACAAAGATCATGTTTAATGTCCATGTCACACCTATGCCGATTATGTTGACGAGTATGTTTACCTGGGACAAATAGTCCGACTAGGTAAGTCCAACTTCGACCGAGAGGTCAATCGACGGATTCAACTCGGTTGGGCAGCGTTCGAGTACGGCACATCTTCTCGTCAGGTATACCTCAAAACTTAAAAACGAGACTGTACAACCAGTGCGTGTTGCCAGTGATGACCTATGGAACTGAGACGTGGTACTTCACTGCTGACCGGATGAGAAAGCTCAAGGTCGCTCAGCTAGCTATGGAGAGGGCTATGCTCGGAGTTTCTCTGCGTGATAAACTTAGAAATTAGGATATGCGCAATAGAACCAGAGTGATCGACATAGCCCAAAGCATTAGTAAGCTGAAGTGGCAATGGGCCGGCCATATAGCTCGAAGAACTGACAACCGATGGGTAAAGTTCTCAAGTGGCGGCCTTGTACTGGCGGACGAAGTGTAGGGCGTCCCCCCACTAGATGAAGTGACGACCTGGTAAGATATGCAGGAAGTCGATGGATGCAGGTGGCTCAGGACCGTGCTTTGTGGCATTCCTATGTTCAGTAGCGGACTTTTGAAGGGCTGTGATGATGATGATGATGATGATGTGCCCACGGGGTCGTTACCGACCCACGAAAATGTTTCGATTGATTGCAATTAGAAAAATATATTTTATAAGTAAATTTTATATCTACATATCTAAAACATATATTCAGTTTACTATGAAAACAAACTTTTTCCAGAAATTAACTTGTACGAACTTATACTAGTACTTGTCATTTGAAATGATTTTAAAGTAGAAATTCTATTGAGCTGTGCTTCAAAATAGTTCTCTTGTCTATCGAAAAATGGCTTTATAAGAATTGATACAAAAGTTCGCGGTCAGGGTGCATTGGAAGTAATCAAAAACGCGTGCTTGATACATCACTGATTATCCTTAAAATTCCCTTTGTATAATCGTCTTTATTGTGACATGTAAAAACATCACAATATTTTTTTCATTTTTTTTTAAATAACAATTTCATTATGCTTTTAAAATTTTATCGCAACGATATTAATGTGGAATTTCAATGCAGCAGCCCAAAACTCTATTGTTAAATTAAGCGTTAAAATTCTCGCATAGATTCACAGCACCGCTTTAAATGAACTTGTGTGGCACGAAAACCGCTTATTTAAATTTTTAAATAATAATTCATTTGAAACAAGAATGTAGATAAAATATACTTTCATGGCTCGGTGTTAGGAAATGTGTGCTTTTTATATGTGTTTTTTATTCTTTTAAACAACGTTACCCCCATTTAAAGGTTTTCTCCTGTATCGTAGGGGCAGTTTACAAACATAAATTTCATAAAGACAAACATTCAGACCCGGAACAATTATTTGTGCGGGATACGAACCCGCGGCCCTTAGCCCTGCAACTCATTTCTAAGCCACTGCGCCACGGAGTCGTCAAGCCATAATAAGTTACTGAACATCGGCATTCTCCGTTCTAGGGACGATTTGCCTAACCTCACCCTTGGCAGGTATCTTGAACCATTGACGCTGTTGTCCGTCGTCAGAGTGTTTTGCGTCTAGCTTAAACGAGATAATTTTACCGTCACCTATCGGAAACCATAACATTTTAATGGCATTTCCATAGTCACCTATGACACACGGACTGGAATTCTTTTACGTAGCCAACATAATATGTCAATGACGATAAAGTGATTTAGCGTTGAATTTGGTCACACTATTCGAGACTGCAGCGGCACAAAACATTCGGCGTGCTTCTTGATTTGGCGCCACTCAAATGCTCTACAGCTCTAATCGTACCGAGACGGACCCCTCAGAAGAAGTGGCCTACCCGTCTAGTGAACTTGAGCGAATAGGCTTTTGTTAAGTCAGTACACCTTCTTCAGCTTCATGACCACTTACCATCAGGTGGGATAGTGAAGTTAAGCGGTTTAGAAGAATAGTTAAAATTTTAAGCAATGTATATATTATTTTATAAGGAGAAAAAGAGTAAATTAATAAACTATTGTCATTTCACAGCTACGCATAGACTTACTTTGTATTTTGAGAGAAATTTTGAGCACAAACAAGGAGAGATCAGACGCAGGAACATAGAGATAAAATATATTTGAACATTGTTCACAGGCCCAAGCTTGTATGGAACCAAGTTTATCTCTTTTATAAGAAACTAGGGTATCCGCCTTTCTGACTCCGGCTGCTAATGAGAATTTCTCAAAGAAAAAAGCCTGAAAGATTTGAACCCAGGATCACATGATTAGCAGTCACTCTTACGACTGTACCGTTAGGTGGGTTCTTAAAAAGTCAAGATTTATAGTAAATTATTTATTTATCTTACTTCCGCACACGTACAAAGTAAGGGTCTAGGAAGGGGATCACTGGCCTGACGTAGAGGGCGAAGTCCAAGCGCTGTTCTTTCAGGGTCGTAGACAACCAGCTAGCAGAAGAAGCCGATGATCCCCAAGCCCGACGGTGATGATGGCCGTTGGTAGGATGGTACGCCAACACTCCGTTAGTTCTCGGCACGGCAAGCAAGTAGGCCTTAGGTGGTAGGTGGATCCTGGAATCCCAGACGGAGGCCAGCATTAGGGAAACTTCCAATAGCACTATATTCGCTCTAGTCAAATTCCAGCACCCCTTCTAGGAAGTTAAAAATTCCTAAGCACTAAGCAGCCTCAGCAGAAGAGATAGGAATCAAGCAGAACAGTAACAATGTTTGCCATTGTTAAATAAATAAGAACTCACCCCAGCGGGATCAACTGCACTTTGAATAATTTAAATTTTAAATGTAGGTAAGCAAGTTCAACGGTCGTTCGTTTAGGTTCACGCGCGTTGCGAACTTCAAGCAGTCTCAGTTAGAAATGAACAAGGAATGGCCCGAACGAGGACTCGTGATCGTGTCCGAATCCTACCGTGTCTTTTGATTTATAAATCGGTGAGCAAAACGGTTTACGGTGCGCGGATTAAATTAAATATTTTATGGTTCCGTAAAATAAGTATTTTAAATTAATAATATGTAATAATTGATTTGTTTTTATTTTAAGATTAGAATATATTACTATTATCTATTTAAGATTATATCTATATTATTATCTATGTAGAATTAATTAATTATAATTATTTTTAGGGGTGTATTCAGATGCACCATTACACGACCACTAGACCACCAACCTTTCACAAGTCCACCTCTGAACATGGGCCTCCTCTTAGCCTCCTTTTTATTATTTACTATAAAATACGACAAAGTTATGAATGAGTTAATTAAAGTTGAGAACTATAGTTGGGAAAGACACAAAGAGAATACGGCTATAATTAATTACAGTAACAAGTATTTAAAACAAAAAATTAACAAAGGAAAGAAAAACTAAAATATTGAAAACAAGAGCATAAAAGTTAAATAACAATATTAATCTCTCATTATGACAATGTTGCAAAAACAAACAAATTTTGCAGCATCATTGCTTTAGAAAACTAATAAATAAACAAAAATATTATTACTAGATTCTTAGGATAAGAAGGAACTTTCATTCAACAGGAATAGCTCCAAATATTATTGAAATAGTTATCGCCTTCCATAAATTTGGTTACCGCTGATCGAGCATCGCTCGGATGTCTGAATTTTGGATGTCTTCCAAACTCAATAAGCCGTATTCAATCTTTTTAGTTTCGGCACCCACATTTATAACAAGTTTATTGTATAATTCACTCATAATTTTTTTTAAGTTAGGTAATCAAAGTGCATTATTTGAATTTTTTATAACTAATTACTTTTTATTGTATTGACAAAGGAGCAGGCATTTAAATTTCGGCAGCCACACTAAAGCTAAATTATGAATGCAGCATTAATCTACTCAACTTGCAGGTCTATTCGCTAATTTCGTTGAAATCAAAATGATAGTCGGTTTGGAGTACATTGCGTCGTATGCAATATTTCTTTCCTATATTAAGTTTCTCGCTCATTAAAAATATGACGCAATGTACTGTAACTGTCTAACTGACTATCATTTTGATGTTAACAAAGTTAGAGAACATGCCTGCAGAGAAGGATCACGCTCTTACATAATTCAAGCATAACTTATTTGCTTTTTTTTTCTTAATTACTAATTGCTACTCTGTATGAAACGTTATATATATATATATAATAGCCAATTCCCCTTACACTGATTATACTGCCCTTCTACTCATTCCCAATCAATGAAAGTTATGTTTAGAGTTTTTTATTTATTTTCCTGTCAAAATTTAATCGCCTGATCCTCATCTGACAAACATCAGATAAAAATGTCTTTACTAATATTAAGTTCATGCAAGTTTATTTTGTCAACTAAAAACCTAAGTTAATGGATGTAAGTAATGTAATTTCTCTTGCAATAAAAAAATCTTGAAAAGTAACATTGAAATTTCTACAATAAGAATGATCACAAATAGTAAAACAAAATAATGATTTTTAATAAAACTGTAGTAAATCATTTAAACAAAATTTTTTATTATTTTCTTCTCATTCAAGAACAGTAGTTCCTATTATTGGGTACCTATATTATATATTATTACTAAATGACTCTTTCTTTTAACGAAATAGGTTTTACGAGGCATGCCACCGTTTGTTACCAAATGTGACATTCGGAAGCTAATTGAAACATTTTTTCCCTTTTTAACATGAGGCTTCCTTTCGAAGTGTTTTCTCTAAATGATTGAGCGGAATTTGAAACTACGAGATATCATTGTATATTTACATATTATTTATGTTCTTATTCATAAGTATTGTAATATTTCCAATATTAGATATTCTAAATTTAATATTTTTTATGTTTTGAAGTCCATAGAGTCCTATACACTATACATAGACGTTAGCGTGTTAAACTTTTTTGACCCGCATATATAAAAAATATATTTATTTGTAAATAAAATTAATTGACTTATATTTGACCTTTAACGGCATAATCAATTCTTCATTATTTTTTTTGTGAAATCGATTGTTTGTTTCCTTTTTAAAACAAACCAATTGATCTTTTTACCCGACTGCCAAATAAGGTTTATGTTTTTCGCGCGTACTTGAATGTATGTATGTTTATAAATTGCTTTATTTCCTCGTATCTTCCAAACGGCTGGATGGATTTCGACAGTGAAGGTATCGTTTTTAAGCTTTAAAAATCAAGTGTTTTTATATAGCTGTTTGAAAAAATAAACAAATGGCGGATTTTTGGCGCAAAATAGCAATACGTTAATAGAAAAAAAATTACCAAACCTATCGAATAGGGTATCAAAATAAAGAAAATTAAATGGGATAACAAAAATATATACAATTTATATGTTTAAATTTAATAAGAAATAATAAATTGGTTTAAAAAGTTTTTTATAGCGTAAAAATGGGCCATGTTTGTGTCGGACCTCGTGCTATGATATGAAATTCTGTTCATAAGAGTGTGTCGGGACAAGTCCCATTAATTTTCTTTCGGTTTATAATCTGCAATTAGGTCCCGCCTGCTACTAAACTTAATGCGGGTGTTTAACTTAGGCTTTCAGCTCATAATATAGTCTGTTAAACCGAAGTAGAGTTTACTTGGTTTATAATTTATTTTAATTTTGTTTTCTATTCTCAATCTTATTTCGGTCTTTTTAGTGCATCGCTTTTAAATTGTCTTTTTGCAGTCAGAGTTTTGATTTTTAATTATTTATTTTATTGAAGAATTATGTAAGGTTAGGTAAACGGATATTTTAACCCATGGCTACCGTCACCTATCATCTATTAAGAATTAAAATGAAGATGGGTTGTCATCCTTGAGGACACTAAAAACAGACAAATATATTTTTAACCTGCGAGATAATGAGATAGAATAGTGTAGTTCGTGGCAGTAGCCTAATGGCAGGATGCGGACCGCGAAATGAAATGGTTGTGTTTTCGAATCCGCTATTCGACTACTGTCGTGAACCACTCCTACCACAAGCATTTTAAGCTTACCAGTAGTAGAAGCAAATATGAGTAATATTAATAGCATTGCTTGTATTTTTTTAATACTGTGTTCCTATTATCTGGATCTGCTTTTTGTGCGGTGCTTTAAAGATGGTTAATATAAAATTTAACACTTCAAATAAACAATAAATAAAAATTAAGAACTTTATTATATAAATAAAATTAACCCTATTGAGTAGCAACTACACCCGAACAAGGCATTTTACATGTTCGTACTCGTGCCTACTCGTCTATGCTCTGCGAGTATCTAATGGCACGTTTAAAATATCGGCATGAGCAACTCGTCAACATCTAGTGGGGGCCATACCACCCACAAATAAATATTTGTGAGCCTATAAATATCAGGTAGACATAAATTCGTGGCAACAAGACACACGTTATCGATGTTTAAAAGATCTACGTTGAATCAATACAGACGAATATGTAAACGCGTCGTATTCGAACACGAATAACTTGGCGAGTTGCTCGTGCCGATAGTTTAAACGTGTCATAAACGTTGCATTATATTTCATTTCACTTTTATTGAACTTAAATACAATGTTCTACAAAAATATTGACCTTTACTCCATCTAAAAAAAAGTCCACAATACCATATGCCTATTTCTCATACATAAGCCAGAATAGGGTATTTTTTGACAAAAATTATTAAAAATTAAAAGGTGATTTGAGAGCGTTATTATTAGGCATGGCATATTAATAATCCTTATGAACAAAACTTACTTCGTCGTCAAGACAATTTTATGAAGATATTCTTTTCTTTATAGCATGTTATTTAGACGCGCAGTTTAAGAGATAATGAAAAATCAAAATAATTCAACACGAGGATCGGCGCGCGAACGACGCATAACCCTAGTCGCCTGATGATAACCGAGAGAAACCAGCATTGAACGCCTACAAAAGCGAGGTGCCATATCACGCGACTCTGGTCCTCCCAAACGTCTTCAGAAACTTCATGTTATCCAAAATGAATTCCCGTCGTATCACAGGAGCTCCTTTTTATATGAGAAGTGGAATCTCCACGGCGATCTCGATATGCCCACAATCCAGTCGTACCTTAAGGAATTATCCATAAGATACTTCAATTCGATCAAAGAAAACCTAATCTATTGGTAGTATAGGCGGGTACGTAATCCCAGAGAGAGAAGCTGCACAAGGAGAGGTTGAAAGTCATTCTTCTCGATCCTGTTGATGAGATCATTACCCAAAATAAGTTGATCCCACCCCCGGAGTGAATCCTATCCACTAACACGAACACACACACACACACATTCAAACATAGTACAAAACACTAGGGCACACCGCGTTCGCCGGCGAATGCGATGTGGCCCTTGAATCACATCGTCCCCCCCCCCCCTAGCCTGATTAGCCTCACTCCAATAGCAGGGGCTGGAGTGCTTCGGGACTGCAGGCGGCAAAATCGGCGCACTCAATAGCTCATAAGTCCCCGCTTACGAGTCTATTTCGATGAGGTTGTAAAGGCCGCATGGCCAACAACATATACTTTCAAAAAAAAACGCTGCTCAGAAGCGTCAGATACGCGGGTGACACCGTGGGGCACAGCTAGTTACTAATAAACTGTGTAGTGGTGGTGTAACTACCCCGTTTCATTCCGTGGGTGTAGCAAGAGGCGACAAAGGGAAACTGCAACAGTAGATGGGCAGCGTCTTCTAAAATAAAAATTAAAAATAAAGAAAAAAATGCGTATTCCAACCCGCCTGCCAAGCGTGGCAGCCATGGCAAAATCTCCCCTTTTAGGTAATTTATGGTGGAAGCCTATGTTGAGCAGAGGATTTTTAAGTGCTGTATTGGATGGTTAAGTAGTTCATTTGAATATTTAAAGTAAGTCCGTAAGTTTAAACAAGTATTTTAAAATATAATTCGTGATTACATTTATAGGTGATATCCACTACCTTACTCAAAATATTAAAAAGTTTTGAATCGATATCCTTGTTGTGCTTTCATGACGTGGGACAAATATTAAATAACTGAATTTTAAAGTTTAGTGAAACTTGGATACATTGTTGTCTCTTTGGCTGTCTCCCTAAGACTCCACAAACTTCTTGTTGTGTATGCTTCGTTGCATTGTTAGCGTTCGGTTTGTGCTTTAAATATGTCTTGTGGTGTTGGCGTTACAAAATCTCATGCCATCATAGAAAATATATTTTTTAAACAAACGTTAATTCCACACTAGGATTTTCTCCTGTATCGTACCGGCAGTTCATGCATATATTTCACAGAACAAATATCCAGACCAGGAACAATTAACTGTAGGCCATATAAATGCTTGTTCCGTGGGTTCAAACCCGTGACCCTTAGCGCTGCATCTCATTGGTAAGCCACTGCGCCAGAAGCCGTCATGTTTATTACGTACTAGACGCCGAGACTTGTTTTGCTTGCAACACGCGTTAGATTCCACGGACTCAAACATACTTAGCGCGTGCCATAAAAGTACTCTGCCTCCGACCACGCGTACCCTGCCGCACAGATATTGTTCGCGGTATCTGCTCTAGTACGTAGTACATATTACTAATACCCATGGGTGTCGTAAGAGGTAAGAAACGAAAACTCTCAAATAAATTGCGGCAAAATATATAAGCTTACATGTGGCGGTGTAAGAATACCCACTATCTCATTTTGGTGATGGTGTCATAAGAGGCGAAAAAGGGAAACAAACCAGGAGATGGGCAGCACCAGTTTCCTGATAACAACTGTAAATAATATAAAACTGCGGTAGCCAACCTGCCTGCCAAGCGTGGCATTACTATGGCAAATATCGCCTCTATAAGGTAAACCATGGGGATGAGCTAATGTTAAGCAGTGGACTATAGATAGGCTGTGATCATGACGATGACGCCCGCTAATAATAATGAGTTCATATAACTACAGGATTTGAGGCATTCCAACATAGACCTCAGGGATGACAACGCATCTGTAGCCTTCTTTGTATGAAGTTGGCTGCAGATGTTCATTGACTGCAGTATGACAAACAAGCTTATAGTCCACCTGATGGTAAGTGGTTACTGTGGCTCATAGACTCATAGAGAGTTTTAAGCTTTCACGTGCTTGCAGCACAAATTGAGCACTAATTTATTATCTTATGTCACTAGGTGATAATCCACTTCGATGTCAATTTTTTCGGTACAAACTCTTCTTAAGATGTCAAAGTAGCAGCTTATGATATTTAAAATAAATATTTTCTCAAATTTTTTTCATATATCGACAGCACTAAATGATCACTGAATTATGATCCTATATCACTAGGTGACAATCCACCTGGATATCAATTTTTCATCACATACTTTGCTGAACCTGCCAAAGTAACAGTTTACGGAATATGGAAAAAAAATTTTTGCGCTTTTTTGCGCAAGTGTTGCAGCACTAATAGAACACTAATTTATCATCTTATATCATTAGGTGATAACCTCTGATGTAAATTTTTTCAATACATACTCTGCTAAAGATGTCAAAGTAGCAGTTTATGATAAAAAAACATCAATCCTCGACTACGAATCAAATGCAGATGCGTTGTCACCCGTAAGGACTAAGATGGAATGCCTTGTTTCCATCAAAAGAGTCAGTTATCTACTTACCATTCGAAACACAGCAGCGTTAAGTTGCCATTTTACGCTGGTATTCTGAGAGCATGGTGCTTCCCAGATCGAGCTGACCCATTCGTGTTACAACTATATCAGTAATATGCAGCTGACTCTACCGTGAGAAATTTACAATCAGGTAGACTGTAAGTTATATAAAAATTCACCCAGCAATTCAAGTATATACTATACTACGACAAAGTTTGTAACATTTTCCATGCAGCTATTGTCATCGGAAGTGATTGGAATAATGTGGTCAATCTGTCCGTTTCGTTTGTGCGCTTAATCATTCAACTTTGAAAATTATGTAAACACAAGGAAATATGTAACACAACTGATTCACTTAAATGTACGCGTGTTGTCTGGATTTTTTTATATATAAAACTGAAATGACAAAGGAATTAAGAGTTCTCCTGATATTAATTGGCTACTGCATTCCATGGACACCTGCAGCCTTGAAGTCGGCTACAACGAAGGAGGTTACAGATGCATTATTACCACTAATTACTAAGATGGAATGCCTCACAACCTATAAATATACTGGTTTTTAATACTTTTCAGTACACACAGTACAATGTGCATTGCTATTTGGCAACAGCAACAATATTCCATATTACTTTATTATATACATACATACAGATCAAATTATTTTTTTGGAATAAGGCGGACAAACAAGCACATAGTCCACCAAATGTTAAATGGTTTCAGTGGCCCATAGCATTATCCTCGATTAAGAATCAAAATGCAGAATACTTTGTAGCCCCTGGCTGTAGGGCTAAGATGGAATATTTAAGTAACAGAACGCAAAAAGTTGTCAATAATATAGGTTCTTCCGGGTTTATAGTACAATTGGGCGTGCCTCAAGGCTCAATTCTCGGCCTCCTTTCTGTTTCTTGTATACGTTAATGACTTACCTTACATAGTAGGAGATAACATGATAATATAGTATTATTTGCTGATGACGCATATTTGATTTTCAAATTAAAATGACAATTACTAAAATATAACAAGTAAATAATGCGATATCTAAATTAGTAAATTGGTTCAATGTTAATAATTTGCACTTAAATGGCACTAAAACGAAATGAATGAAATTCTTGACTCAAATGTCAAACAATGAAACACTAATGTAATTTTAAATGGTGAGGAACTGAGTCTTGTCGATACCACCATTTTTCTTGGAATCACACTAGACGCGAAGCTATATGGAGCCCCCATATATCAAAACTATCAAGCAGACTTAGTTCTGCAGCATATGCTGTAAATAGATTCGAAATCTTACCAGTGTTGAAACAGCTAGACTAGTTTACTTTAGCTATTTCCACAGCATAATGTCGTATGGTATTTACTATAGGGACACGCGGCTGACACTGAAATTATATTTTTTTACAGAAGGGGATAAGAGCAATTTATGATTTAAAACCTAGAGTAGCTGCGACAAAAATTTAAGAAATTAATATATTAACTTTGGTCTCTCAATAAATTTATAAAAATGTAATGTACGTACACAAAAATAAAAGTAGTTTTACAAAAATAAGTGATATTCATTCTGTAAATACTAGGAACTGACACAAGCTATTAGTACTAGTTACTCAACTCCACCGAGTCAGTAATTCATTATTGGAGCGATGTATACGCTTTACACAAAATTCAAAAATACAAAATTTGACCTGTTCATATTTCAAAAACTTTGTTAAACTAAGTTTGTATAAAGAGGGTTATTATAATATTAAGGAATTTATGGATAATAATAACCTCTGCGAATGAGGTGATCGCTACCAAGCTATTTCTAATTTATTATGTGTTATTAATTGTGTAACATACATGATTGTTAGCTGTTATTATAAGAAAAAAAGTCCCGCTGGGTTTCTTGCTGGTCCTTCCCAGGACAGAGGTTTTTTTTCGAACCAGTGGTAATTTAAACAAAAGAGTGACTTTCAATAAGTAGATATAATAATAAAGTTTCTGTTTCTGTTTCTTTGTTTCCAGTAAAATGTGTCTCTGGTTCTCTACACTATACGAAACACAGCAGCATTAAGCTATTTGACGCTGGTATTCTATGAGAGAGTGGTCCTGCCCCGGTCGAGCCGACCCATTTGTACTGCAACCTCTAGCTACAATGAGGCTGTACCACGTATAAAAAATAGAATGTTGTTAATAATGTATACATCGTTTTAGCAATCATTTATTTAACTTTGCCACTCATACACTTAAATACAAACAAACCTTCACATAATTTCCATGACATCATATTCTGAAGCGAAATGTATTTCAAGAAACATTTTAACCTCAAAGTTTCTCAAGTAAGACTTTCCGCGTACTGTAATATTCACAAATTTGTAAACTTTGCTACTTCTAAAGTGGAATACAAATGAACTTGCTAGTTATTATCGCGACTCCAGAAACAATAAATATTAATATTTAAATTATAAGTAACGCGACTCTGTTCAAATGAGTTGCCATATGGAGTTTATTTAGGGATAAGTTGTTGTATAAATTCGTAAATTTGCATTGAAACTATAATGGTGATGGTATTTCTATAACTTCAATTTTGTTGTTTAGATTAGTACTTTGGTTTTTGTAGCTAGAAAGTTTATTGCAAGCCGTTTAATGCATAGTACGCGTTCTTGCATCTTACCGACTTATCGTCTAATGGTGGTGAAAGAATATCCGCTTTCCTATACCGTCCCGTGGGTGTCGTAAGAAACGATAGAGGGAAACTTATTAAAAGATGAGCAGCAGCGTCTTCCTTATGAAAACTAGAAAATTAAAAACTGTGGTGGCCAACTCGCCTGTCAAGCGTTGCAACTATGGCAAATATCCCATCTGTGTTCATCTATGTGCATCTATGTGACAAGCCTATGTTCAGCAGTGCACATTTGATAGACTGTAATGTTGATGAGGATGGCGCGTTCTCGCAAATCGTGTTCGATTCCTGGCAACACTACCGCAATCGTTAAGTGTAATTTTAAATAAAAAAATTATACTTGTTCACTCGCTATTAAAAACATCGTGACAACAGAATATCTGAGTAAGTCTGACAAACTTAATGAGACGACGTCGGAAAAATAAAAAATATATTTGTAATATTTATTTTAATGATTTCTTATATTAACGCAAATACTGAACATTAATGAAACTTATTTTATGGATTTTATAACGATAAAATCCATAAAATTAGTTTCATTAATATTATTATATCATTAGCCTAACGGATCAGTAAGCTGAAGTCCCAATGGGGCGGCCATATAGCTTAAATAACTGACAAACGATGAGGAAGAATGGTTCTTGAATGGCTTTCTTTTACCGGTAAGTGAAGTGTGGCGACCTAGCAGGGTTGATGGATTAACAACTTGTAAGAAATGCAGGAGACGATGGATACAAGTGACTCCGGAACGTGTTTTGTGGCGTTCCTAGGGGAAAATGTTAAACCATGCCTATATTCAGCAGTGGACTTGTGATGGTCCGTATTAAGGATATGATGAAACAGTCAAAATTTTTAAGAACAATGTTCAAATAATAACAAAATAGGACGGTATTATGTGATTCAATATTAAAGATCTGTTTCGCTTAAAATAAATCCCAAAGGAAGGCTTTTAAATAAAATACTCCAAGTGTTTTCTTTCAAAATTGTTTTGTAGCTTATTTTTTAATTAATTTATTGTATTTAAATTAAAAAGTTTAAGGAAAAGCTATGATGAAAGCCTCTTATGATACCCACGGGATGATTTGGGTTAGTGGATTTTCTTACACCGCCACTAGACGGCGTAGTAGTAGTAATTGTATTTATAAGTCTTCGCTATAACTAGCGATCCAGCTCACCGTTTGGTGATCGACGTTCCGGGGTGAATGACGGAGCGCGTCGAGCCAAATTTCAAACAACGCCGACTCGTCAATTAAATCTTGTCACAATAATTTCTTAAGTAAAACTGCAAAATATATCAAACAAAATTACTCTCGTCTAAAATTAAAAATCAAATTAATGCAATAATAAGCCTAAATTAATTATAGTAAAGATCAAAAATAAAGCTTGTCACAATCATTTTTAACAAGTTTTAGTTTTTTCATTCGCAATCATCACCAATTTATTACGATCAGATAAAAAATTATTGTAATCAACCTATACCGGGTGTTTGTGAAACGCTCCCGAAAACGAAGACAGATGATAGTACTAAGGATACATATGATGATAGGTCACAAAGAAATTCGATCCCGAGGAAAATAAATCATCTTTTCACAACATTTTATTAACTTTATTCACGCTCCATCATGTTAGTACAGTTAAATGAAACGATATTTCATAAAAAAATCATGAAAATACTTAAACATAAAACCAACAGTGAAACTTAAAAAGAAAATCAGCTGACAATAGGGTCAATATCCTCGCGGGCGCCGAACTCTTATCTAGAACGGTACGAAACAATGCATTAGGTATACTACTCACTCTACCCTTCCCTTTCATACACACGCTGCCTCGTGTCGCCTTGCGCTGGGTAATTTACACATGCTTCAAGGACGTTACCTCGTGCGCATTTTTTTTGGCGGGATTGATTAATAATTTTAGTTTTTGAGACAGTTCCGTGTTGACTATCACGAGCGACAGTTCAATTGTTTTGTTTATTAAATTATTGTCGTTATTACTTGTTATTTATTACTTAATGATATTGTTCTTGTTGTTACGTTTTGTGTTTTTTGTTTTGTTTTAATAATGCCTAACGCGTAGGTACGTTTATAGTGCTCGTGAATACGGCAACCTGTTAATGTGCCTTGGACAATCTCATAAGACCACAGAGGATCGGTAAGCTGTTTCATACCTAAGTTTTTTTAAATAACTTAGTACTGAACTGATCTGAATAGGTACATAACTGAATACATCAGAATAATAAACATACCTACACAATGGATAAAAAAGCATGACTTAACCTTGTTAACATTTTATTTAAGTATTTTTTTCATTGGCGGGGAATCGAACCAGTTATTTGGTTTATTTAACCTGTGAATTCGAATTAAAGTGGCTACTTTGAGACAATCACAGTGGCAAAATAGTAGGTTAAGTAGATAAGTTAAGTATTTAGACAAGTGTTGTAAATTATTAGGTATTGCGGTACCATCGCTAGTTGCGGGCCGCGCGAGTTCGGCGTTCGCGCGTACATTGACCCCTAGTTAGCTGATTGTAATTCAGTAATTCCACTGCTGGTTTTATGTTTCAGTATTTTCATGATTTTTTTAATGAAATTATCGTTTCATTAGCTGTACTAACATGATGCAGCATGGATAAATCTAATAAAACGTTGTGAAAAGATGATTTTTTTTCATCAGGATCAATTTTCTATTTCACCCATCATCAAAGGTATAGTTAGTACTGTCGTCTGTCTTCGTTTTCGGGAGCGTTTCAAAAATACCCTGTATATTGTTCTCACACAATAGCAATTCATAATCATTAAAATATACACAGTTCAAACAGTGTAATCAGTGCAAACTAATTTCAACACACTAAGTTGAAAATATGAAAATACTGAGTAATAATATAGTTTTTTCTCTCTGTGCAAGGTGAGAAATTGTTTAATGATTTGCTCCCAAATAATTTCGTAATAATTTGATAATTTCCATCTCAAAATTGAGTTTTAGTTGTGAATTACAACCAATTTGTATTGTGTAATTTGTAAATCATCTAAATAAATAAATGTATTGTGTATCAACACAAGTGACAGCAGGTAACGAACTTCGTTTAAAGTTTTAAAGTTAGTTTAAAGTTACTGTAATTCTTGTTATCCCTTTTTATATTTACGATATAACACAAAAGTGTTGTTGTTGTTTGCGGATTTCATTTTAAATTGTTTTCTTGATAATTTTATTTGAGATCTGTTAAAGTCATACCTACAATTAAACATTTGCTTACTCTGCTTCTTTGATTTTTCATCTTTGTTTTCCTTTACTATTTATAATACATAGTAAAATGAATACTCGCAACGCCAAGACGCGCCAGATGGAGAACCAACTTCACCTTGCGCTCCAAGAACTGAAGGCGTCCAAGGAGCAGTGTGAGTAGTTGGTTAAAGAAAGGGATGACAATGAAAAGGAAATAATATAATTTCGAAAAATACACAATTAAAAAGTGATATGGTAAAATTGGAGATTATACAGATATTTTAAAGGAAAAGGATCAGCTCCAGTAGACAGTCGATGAATTTGACCGATGCAGCAAAGAATATGAGGAATCCCTCAGATTAATTGCTGCATTGCAGTTCAGTTAACTAAGGCTAATGAGCAAATTTTGCAATTTAAACAATTTATAGATAATGATTTCTTATATTTACGCGAACACTACACATTTAAATAAAACTAGTTTTACGGATTTTATCGCGTATATTAACTTATTTTATATTCCCGACGTTTCGAGTACTTTACAGCACCCATGGTCACGGGGGGGACTGAGATATTTGACGTCCCAATGTCATAGTTAACCACGGTTACCTCCAGATTAAAAATTATTAATTTTTGTTCCGATCTATGCAGTATGAACTTACAGTATCTTGAAGTCTTGCAGTTGTATGCTTGGGTTGGGATTTAATTTTATTAATTATAGGATCCCAAGCAGATGGCAGCACCCAACCATCTTCTCTATTGAAATTAGGATGTTTTTGATTTCAATAGCCTCGCTGAATCATCCTTGGAAGGAATCGGTGTTCTTTAGCGAGTTGTGGTCTACCAAATCTAATGTAGTGACAGGGCGATCCTGTACATGTTCACAGACTGCAGACTTCCCGGAGCGTCGATTCTTCACATCAGCTATGTGTTCTTTAACGCGGGTTTTATTGATCTTTTAGTTTGTCCTATATAAGAGACCACATTCACAATCAAGCTTGTACACTCCTGCATCTTGCAGAGGACATTACACTAAACTGATGGTAAAACTGACTAATCTTCTGCGGCGGCTTGAAATATGTTTTAATAGAAGCACGCTTCAGGATGTAGCCAATCTTGTCAGTGACACCTCTGACATATGGCAGTACAGCAGGTACTCGACTGTGGCCGGCTTCACTCGTTCACTGTGACGTAGTGGGTCCCGAAGCTTATTGTCGTGCAAAACTTGCTTGACGTGTTGGAGCTCGGCGGCCAGGTGTTTACTGTCACAGATCCCTCGTGCTCTCTGAAACAAATTTACCCACGGTAGCTAACTGTGAAGGATGGTGATGAGGTTACCGTTTAAATATCTATCTGTATGGGTCTTTTTCTATACACAGTGTGGCTCAAGGTGTTATCAGGATTCCGATTACTACACATCTAGAAAAGCTAAAGAGTTGTTTGCCTCTAACTCCATTGTGAACTGAATTTTAGAATTTATGGAGTTAAGATGGTCTAAAATGCAGTTACTTTATCTAAAGGTAGAATTCTGAAAGTGTCGTTTCCGTACCGCTTGTAGAATCTTGAATTTAAGGGAAGTAGTAGGGACTTTCCCTCAAAGTCTTCCATGAATATATCGGTGACAATGGGAGATACAGGTGAGCCATCGCCACTCCATCTACTTGCTTGTAGCTCCTCCTTCCACAATAGGTAGCCAGATGTAAGGCAATGTCTTAGTAATGCTGCATATTCTATGGGCATGTTGTTTTCCTCCAGCTTTCTAGTTACAATCTAGATGCAGTCTTCAACAGGTAAGCATGTGAACAGAGACTGCACATCAAAATGACCATAGTTTCATTGTCTGCCAGATGTAGGTCTTTAATCTCGCTGACAAAATGGTAGGAATCCTTTGTGTGCTCTTGTATGTCCCTGAGCGGGTGAGTATTTTCGCTAAGTGTTGAGCCAATCTGTAAGTTGGTGAATCGATTTGGCTAACTATGGGACGTAGTGGAGCATTGGGCTTGTGTATTTTGGTATACAACTTCGGTGGTTTGGCACGTAGGTATTATCGATTTTACGTCCAGATTTAATTATTCAGGTGTTTCTTTATGAGATCACTAGTTGTTTTAAGTGTGTTATTTGTTGGGTCGTTTTAACCTTTTATAGGTGCTTGAATCCGACAAAAGTTCTTGTATTTTAAAATTATAATCTGACGTATCCATGACTACCGTGGCATTTCCTTATCTGCGCGGAGAATCGTGAGTTTTAGTTTATTGCGTGGTTATTCAACGCTTTATATTCGTCCTTAGGTAGATTCGGTTTCGGCGCTGAACTTCGACGTAACATAGACGAAATGTCTTGACGTATCGCTTCGAAATCTTCCTTTTGCATATTGTTTTAAATAAACAGTCCTCGACACAGATAATTTCCTCGTACGGTAATTTTTTTCGGTGTTATGGCGAAATTAAGGCCTTTCGATAATACTCTAATTGTTGCATCATCCAGGGTTTGTTTTGACAGATTATAGACCGCGTTTGCTCTATGATCCGTGTTTGTGGTCAACGGTTGCGCTTCGTTCTCGCGTCGACACAGATGTTTGACATTTAATTTGGTCGTTAATTTTTGATATTTTACTATATGTTTGTTTTTGCATTCGTTATATTTATTAATTTCTCGTTTATTTAACGTTAGATTTGACTGGTGATAATTCTATCACATCAAGAGCAGCAGAAAGGAGCAGAAAGGAAGAGAAGAACAGTAGAAGGAAATTAAGGAAATATATAAAAATTAATAAATATATTAGAAGAATGCAAAAATTAATTAAAACCAAAATTAATACTAAAAATTATATAAAAGTATGTAAGGAAAAGCAAAAATTATTTAACAAGCTTAAATTTTATTTGGTTGAGGTAGAAAACATGAAAAATTGTTATGAGACTGAAATAGAGTGTCTTAAGTCAGAAATTTTATCTCTTCAAACTTCATTACAAATTATGTCGAATAAATATAAATCAGCAGCGAATGAAATAAAAGAACACATACTGTCCATGGATAACCTGGTAAAGTCATGTAAATATAACGAAGAAAGTTTTGACTCCTTATTAAAACATGAAAATGTGTATCAGCGCTCAATGACAGGTTCTTTAGAGACATTATGTATAAATAACACAACAAGCAATATTGACTCATTTTCTTTATCTACACTCTAGGACAGTACTATAAAAAAAAACTAAGAAGTAATTCAGATAATGAAAAAAATAAAGTTACTGTGTATAGTGATGATATAGGTAAAAATTTGGTAATAAATAAATAAATATTTAAAAGGGCAACAAATAAATAATTATTGCATGCCTGGAGCATCGTTAAGACAAATAATGAATAGAATTTTAACAAGTGAATTTTGCCCTAATACTACAATAATCATTTTTGTTGGAAGAAGAGGTAATGTGAACAAAAATCAATTATTAAAATATATTGAATATCTTAATAAATTATCTAAGATATAATTTAATCTGTCAATTCCCACCGGTCCACATCGGTCTCCCCTGTAATATAATATTATAGACCGCGCCAAAGAGTATAGTTTTATTTAGAAGGGACCCCTCAGAACCAAAGAGTGTATAATCACTACGCTTATTCAGAACAATAGATAAGAGTGCACAGAACAATACTTTTTTACAAGTTATTTATAAGAATTATACAACTTAAATTCTAAAAATTTTATAAGAGCTAGTTTCGTTAAAAAAAAAGTTATTGTGTATTGTGTATAATGTACTTCAAATGACGAGTTTGAAATTTCGCGGTACGCGAGCAACCCGGGTTCGATACCCGCCGACACCAATGAAATTGTTAATTGCAATTTTAAGTGCTGATTTACCACGTGCTCGGCGGTGGAGGAAAATATCGTGAGGAAACCTGTATGTCTGAGATATAAGAAAAAAAATATTTCGAAGACACGTGAAGTTCGCCAACACGCATTTGGGCAGCGCGGCGGACATTTCCTTGCCTAAAACCCTCTCAGAAATGAGAGGAGGCCTATGCCCAGCAGTGGGACGTTTAATAAGCTGTAACTTTAACTTTTAACTAAATCTAAAATGCTTATATAAAGTCACGTTATAAGTCGTTCTAATGTTAGAAGTAGTTATCTAACGTTACAAAGTCACGATGATTTTTCACTGTAACTTTTTCGTAACAGGAATGATATTCACGGTTATTTAAAAATAACCTTTTTGCCCAAGATATTTTTTTATTTTAAGATAAACATAGTAAAATAAATTGGCAATATGATTTTAAGTTATTTTTACATTAATCTAAAAAAATATTGTCCTTGTCTGATCATAGCTCTGACTAAGTTGGTCCAATAAAATGTCGGGGCCATAGCATAGAATAGAATAGAATCATTTTATTCAATATCAATTATAGTATGTAATACTTATTGAAAGTCATTTTTACTTTTACTACTGGTTAGCAAAACAACCTCTGTCCTGGGAAGAACCAGCAAGAAACCCAGCGACTTTTGCACAATTTACAATATAATATTTTATACAATTGTTATGAAAACATTTAGAAACATGGTAGTGTTTCCTCATTCCCAGGGTTAATATCAGTCATGTTCTCTTTAGTAGTATAATAACCGTTACTAGACAATTTTGTTTAATAAATAATTTAAACCTTTTGATAGAAAAGGTCTGCATATTTTATGGGACTTTGTTGTAAAACGTATACATTGCCCCATGATGGAATTACTGACTCTTTGGAGTCAGTAACTGGTATTACTAACTTGTGCTTGTTCCTAGTATTTACAGAATGTACATCACTATTTTAATAAAACTATTTTTGGTTTTGTATACATAGGATAAGTTCTCGTAAATATATTGAGAACAAAGTTAATATATTTATGTCTTAAATTTTTCTCTAAAGTTCCTTCGAACCTAGGTTATAAATTGCTCTTATGGCTCTCTTTTGCAAAAAAGACAGTTTCAATGTCAGTCGCATTACCCCATAAATTCCATATGACATTATGCTATGGAAATAACTAAAATAAATAAATCTAGCTGTTTCAACATATGTAAGCATCTAATCTTTTTACAGCATATGCTGCAGAACTAAGTTTGCTAGCTAGTTTAGATGTATGAGGGCCCCATTGAAGCTTCGCGTCAACTGTAATACTGAGAAAAACAGTGGATTCAACAAGACCCAGCTCCTTCCCATTTAAAAGCACACTGGTATTCACCTTTTTAACAGTAGTTGTAGTGAATTTAATTTTATTACCGTTCAAAACCAAATTATTGACGTTAAACTAGTGTACTACTTTTGATATAGCATTATTCACTTCGTCATATTTCAATAATTGCCTTTTTAGTTTGAAAATCAACGAAGTAACATCAGCAAATAACACTATATCATGGTTATTCCCTACCAAGTAAGGTAAGTTATTAATATAAACTAAGAACAGAAAGGGACCAAGAACTGAGCCCTGAGGAACACCCACAGATACTTACTATCCGGAAGAACTGCATCCAATAATAACAACTACTTGCGTTCTATTATTTAGATATGACATAATATGTTTAAGCGCTATGTTTTTTACACCACAATTATATAGCTTCCTGATTAATGTCTCATGGTGAACACATTCGAAAGCCTTGGAAAGATCACAAAATATACCCAAAGCATCTTCTGAATTTTCTCATGCACAGAAAATATGTTTGATTAGCTCAACACCGGCTTCATTTGTAGAGCGACCCCTTGTAAATCCAAACTGATTGTTATGTAGTAATTTATTTACATTAAAAAAACCTAACATTCGATCTAGAATATTTTTTTCAAAAATTTTACTGAGCGTTGGCAGTACAGAAATAGGTCTAAAATTAGTGGGGTCCAATGTACTGCCAGATTCAAATGAAGGTATAACTTTAGTATGTTTCATTAAATCAGGAAACACACCATATTCGATACTAGCATTGAAAATAATAGCAAGTTGGGGTGCGATCGCATCTACTATAGACGAAATAACTTTAACAGACAACAGCATATTGATATTCAGAAAACAAATTTACAATATCACCTGATAATAATAATATTCTATGAAATGCAGATTATTTTTACAGACATTTATGTTTTGTTTGTAACATTTAATTGGCGAGTTGGCGTTGTTTGAAATTTGTCTCGGCGCGCCCCGTCATTTACCCCGGAACGTCGATCACCGAACCGTGAGCTGAATCGCATAGAATCGCTTTCATCATAGCTTTTCCTTAAACTTTTTAATTTAAATACATAATAATAAATAAATCAAAAAATAAGCTACAAAACGATTTTAAAAGAAAACACTTGGAGTATTTTATTTAAAGGCCCGCCTTTGAGAGTTATTTTAAGCGAAAAACATCTTTAATATTGAATCAAATAATACTGTCCTATTTTGTTATTATTTGAATACTGTTCATAAAAATTGTGACTGTTTCATCATATCCTTATTTCGGCCCATTACAAGTCCACTGCTGAACATAGGCATGGTTTAACATTTTCCCCCAGAAATGCCACAAAACACGTTCCGAAGCCACCTGTATCCATCGTCTCCTGTATTTCTTACCAAGTCGTTAATCCATCAACCCTCCTAGGGTTGCCGTATACTTCACTTACCGGTAAGAGAAAGCCATTCAAGAACCATTCTTCCTCATCGTTTGTCAGTTATTCAAGCTATATGGCCACCCCATTGGCACTTCAGCTTACTGATTCGTTAGACTAAGTGATTAATCATCATCATCATCATCATCATTACAGCCCTTCACAAGTCCACTGCTGAACATAGGCCTCCCCCAAGGAATGCCACAAAGCACGGTCCCGAGCCTGCATCCATTGACTTCCTGCATGTCTTACCAGGGCGTCACTCCATCTAGGGGACGCCCACACACCTCGCCTGCCAGTACAGGGCTGCCACGCGAAAACCTTTCTTCCCCATCGGTTGTCGGTTCTTCGAGCTATAGGGCCGGCCCATTGTCACTTCAGCATACTAATTCTTTGGGCTATGTCGGTTAATCTGGTTCTACTGCGGATATCCTCGTTTTTAAGTCTATCACGCAGAGAAACGCCGAGCATAGCCCTCTCCATAGCTCGCTGAGCGACTTTGAGCTTTCTTATACGGCCAGCAGTTAAGTGTAAGTGATTCACTCTGTTTCTATTGCTGATATCCTCATTACGAATTCTATTACGCAGAGACACTCCGAGCTACCTAACTTGGCCCTGTTTTGTCATTTATATTTTGATGAGATATAATAAATATTAAATGTAAATGAAACTAATTTTATGGATTTTATAACGATAAAATCCGTAAAATTAGCAGTGTTCTCGTTAATATAAGAAATCGTTAAAATAAATATTACTAATATATTTTTAATTTTTCCAACGTCGTCTCACTAAGTTTGTCAGACTTACTCAGATATTCTGTTATCACGATGGTTTTAATAGCGAGGGAACAAGTATAATTTTTTATCTAAAATTACAATTAACGAGTGTGGTAGTGTTGCCAGGAATCGAACACGATTTGCGAGAACGTGTCATCCTCATCAACATTACAGTCTATCAAATATGCACTGCTGAACATAGGTTTCTCACATAGATGCACATAGATGGGATATTTGTCATAGTTGCAACACTTGACAGACGAGTTGGCCACCACAGTTTTTAATTTTCTAGTTTTCATAAGGAAGACACTGCTGCACATCTTTTAATTAGTTTCCCTCTATCGTCTCTTACAACAACCACGGGATGATATGGGATGAGGATATTCTTTCACCACCATTAGACGATAAGACGGTAAGATGAGAGATTTACTGCATTAAACGGCTTAATAAGTCTTCAAGCAACAAAACCCTTTATTTATTGAAAGTACTAATCTAAACAACAAAATTGAAGTTATGGAAATACCATCACCATAATAGTGAGTTGTCTAGTGAGAAGACAATCCCGGCCGCAGCATCAGGTTATTTGTATCATATTATTGCATTGTCACTGAAATTGGTATACAAAATTTTAACTCAATGAGACATCGGGAAGTAGTTCAAATCTTACTTGTAATATGTGAAGTAACACATACCTACTACCACCCACCCATAAAAACACACCGTGTAGTACCCTCTCAAAAGAATCATACAATAAAATAAAGGTACTTACTTGAAAATGGAACTTATAAAAGTTAGAAAGTTTTAAATATTTTTTATACGTCCATGCTTGAAAAAGTAATAATCAATTAATTACTTACCTATTGCACTCCTTGGGATAGTTAAAGTATGATATATTTTTATTTCTTCTAGTATTATTCATACACACGGTACAATAAACAACCATTGTTAATAACATCACGTTTTTACATTAAAATATTCAAACTTGCAACTAACAAAACAAACTACGTGCATCGCACTGACCCTGAGATTGTTGTCCACTGGCTGTGCCAGCGTAACCGGTTTTTTCCAGTCTTGCCGCGTACGCGACAAGCGGTCATTGGTCACGCACACATGCCCCGCACGAATGCCGGTAGTTGTTGGGAGCACTAAGCTCGAAGTTTTTAAAGAGTATATTTACCTGGGACAAATAGTCCGACTAGGTAAGTCCAACTTCGACCGAGAGGATTCAACTCGGCTGGGCAGCGTTCGGGAAATTGCGGCACATCTTTTCGTCAGGTATACCTCAAAACTTGAAAACGAGCTATGGATGGGGCTATGCTCGGGTTTATCTTCGTTATATACTTAAATGGGGATATCCGCAGTAGAACTAGGTGACCAAACATAGCCCAACGGATTGTAAGCTGAAGTGTCAATGGGCTGGCTATAGCTCGAAGAACCGACAACCGATGGGGAAAAAGGTTCTCAGTGGCGGCCTCGTACCGGCGGACGAAGTGTAGGGCGTCCCCACTAGATGGATTGTGCAAGACATGCAGGAAGTCTATGGATGAAGGTGGCTCAGGACCGTGCTTTGTGGCATTCCTTGTTGGAGGCCTATGTTCAGTAGTGGACTTGTTAAGGGCTGTAATAATGATGATGATGATGACATGCCCCGCGTGCTTGTAGTAGTGCAACCGATTCGCGCGGTTGTATGAAGCTTTATCTCTGTTCCGTTTATTTACTCATGTGGTGAAATATAAGATACTTTTATTTAGTTAATTAAAAAATAATAGTAAAAATTTAAAAAGCAAAAATAATAGTATAGTTTAAGCAAATGTTGATGATTATTTTGGTATAAATTTTACGTCAAAATTATGTAGAACTTGGGAGATATTGGAGTTTGTATCGAAGCTTTTTCGGTCGTTAATTGAATTATGTCGATTTTTTTTCTTACGTGAAAGGCATATAACGAAAATGTATTCTATGACTATTAAAGAATATGATATTTGTGAGATAAAAATATTTTTTATGATGGTCATTATTCAATAGAATCTACAAATTAGAGCTCCCAAGTCATGTCTCCGAGAGTTTTTGCCTAAACATGCATCGGAAGAATGATTATTACTAAATAAATAAATAAGTTATCTGAAATTCGCTTTGAGGTTATTGTAGTAGAGAAAACGATCTATTTTTACCAACTAATTGTTATTTCAAGCAACGAACGAAAAACATACAATTTCAACGAGGAAACCTTGTAATTTCGCATTTTTTGTAATACTCCTCTTAGGTTAAAATAATATATAATTAGATTGTATTTTTGTAATTCATATTAACATGTTTTAAACTTATTTTTATTAGATTAAAGGTGGAAAACTGACCGGTGTTACACGCAGCGAGCATGATATGTTACGCCGTTTGCTAAAATCCGTGTAACACGCTCGTTTCGAACTCTTTGCTCGCCTGTGCTCCAGATTCGTTGTCACTCGTACTCAAGATGTCGGATGACGAAGTTGTATTGGAATCTATGGTGAAATGCAGAGTTTTATCTTTGTCCCACTTCATCTTTTTAACATCAAATAATCACAACTAATAAAATAAAGGCCCGAAGGACCTAGAATCAACGCCTGTGCCATGTGCGCTCGTGACGATTCGCTGCGACGTACTGACTGAAGGGCGTAACACTCAAAAGATTCGCCAAAAAACCGACAGCACTTGCAGCAAGCAACGAGCCGCTCGTTGTTCGTTGCGAGCGCCTTGTTTCCCGTACTGACAGCACAAACGCTCGCTGTATAACAGGTTATATTACGCCCCGTAACGCTGGTCAGTACCCAACAAAAAAAAAACAAATGTATTAATTTCTTTTATTTATTTTTTGTCCGTGGGAGGTGAAGTGTAGCTCCCACGACAGTATATATTAATGTTAAGATAGAATAAGTTTAGAGCAGTATAATTAAAGATATAGCAAAAATGACACGTCTCTTCTCATCAAACCTATCCTATATTACATTACATTCATTACTTCAAACAAAATTAACAAAAGTTCTGCAGCACTGAACAAGGAGGTTAGGTCGCTGACACAGTTCCGCGTTAAAATAAAAAATGCCAAAATTAACTCTTATTTTGCCATATCGAAAATAATGCTATTACGAGTAATTAGTTATTAAATTTTCATACAGAAAATGGCATATCTCAAAAACGTTACGTTGTCCGTGTTAATCGTAATTTTGTACCCGTACATTCCTGATGGCAAAGTTGACTTCCATTGGTAAGGTTGCCAGACTTGACTGTACTATCAAATCAAAAATGACACTACAGATAAAAAAAATATTAATTCTATATTATACATTTGAGTGTTTCTATCTGAATGGTATGTGCTTAAAGTGGTGAGACCTTAAACCTCAGAGTCTTAACATCTTTATCCTTCTTAGTTTGAAGTTGGTTGCAGGTGTCCAAGAACAGCAGTAACCACTTACAATCAAGTGAAAGTAGTTTGTTACTTCAGTTTTAAAAATCTATTTATCTCAGACATTGTCGTAACAAAACAGAAATCTCAACACTGTATAACTCAGTGTCGTTAGCTTCCTGATAATAAATATCTTTGTGAAGGAAAATTCCGTTTTCTCCTTCATAGAATGAAGCAAGTTTCGTTATCTATTCAGACTGTCAAAAGAATAATTTATAATGTTAGAGTCTCTTAATATTTTAGTGTGAACAAACAAAGCTTTTTTTTGTATTTTCATTAAAATCAGTAGTATATGATATAAAAGAGACTCAATTGATAAAGAAAATAATTTATGCTACGTAAAACGCATGTATAGAATGCGCGTGTAACTTGCTGTAAGATTGCAATAAAACAAACATAACACAAATATTCGTCAATACGAAACCTATCAATACTTGGAAATTTTGCCAATAGTCACCATACTGGTGTTGAGCGTGGAACCGACACACTTGTTAAATTACAGCTTAGAAAAGTCCCCTTTCTGGGAACAGACCTTCACTTATTTTTCAAAGATGGCTATGAATCAATTTGTTAATCGGTAATTAAAATTACAATTAAACATTTCATTGGTGCGTGTATTTCTGGCAAGTGTTTAGTTAGCCTCTGAGCTACCACGATTTTCGTGTATATAGTTTTTAATATAGATACCCCCGTACCAGTGGGGTCAAGCCGTTCGCTACCATTAATCTATGAAATTTGGTGACAGCATTTTTTAAAGGGTTTTCCGCTATTTTTAAGTGACATAATCATAAAACTTATGTCCTTATATTTATCAAAGTCTAAGAGATTAATCTAAAAAAAAATATTCAGAGTGGCCACCGGTTAATAAAATACGATAGTTGTTTTGTAATTCGGTTGTTACTATTAAAACATGCATCGCTCGGCTTTATTGTGTTACTCCTAAATTTTATTTCACAATAAATATTCAGCTTTGGCGTTTGTGTTGCTAAATACAAATTGAAATTCTTGTTATTTTCTCGACATTATATACAGAAGCGAAAAGTACTTAAATATTTGCACTTCAAAGTTGTTTCAATTTGAATTTACTTATGTTTATTAAATTCACTATGTTTAGAATTTCCCTACTGGTGAAGTTTGAAAAAAGGATCTCGCTCGATTTTTTTGCAGCATTATTAATAGCAAATTTTATGACGAAAATTGTAAAGCTGCCTATTTAAGCCATATCTAAATTTGGCATAAAGTAAATTGCGAGTTATTTATTTTTTTAGTTAGTAACTACAAAGATATGGCCTTAAAACTAAAAAAAAAAACAATGAGCGTCAAGCGCTAATGATGTGATTATTTATACATATAATTAGGTTTATTTTACTTTTTATCAAAAGTATTTTATTTTACAGCAGCTCATCTGGTGGTAAGTTATCGTCGCTGAACGGTAACATATATACCACATTGCCAGCTTTAAAAAGTAAAGTCTCACTGAAGATGTATTTTTTTATAGAATAAGAGTGACAAACGGGCACACAGTCTACCTGATGGTAAGTGGATGCTGTAGACCATAAACATTTATTTTTATCCTCGATTAAGAATCCAAATGCAGATACGTTGCCAACCCTGAGGACTAATATGGAATACTTCGTTTGCAGTAAAAAGGGTCTCCAGATCTCTACTCTCACCACGAAACACAGCAGCCTTAAGCTGCTATTTTACGCTGGTATTCTGTAAGAGCGTGATCCTACCCCGGTGGAACCGGCCCATTCGTGCTACAACTAATATGACTGCAGCGTGGCTCTACTACGTGTGATTCCATAAAATAGTTGGCGAGACAGTAAACTTCTGAATAAACGCACAGTATTGTGAACTATCGAACATCTAGATGGTGTTGATGAAAATATGTTTATTCTCGCAGCGTATGATGGTGCAACTTTGCGGCTGTAATTAATCAGAATACTACTGGGAGCACTCGCCATTGTACTTTTCATTACATAAAAATATTTTTTCTGTAAATGTAATGCTGTATTAATCCCTTACTGTATTACTTATTATCTTAATCTATGGCAGTTAAAGTTGGGTGTGGGAGATTTCTTGTAGTATAAGGGTGAAAAAAGCACTCAGCCTATGATGGTAAGTAAGTACTAGAAATTTACATCTATCTTCGATTAAGAATCAAAACGGAGATGAAGATGCGTTGTCACCATCGAGGACTTAAATGGAATGCCTCGTTTCCACTAAAAGTTTCTCGGTTCTCTACACTCACCATACGAAACACAATAGCATTAAGCTGCTATTTTACGTTGTTGTTGTAGCCGTGTAGGTGGTGGTTAAATATCCACCTCATATCTTCCCGTGGGTGTCGTAAGAGGCGACTGTGGGAACAAGTAGAGATGGGCAGCATCTTCCTGATAAAAAATATTACAAAAAATTTCGGTTTGCCAACCCTCGCCAAGCGTTGCAACTATGAAATATCCCCCATGATGAAAGTTACGAAGACTGGCCCCAGTCCCCGGCCGCCCCGCTATTCCTGGCTACGGTGGCAACCATGGTAACGGTGGGGCAGGAGGTGCTAAGAATCTCTGGTGGAGGTTCGGTTGCCACCTAAGACGACTCGACCTGGCAACAAACAACGCATGCACCCTGAGGACTGACGAGAAGGTCCTGGAGCTAGAAGAGAGATAGACAAGTTACGCTGGCATATTATAGGATTATCCGAGGTCCGAAGAGAGGGGGAGGACACGGTTATCCTCGAATCCGGCAACTTGTTCTATCACCGGGAGGGCGACCATCTGTCCCAAGGAGGTGTCGAATGTATCGTCCACAAGTCTCTCGTTAAGAACGTTGTAAATATTGCGAGTGTGTCGACGAGGATTGCGTACCTATAAGAATCACCAACGGTATTCCTTGAAGGTCATACAGGTTTACGCACCAACCTCGGCATATCCCGATGGAGGTGGAGGAAATGTATGAGGATATCTCTAAAGCCATGCATTCCTCAAAATCCATTATACGATGTGACTTCAGTTGCTAAAAAGCTACCATTAGGGATGGATTTTTCCAATTTATATGGGACCACTGTTGAAGTATTACCTATTTAATAAAAAAAAAATCATTAAAATTGGTTCTCAATCTGCAAAAATATCATATAAATTCCTTAAACAATTGTCCAATATGAAACTTTTCCTCTATTTTCCACTTTTGGGGCAAATTTTTCTTCTAAATTGGGACCACCCTTGAAGTAAAGCCTATTTATTAAAAAAGAATCATTTAAGTCGGGTCATAATCTTCGAAGATATCGCGTAACATACCTACAGAAAAAAAACATACACTCGAATTCAGAACCTTCTCTTTTTGAAATCGGTTGATAATTATTTCAAGAACTGCACCATAACTTTCTGGACATTTAAGTTTTTGGATTAAATTAAAATAGAAAACAGTGAAGAGTAAACGCGAAAAGAAAGGTTGAAGGCTTTGTACTTATTTGAGATTATAACGTCCTTTAAACCGAATTTGCGCAGATGGTCATTCTCCACGGAGGCTAGCCACCTGCGCTGGACAGAATTATAGTGCAAGAGTGTGTGCGAAAACATAGGTGCACTCTCCATTCCCTCGCGCTCATAGTCTGATAGGACAGCAATCCGACACGACCGGAGATAGATCAGGTACAGGACCAAAAGCTTTCCGAGGCACGGGGGTGAAACACAGTCAAATTCTTGAATCCGGGCTGCTACTGAGTATATCTTTGTCAGAAGAACACAATAACTGATTTCGGCCCAACCCGAGATTCGAACACGAGACCTCGTGATCAGTAGTTGCGCTTACAGACACTAGACCAACGCGGCAGTTGATTATTTAAGATTATGAAAGGGATTGAAATTTCAAAAGTTAGTGATATCCCACCAAACCGTCGTATTTTGTTCACAAAAAACGCACGCACACATGTAGATAGCACATAAGATTTAAATATCTATACAGGCGACGGGTGTCAAGGTTAAAATACACTGCGAAGCTAAAATTGGCAATTCCATCCTCACTATCTCGATGGTTATCAATCCACAACCCATGATTAGGGTTCCGTAGTTACACAACAAGGAACCCTTATAGTTTCGCCATGCCCGTCCGTCCATCCGTACGTCCATCCGCGGTGGGTGGTGGCATAGTTATAGATATTAATCACGCCTCCAAAACTGCGAAATAAAATCTTAAAAAACATTTTTATTTTGGGTACCTCTCATACAAGTAAATGGAGGATGACTTTTTTTACCTGTCTATTCCATCGTGTGGGGTATCGTTGGATAGGACTTTCAAAAACACTTGGGGTGGGGAACAACATCTTTTCGATTCAGGGGTCCGTTTGCGAAATATTTAAGCTAAATATTTCGCAAAAAGTGGTATTTTCATTAGAGTCATGTGTCCCCCCCTCACCCCACCTCTACCAACTAAACCGCTGTTTTTGGAAATGTGAGAAGTATACACAATAGCGTTATATATAATGAAGTTAAAAGAGAAACTATCACAGCTCAGTAGAATTAAGAAGTTAACGAGGATTAGTCGACCAACTTATAAAATGCACTTAAAAAATTTCGTTACAACTCCATAGGAAATGATCTAAAACTAGCTTCATTATAATTTTGTAATGTTATTGTAATCTGTAAGAAATAAACATTTTATGGAGAAAACTACTATGTATTACTACTATAGCTTTACTTTTTCATTTACGGGATAGGCAGGGAGGATCTTTCTTACTTACTTACTGCTCCACTTATTTTTTAGTTGGTAGTTATTGTAGGCCTCATTCAAGGTATTCATTCATACAATCATATAGCCTCATACAGTTTCATTCGTCACAGTCTTAGTTTACGCGACCTCAGGATAATTTAGGGCAGTGGTGGTTTACGTGAAGTTTCGTTAAGGTCATATTATAATTATGTATATCTTAGGGTTGCACTGCCGGGATTATATAGATAGATAGTCAACTATGATCACCTTTATACTTACTTGGCATGTGAATGATTTGATGTAAGTTGTATTATTTTCAAAATCGAAAAGTTTTTAATGTTTTTTGAATACCGCTCCCTATAAGTCTGATTTGAAAATAAGTCCTTCAGTTGCCATCTTCCTATTTGGGCCCATATTTAGTCGTTATAGCGGTCAAACCGCGAACTCACTTATTATGCTCATTATCAAGAATGCCCACGTATTGTGACGGGCAACCACGGAACCCAACCTCTACATTGTGTTTTATTTTTTATAGAAATTTCATGCCATGCATGATCTCATCATGAAATTTACTGTCGTTTGCTGTGTTTTCGGACCAATATGACTTAGGAAACTTAAAGTAAAAAGGCCTACTCCTATCTTAAAAGCTGGTATTGCACCTGCGATTACTCTGGTAATGCGAATGTTCATGGACGGAGGAATTCCATGAACATTCGCATTACCAGAATTGATGGCTCCGTGGCGCAGTGGCTTAGCAATGAGTTTCAGCGCTAAGGGCCGCGGGTTCGAATCCCGCACGGAACAATTATTTGTATGGCCTACAAATAATTGTTCTGGATCTGGATGTTTATCCTTGTGAAATCTATGTATGTAAACTGCCCCCGCAATACAGGAGAAAGTCCTAGTGTGGAGTTTTTTTTTTTTTAAATTAAAAAAAATCACTTACCATCAAGCGATCCACATTACTGTGTACCCTTCCTTTTTTAAAATCCGCCTTGTAAACGTGATGGAGTCGCAAATACTTTCTAAAATTTGATAAGCCTATATATATCAAGAAATGGATGTTATGTGAGTAGTTAAATGGGCTGACTAAAAAGGAAGAAGAATATTGTGTAATTTAAATTTATATTTAAAATTATGTTCTGTAGAAATAACGATTCAGCCCGCTAACTTAACAATTTACCGTCGATACTTTAATCAAAAAGCCTCTAGAAAATGTAAATTCAGTTAAAAGTCAATTTCAAAGAACAATAATTAATCTTCATTGCGACCAAGGATTGTCTTGTAATTTGTGTACCAATCAATTGCCTAATTTTGTATCCTTCAAGGAAATCGCATTAAAAATAGATTAATGTTGCTTGTTTAAAACTTGTTTAAAACTTTTGTATAAAACTAACTTTCTAATGTCATTTTTATTATTGTGTTTTTGTTTTTTGTTAAATATAAGCTTTTTTTTCTGTCCCGGTGCGAGTGTTTCACTGGAAGTTAACCAATAAAAACAGTGGGATATTCCGTTGGTACGGGGTGTGCAGAAATGACTACATATTTGTGCCATTTGCTGTAGAGACTATCGGTCCGTGGGGTCCACGTGCGGTGAAGTTGCTAAAGGAATTCTACCCGCGACTGGTCGTTGCTGCTCGTTATAGGAGGGCTGTGGTTCTTTTCTCGCTCAAAGGCTAAGTATTCAGCGAGGAAACGCAGCCAACGTTCTTGGCACGATACCGCGGGGAGTAGGATTGTATTATAATTAAGTTATTAGTTTTAGTATTTTTATTGTAATTTTTAATATTGTATGTATTAATGAATATAATTAAGTTAATTTATTATATGTATAGCTCGCAAAAAACGTATACGCTAAATTTTGTGATATTATATTCTGTTGTGTCATATAGAAAGGAAATGCCGTCTGTGATGCAGTCTCGGCCTAGTACCGGCGGCAGTAACAAACCGAAGTAAGCAACTTATAATTTGTAATTAGCTTACTTTGGACTTATTGTAAAGAAACTTATTATAAATAAATGTAATTTATGCTAATAAAGTTTGTATTATTTTATTATTACATAATGGAATATTTTTTTACAAAAATCTGTTTTCTTAAAAAATTAGGAAAACTAGACCGAGACTTCATAAATTCTTTGTTCCTGAAATTAAATTTCACCTTTATTAATATAAGTAATTAAAACAGTATTTTAGTTTTAATTATCGTAACAACTATTACACATATCATCTCGAGAACCTTTCTTCCCCATCGGTTGTCGGTTCTTCGAGCTATATGGCCGGCCCATTGCCACTTCAGCTTACTAATCCTTTGAGCTATGCCGGTTACTCTGGTTCTACTGCGGATATCCTCATTTCTAAGTTTATCACGCAGAGAAACCCCGAGCAAAGCCCTCTCCATAGCTCGCTGAGCGACCTTGAGCTTCCTCATACGGCCAGCAGTGAAGGACCACGTCTCAGTTCCATATGTCATCACTGGCAACACGCACTGGCTGTACAATTTAGTTTTGAGGTTTTGAGGTATGCCTGACGAGAAGATGGGTCGTAATCTCCCGAACGCTGCCCAGCTGAGTTGAATCCGTTGATTGACCTCTCGGTCGAAGTTGGACTTACCTAGTCGGACTATTTGTCCCAGGTAAACATATTCGTCAACAACTTCGAGCTTAGTGCTCCCAACAACTACCGGCATAGGTGTGACATGGACATTAAACATGATTTTTGTTTTGTCCATGTTCATCTTGAGACCTATCCGTTGGGAGACACTATTGAGGTCATTGAGCATAGTGCTTAGGTCCTCCAGCGATTCTGCCATAAGTACTATATCGTAGGCAAATCGAAGGTGAGTGATGTATACGCCATTGACGTTAATACCGTATCCTTTCCAGTCCAGTAGCTTGAAAACGTCTTCCAATGCAGTGGTGAAGAGTTTCGGGGATATTACGTCACCCTATCTTACACCTCTCTGCAGTTGGATAGGTTTCGTACTCTGGTTCTGTACTCGGATAGCCATCGTAGCCCTACTGTACAAACACTTCAGCATCTCGATATACCGACAGTCAACTTGGCACCGCTGAAGGGACTGTGGCACCGCCCAAATTTCGACGGAATCAAAGGCTTTCTCATAGTCCACATACGCAAGGCAAAGTGGCAGATTGTACTCGTCGGTCTTCTGTACAATTTGCCGAAGGGTATGTATGTGGTCTATGGTGCTAAAGCCTTTTCGGAAACCGGCTTGTTCGGGAGGCTGGAAGTCGTCGAGTCTGCATGCGAGACGATTCGTAATGACTCTCGAAAACAGCACGTAGACGCGGCTCAGAAGGGAAATCGGTCTGTAGTTCTTCAAGAGAGCGTTGTCGCCTTTCTTGAAGAACAAGACCACCGCACTTCTGCTCCACACCTCCGGTGTAATGCCACCATGGAGGACGGAATTAAAGAGCTTCTGAAGGACTTCAAGTACCAGTTTTCCACCCGCTTTCAGAAGCTCGGCTGTAATTCCATCCTCGCCTGGGGCCATGCCGTTTTTAAGGTGCTGGAGAGTCATTCTAATCTTGCTCAGACTGACGTCCGGGATATCATCGGAATAGTGTCGGATAAGACTTGCTCTTGGATCGTTACTCACACTTGCGTGTGGCTCCAACGATGACGTGTACAGCTGCCCATAGAACCTCTCAATCTCACTCAAAATCTCAGGTGTCCCGGAAACGATGCCACAATGCCACAATCGGTCTTCAGCTTCGACAGTTGGCTCTTTCTGGCAGACAAATCTCTGGCAAAGACTTTGGAGCCCTGGTTCCGCTCGATCGCTTCTTCAATACGAGCTGTATTGAAGTTGCGCAAGTCCCGCCGCATGCATTTGGAGATCTGTCTGTTCAGTTGCCTGTATGCTGTCAAATCTGCTGAAGACTGCAGCTTCATCTCCCATCTAACAACCATGAGATTAAGAGTGTGATCGGAGAGTTTTTGTGTTCTTCTGCGACGGGTCTTACAGAACTTAGCTCCGACCGCATGGACAGTTTCCACAAGCTTGTCATTCATATCGTCCACTTCATTGCAAACTTCTAGGCACTGAAAACGATTTTGTAACTCGAGCTGAAAGTTTTCGAGACTTTGGATTAGAGCACGAGGGGGACGGAGCGTTGACTTCATTAGACGTGACCTCTCTAACTTAACGTTTAGGTTCAGTGTGCCTCTCACCATTCGGTGATCGCTGCCAGTTTTCACTCTCGCGATCACTGAGACATCACTGAACAGTTGTCGTCTGGTCGTCATAATGAAGTCAATCTCATTTTTGTCGAACCGTCGGGGCTCGACCAGGTGCATTTTCTGTGGGGCCGCTTTTGGAAGAAAGAGTTCATCATAAAGAGTCCCTCTATCTCCATAAAGTCGGCCAGCTGCTGGCCCCTTGGGTTCCGTTGCCTTATTCCGAATTTCCCTACTTTCAGCTCACCGCTCTCTCTTGTGCCTAGTTTTGCGTTGAAGTCTCCCATTAACACCGTTTAGTGGGTTTTGGAGGAATGCATGGCTCTAGAGATATCCTCATACATTTCTTCCACCTCCTCATCGGGGTGTGCCGAGGTTGGTGCGTAAACCTGCTATGACCTTCAGCGAATACCGTTTGGTGATTCTGAGTATAAGGTACGCAACCCTTGTCGACACACTCCCAATCTTTAGAACGTTGTTAACGAGAGACTTGTGGACGATAAATCCGACACCTCCTTGGGACAGATGGTCGCCCTCCCGGTGATAGAATAAGTTGCCGGATTCGAGGATTACCGTGTCCTCCCCCTCTCTTCGGACCTCGGATAGTCCTATTATATTCCAGCGTAACTTATCTATCTCTTCTTCCAGCTCCAGGATTTTCTCGTCAGTCCTCAGGGTCGTTATATGTCGCCAGGTCGAGTCGTCGTAGGTGGCAACCGAACCTCCACCGGAGATTATTAGCACCCCCTGCCCCGCCGTTACCATGGTCGCCACCGTAGCCAGGAATAGCGAGGCCGCCGGGGACTGGGGGCCGTTTATTTGTGTCGTCGCTCATGGGAGGTTTATTGCCATAGTTGCCACGCTTGGCGAGCGGGTTGGCAACCGCAATTTTTTATTGTTTTTTGGCTTTTATCAGAAAGATGCTGCTGCCCATATTCTGTATCAGTTTCCCTTTGTCGCCTCTTACGACACCCACGGGAAGGTATGGGGTAGTGGGTATTCTTACCCGCCACTACACGGGATTACACATATTACACATATACTTGCAATGATTTAGACAAGTCAATTTCCCGTATTCTGGGTAAGATATACGTGTGGTTTTATTTAGTTTTCTCTCGCACAAAAAAACAGGAGATACTAGTAACTTCTAGTGGTTGTCCTCCTAATGAACTCATGGATAGCATCCCCAGAATTAGCTTATTTTAGTTTCAGGATCTTGGGTTTACAGTAAATGCTCATTCAATTTTAATTCTCATCGAAATTCAATTCTTATTGTAATCATAGTTGTAATTTAATCATCGAAAAAGAGGCATGAACAATCTATAGGTGTAGTTATTGATTTTGCTACTTGTTAAGGACGTGCATTATTATTTTGATACGTCAAACGTCGGTAGCGAAGTCGTTCTTTCAACCACCTGGTATTATCAACACTTTGATAAAATACATTTGAAAGAAACATCCTCATCATTAGGTGGGTGATGCAGGGTTTACAAATTCACCTAAATCATAATTATTATTCATTTGCGTCTGAATTTATGACCGGAACTTCTCTTTGTGATCTCCTAACAGCTTAAATTTGATTTGCCGATCTTGTTCGCCATTATCGGGCCAACATACTAGTAAATAACCATTTCATAGCGAAAATGTACACAAAATAAGTTAACTCATTAAATTAAATGTCATTAATTACTAGGGTACTATAAATATAGAATAATACTAACATAATCTGGAAAAAAATATAATAAAACTGTAGAAAAGACTATCTGGTTGGGGATGAGTCGCTCGCGTCCGTAGGCTTCGACCACCTAACCCTAGGCCCACCCTACACGTGTCCCCGGTGGTGCTAAACGAGCGACAAAGCCGAAAGGATAGACTCGGCTCCTCGCCGTATGGTAGCGGCGTAAAATCTACCACCTCTTAGATCGCACCATGAGCCAACACAGTAAAGAAATGGCCCTGAGTTCCCGGCGCCCTTTAATGGGGCAGGGTGCGAAGAATCTCCGGGAGTAAAACTGGCGACGAGGTTCGCCACCGTCACGTTCTGTTCCCGGAGGGGCGAAAGTGGATTGCGGAGGCCCGTCTGGCTACGCTGAATGTATGTGGAGCAATGAATGATAAGATGGATGAAATATGCGAAATGATGAATGATAGAGGAATAGATGTTATGTGTAAATGAGACGAATGAAGGGAAAGGATGCCACTGCACATGGCATGTATACCGCTTACTGGTCTGGTGTAGACGAGACCGAGCGGGCATGCCAGGGAGTCGGTGTCATCCTTTCAGAAAGAATGGGTCAATGTGTGAAAGAGTATGAATGTGTAAGCCAAGGCTGCTGTGGATACGAATGAAAGTGGGCTTAAAGAAGTTGTTTGTGCTAGGTGTACGCCCCAGACATGTCTAAGCCCACTTATATCCGAGAGCAGTTTTGGGACATGGTAAGGATGGTGTTGATGAAATGTAAGGAAATGAAAATATCATTATGTTAGGAGATTTTAATGGAAGGGTTGGGGTGAAGAGGTCTGGTTATGAAAGGATATTAGGAATGTTTGGCGATGAAAGTGTAAATGAGAATGGTGACGACCTCCTCGCCGTATGTGAGGAAAAGAATCTTTTGTGACGAATACTTTTCGCCATAAGAGGATTCACATGTATACATGGGAAAGAGGTAACGATAGAAGCATGATAGATTTCATAATTGTAGATGAAAGAATGCGGAGCGCAGTGGTAGATACAAGAGTTTACTGGGATCCAACGTAGGGACGGATCATTACTTGGTCTTATGCCGAATTAATGGTCTATTCAGGCGTTGGCGGCATCGGACATCTGTGTCTACCACTGCGTTACAGCGTATAAGAACAGAGAGGTTACAAGATGAAGGTGTAAAGAGAAGTATAAATGTAGACTGAGAGAGAATATAAATGGTTTGAATGAAATATGTATGAATGATTTAGACCTGAAGACTGTATGGAATAATGTTAAGAAAGTTTTGTGATGCAGCCACCGAAGTATGTGGTGTAAGTAAGAGAACGAATGAAAGGAAAAATAATACATGGTGGTGGGATGATGAGATTCGGATGGAAGTTGAAGCAAAGAAGAGAGCATGGCTAGATTTACTGGCAACCAAAGCTGGTAATTCTGGCGGTATGAATGATGAGATTGAAAGAAAAAGGCAGACTTTAGACTTATAAATAAGAGAGTAAAAGAAGTTGTTGAAAGGAAAAAGCAAGAAAGAACGGGTAAGAATGATAGAAGGATATCTGATAACTTCCAGGCAAATATTAAAATGTTCTGGAAACTCGTAAGAACTGTTAGGGAAATTCAAAACAGCCTAGAATGAATGCTATACGAGACGAGAATGGCTGTATGCTGAATGATGAAGTTTGAATTTAAAGAGATGGAAGGAATACTTTGAAAACGTGTTTATGAGTGAAGGGTCGTCTGAATTAAGTGAAAAGAAATCTGAAAGAAGTGGAGAGAGGTAGGGAGATAAGTGTAGATGAAATAATAAAAGCAATGAAAGGCATGAAAGCAGGTAAGGCAGCCGGATATGATAAAGTATCACTGAAATGCTAAGGGCTGGAGAGGGAGTGGCAGGCCTGCTGTAAACCTTGTTTAATTTATGTTGGGAACTGAAGCGGGTACCGGAAGACTGGTGCAAAGCCGTTATAGTCCCAATATATAAAGGAAAAGGGTCACAGCAGGACTGTAAAGACTACTGTAGATCAGCTTGCTTAGCATTGTGGGTAAACTGTATGCTAAGGTGTTAATTGAAAGAGTTATGGAAGAAACTGATGGAAAAATTTGGGATGTGCAAGCTGGATTTAGAAAGGAATGGGTGTATGGATCAAGTATTTTCCATGCGCATGATTGCGGAGAAGTTTTTGCCAAAACCAGAAAGTTTTTGTGCTTTCATGGACTTGGAAAAGGCTTATGATAGAGTGGACAGGAATGAGTTATGGCAAACACTTAACTTATTTGGTTTGAGCGCTGGTTTGATACAGGCATTGAAGTCTTTATAGGGACTCTAGTGCTTGTGTCAGGATCAACGGGGTCTACTCGACTGGCTTGGCATCCAAAAGGTGTCAGACAGGGCTGTGTAGCTTCCCCCTGGCTGTTTAACCTATTCATGGACAGTTGTTTGCAAACTTTGAAAGTTGAAGAATGTGGGTTGAGAATGGGTGAGTTAACCGTTAAATGCCTTTTGTACACCGATGATCAAGTCATATTTGCTTCGTCGGCGGCCGAGTTGCAAATGATGGTTACTTTAATGAACCGATCATTAAAAGAAAGAGGTATGAAAGTGAACGCAAGTAAGACGAAAGTGATGGTTTTTGAAAGAGAAGAAAGTAAAACGTTATGTGAAATAAGAATAGAAGGGGAGTTGATTGAGCAAGTGGATGAGTTTGTATATTTGGTATGTTTATTTAGTAGGGATGGTAGATATGATAAGGATATAGAACGACGAGTGAACGCAGGAAATAGAGTGAATGGGGCTCTACACGCTATTGTGAAGAGTCAGAATGTGTCAAAAAAAAGGCACGTTTGGCAATTCACAATGCTGTGTTAGTCCCTACTTTAATGTATGGTAGTGAAAGTTGGGTCTGGCAGAAGAAGCATGAGAGTAGAATAAATGCTGTAGAAATGCGGTCATTAAGGAGTATGCTAGGGATGAATCTGAATGACAGGGTGAGAAATAGTGTGATAAGAGAAAAGTGTGGTTTGCAAGATGACGTTGTGACCAGGATTAAGAAAGGAATGCTTCGGTGGTTTGGTCATGTAGAAAGAATGAACGAAGAAAGAGTGACAAAGCAAATTTATGCTGCAGAAGTGAACGGCAGAGTCAGAAAGGGACGCCCTAGACGAAGGTTTATCCACCAAATTGGCGATATATTGAAAATGGGCCAGATTTGGAGTACCCTTAACCGACGAGCGTGTATGCGTAGATATATGGATGTAAAGGAGGCGAAAGAGGTGTGCCAGGATCGTGCCAAGTGGAAGTCCGTAGTCTCTGCCTACCCTCTGGGTGACAGGCGTGACTGTTTATGTATGTTTATGTATGTAAAAAGACTAACGTAAACGGTCGCGTGGATGACAAACGTCCTCCACCTACAATTTAGAACTTCTCCTGACACAACTGAACCATTGGAGTGGCACAGCCGTTACTGACGTCACAAAACATACTGTATACAATACTAAAAATCGGCGTCAGCGATGTGTTGCCATATAAAAATCTAAAAATATCGCGAGTTTAGTCAGAGTGGATGACAAATGTCATCCGCGCGACCACTGTAGGGTTAATCGTAAAGCCTAATCGACCACCGATGGGAAGAAATACTGGTAAGCGAGGTGTAGGGCTACTTGCCACTAGATGAAATACCGACCTGGTAAAAACATTCAGGAAGTCGATGGACGCAGGTGGCTCAGGACCGTGTATTATGGCGTTCCTTGGTGGAGGCCTATGCTCAGCAGTGAACTTGTGAGGGAATAATGATGATGATAACGCGAACGCGTATTAATAAAATCAGTCAGTTGCAGCATAAGGGAATCGTTTACCACCCTTCATCCCATACGTTTCGTAAGTGGCGATCACGTGAAACGCTATAATGGTTTCATAGCTTCTCATAGTTGATGGTATAACCATATCATGAACGCCATATGTAAAATACTCAGAATTAAATTATCTAGACAGGCTACAGGAAGCAGCATTAAAGGTGCGAGATGTATGGTACTGCGATATCCACCACCTGCCAAGCCCATGCTTGGAGCCTCGTTGGGAGAATTTAACCTAACCTCCATAAGTTAGGTTAAATTCTCCCAACGAGGAAGACCCAACCGTGTAATGGCAGTGTAAAAATTTCCACTAGCCAATATCGTCCCGTGGGTATCGTAAAGGGCAACAGAGGGAAACAAACCAGCACATAGGCAGCAGTCTTACAGCATTTTCCTAATAATAACTAAAAAAATAAGAGACTTTGGTTGCCAACCAATGAACTATGGCATATATCCTTCCTATGAGGCAATCTATTGGGGAGGCCTGTGTTTAGCAGTGGACATTTATAGGCTGTAAAGGAGCGAGTCCCACGTCCAGTTGAGGGCTTAATGGTTGATGAAACAGAAGATATTATTTAAACATGACAACATAACGTAGAAATTTATAAGCGAGTTGTACAGTTACTAGTGTAATTAGATGTTTATATCGTTAAAACTTTTCTGGTTGGTGAATTGGAAAATAAAGTTACGGTCAAAGTTTTTATAACATTAATTCAGGGCAATTTGAATTTCAATGTTTTCTTAACTTTAAATGTGATGTAAAATTATTACTAAAAAGACATTCTTGTTAAAAGCATATTTGCTGTCAAATTACATGATTTAAATCCTTAGTAACTAGGGTTATAGATTTTTTACTTTAAGCCCGATTCCAACATGTTTCTTATTTGACTAGTATTTCAAACAATCGCTATTACAAAATATAATTAATTAATAGTAAAAGAAAAAAAATTTGTAAAAACAAGCTTTATTTAAATGCTCTAAAAAGGAGAAAATAATAGAGCCTTGTGGAATATTTAGAGACGATGGCAGGAGACCCAACGGTATGACATTGGTCCCTTAGGAGAGAGAACCCTAATGTGGGATGCTACTTGCTTAGACACTTTGGCGGCCTCTCATCTCAGGGGTACCTCGTTTGGAGCCGGGGCGGCATCAGAGGCAGCTAAACTGAGTAAGTGGCGCAAATATGAGTCTCTGAGAGATGACTACATATTTGTGCCATTTGCTGTAGAGACTATCGGTCCGTGGGGTCCACGTGCGGTGAAGTTCTTAAAGGAACTCCATCCGCGGCTGGTCGTTGCTGCTGGTGATAAGAGATCTGGCTCTTTTCTCGCTCAAAAGTTAAGTATAGCCATTCAGCGGGGAAACGCAGCCAGCGTTCTTGGCACGATACCGCGTGGAGTAGGACTGTTTGATAATTAAATTACCAGTTTTAGTTTTTTTTTTAATATAGTTTTTAATATTTTATATAATAAAATATTGTATATTAAATTAAATTGAACCCATCAATTTATTACATTACACAATTTATATGATACAAAATCGCGACAAGCTTTCTATTCTATATTCTATTTTTTAATATTATTTAGTTATCGCCGGACATGTTTCTAAGTCTATTCATTTTATTTAATGCGTCATTTTTGGTTTTTAATCGCCATCTTATATCCGTGTTAAACTACCATCTTGATTTTTTTTATCGCCAATAGTTGACCCTTGTCGGTTTCTACAACATATCATATCGATCATATCGATAAATTTACGCCCATTTGGAAACGTTATATGAAAGCACAATGACCCATTATCAGAGGCTTAAAACCGACTTTGAATGAAAATCACCGCAATAACCCATCGATCAGTAAAAAGCTCTCGGTCGCAATATTTTTTTATGTTCATTTAGTTTAAAAGCACTTTACCTAGCGTATTCAATTGAAATATTGAACGTTATTTTCAGAAGCCGCTAATGATACAATATCGCCAGCGCTAACGAACGATGAATGGATGAATGAATTTACTTTCTGAGTATCTTCACAACCTATCATATTGAATTTTCTCTTAATTTTCAGTAACCGTTGAAAGAATGAGTGAGAAAAGAGTGACAAATGCTGTAGAAATGAGTGGCGGAGTCGTCTAGAAACAGCAAATTTGCGATATATTAAGGCTGAGCAAAATTAAGCTTAACTAACTAGCATTTACGCGTAGATATATAAATGTGAAAGAAGCGAGAGGTCTGTCAGGATCCTGCCAAATGAATGTACCCAGTCTTTGCCTACCCCTTTGCGTGACAGGTATGAGAGTTTATGAATGAATGTATGTATATACAGGTCTCCTCTTATTTCTGAAAAGGTTTTAAGGCAAGGAAATGTCCATGTGCATGTTTTTAAAATATATCTATTTTTTTTTTGTTTGTCAGACATGCAGTTTACTCACGATATTTTAATTCAACAATTTAATTTGTGCTGGTGGAGATCGAACTCGGATTCCTCACGTACTGTGAAATTAATAGCATGCGCTAAGCCTCTGAGCTACCATGGCTCAAATAAATTGCCGGTTATTTATATTATTATGCTATTATGATCGTGTGAGATATTTTAGAACGAATTTATTTGAACTTTAAGGTATTACTTATAGCTTAATACGGAAGCGAGTTTATGACTTCATCACGACCTTTGTATGGAAATATTGTTGTAGTTACAAAACCTCAGATTAATTTTTTTGCGGTAGAAATATATGTATAAAAGGCTGAGAATTCTGAACTGAAGATTGCGACCTCTTAAAATGCGTTTTATATTTTTTGCACATTTCATATTTCTATAGGATTTCAAGCCCGGCGGTCTGTTTTCTAAAAGAAAACACGGGGTCATGGCTTCTGCTTATTTTTTCCTCTGTGTCTCAGAAAAAAATGGAATCTTAGAATTGATTTAAACTCTTATAATGCTACAAACATCTTATGTTTATGACATAAAAGTTGTTAACCATATTTTTATCACTATTAAATTTATTACACAGTAGGTATATATATATATATATATATGTTGGCGCGTCTATAAAATACTGGCCAGATCCAGAGTGAAGGTTTTACTCTAGCGAAGCGTCGTATCTGTGGTAACGTGGCAACCGTTGTTGCTTGGAGGATCATCGGAAAGCGTACCATATATTTGCGACGAATTGCTAACGATCTGTTTATTATATTTTCTTGTACTTTATGTTGTAACGCACGCATATTTGCGCCATCCATCATGAGTGCATCTGGGATTATCCTCTTTCGCCTACATACATTTATTCATTAGTTAAATATAACCTATCGAATTTCATTTCTAAATACAGGGATATTTTTCAAAAATATACCGTTATTGCAGTTTTTGAAAATACAGAGTTAATAAGGCTCCTACTTTTATTTGAAATTATCCCAAATTGAAGGTGATTTATGGGCAACAACTACGCATATACGAGTTTCTCTGTGTGCGATTAATTCGAATCACATAGAACACATAGCTGATGTGAAGAATCGACGCTCCGGGAAGTCTGCAGTCTGTGAACATGTACAGGATCACCCCCGTCACTACATTAGATTTGATAGACCACAAATCCTCGCTAAAGAACACCGATTCCTTCCAAGGATGATTTGCGAGGCTATTGAAATCAAAAAACATCCTAATTTCAATAGAGAAGATGGCTGGGTGCTACCATCTGCTTGGGATCATATAATTAATAAAATTAAATCCCAACCCAAGCATACAACTGTAAGACTTAATAATTTTTAATCTAGAGGTAACCGTGGTTAACTATGACATTGGGACGTCAAATACCTCAGTCCCCCCGTGACCATGGGTGCTGTAAAGTACTCGAAACGTCGGGAATATAAAATAAGTTAATATACGCGATAAAATCCGTAAAACTAGTTTTATTAAAATCAGGGCGTATGTTAGTGATCGTGTTACCTTTGATCGATTTGATGGCTTGAAGTCATAAACACAATATCTATATTTGTAGTTTTGTCGAGACGATAATTCACAACTGCTAGGATCCGATATGTGGTGCTGTCAAAAATTATCAACAAATTCTTTATTTTTAGACCGAAATTACTCATATTTACAGCATATATTGTTCTTTTGCCAAAAAATAAAAAGCACTAAATCTAGAACCTATAGGTGGTGTTGTGATCAATTTATTAACACATTTTATAGTTTTACAGAAATATGATTGCCGGTCAGATAGTTATCTTTTCAATTCTATTAATTTATTTCTTTGACTTCAAATTCTATTGCTAATACTATTAATTCCATTATCATTTTTCAAGCTTTTTTACGGTAAAGGAGAAGTTATGGATGGCTGAAAGACATAAGAAAACTAATATTATTATTTTTAGACCAAATTACTATGGAGTAACGCAGCAGGATATTGTCCGATGAAAGATGAGGGAAAACTTACTCCCTGCAGTGGAATACGGGAAAATTGTTATTTTTAATTTATGGAGTTGTTTTGTAACAAAAAATATTACCAGCGACTTGGATTTAGTTTATTAGCGTTAGTGTTTTACCGGCTATACTAGGAAATAGATAGATAACTCTTTATTGCATTTAAACTTTAAAATAAACTACTGGTAAATCCAAATGTGCATGCCTTCAACGCATTATAAATGATTGTAAAACATGATTATACGTAAAATTTTAAAGTAATTTAATTATTATATATATTTATAATTATTACTTTACGTCCAATTTTCCCATAATTTTATGTCAAACTTCGATTTAAAAAAAAGGGTTGGAAAATCCAAAATTGCCAGACTTATAAAGCAGCCAGGAATAGGTGCAATCAAATTGTACGGGCAGCTAAACGCCGATATTTCCATAATTGTATTAATAACTCTTCTACCGCCGAAGTGTTGAAATTTCTTAGATCTTTTGGGCTTTGCAGGCCAGCTACATTGGATTGTGGTCCTTTTCTATCACTTGATGAAATCAACCAAAATTTCGCTTCTGTAACAGCAATGGACCCTACAATTCGCTCTCAAACTGTGGTTTCCATTGCTTCTGTGCAAATTCCTAACATACCTACCTTTAATTTATCTCCTGTTTATCAAGATGATGTCAAAAAGTCTATTTTAGCAATTCAGTCCAAGGCGGTGAGTTATGATAAGATTAGTAGACACATGGTAGTATTTATACTAGAGCACCTTCCTCCGGCAATTTCCCATATTATAAATTTTTCCCTTGATTCAGGTCAGTACCCTAATCTTTGGAAAATGGCTTTTATAAAGCCCCTCCCAAAAGTTCCTACCTCCAATCTTCCCAATCATTTTCGCTCTATATCCATTCTACCCTTTCTTTCCAAAATTTTAGAATCCTGTGTTTACAAGCAAATTTCTACATTTATTTCAAAACATAACCTACTGAGTATATATCAGTCTGGGTTTCGCCCTGGTCATAGTACCAGTACTGCTTTTATTAACGTCACAGACGATATCAGACAAGGTTTGGAAGAAAAAAAAGTAACAGTACTGGTACTAGTTGATTTCTCAAATGCTTTCAACACAGTTGATCATGAAATCCTTCTTTCCATATTGTCTCATCTAAATTTTGGCCCTACAGCATTGGAATGGTTTGCATCTTATCTTCGCGGTCAACAGCAGTCAGTCTGTGTGGGGCAAATGACCTCAGCTTGGGCTGATGTGGAAGCTGGTGTGCCGCAAGGCGGTATTCTTTCTCCTAAATTTTTTTCAATTTTTATAAACTTTATTACCTCCATCTTCGATTGATCGTACCATCTGTATGCCGATGACCTTCAGCTATACGTGCAAGCTGAAATTGGGGATATCCATAATGGGATTAAAAAATTAAATGCAACTTATCAGCTATCAAAGATTGGTCTACTCGTTATGGAGTGTTGGTCAATCCTTTGAAATGCCAAGCTATACTGGTGGGTAGCTCAAGGATGCTAGCCAAGATTAATCTTGCAGACTTTCCTCCTATTTATTACAATGGGATTACAATACCGTTCAGTATGTCTGTAAAAAATCTTGGCCTACACATTGACAGCACGCTGAATTGGAGTACTCAGGTTTCTGAAGTGAGTCGTAAAGTCATTGCCACGTTACGTTTTCTGTATCGTTTAAAACATTTTCTCCCTACAAAGTCAAAGATCATGCTTGTGCAATCGCTCATATTACCCATAATTGATTATGCAGATGTGTGTTATCCAGATCTGTCCCAGGATCTTCTGAACAAACTGGAACGCCTTCTCAATAACTGTATAAGATTTATTTTCGGGCTTCGTAAGTATGACCATATTTCGCAATATACATACATACATACATACATATAATCACGCCCTTTCCTGTAGGGTAGGCAGAGACCACTTTTCCACTTGCTACGATCCTTACATACTTGTTTCGCTTCGTCCACTTTCATTATTACCTTCATACATGCTCTTCGGTTTAGGGTACTCTTGACCTGGCCTTTTTTCAAGACGTCCCTGATTTGGTCGAGAAACGTCCTCCTAGGTCTACCCCTTCCAACACTTTCATTCACACTCGCCTTATACACTTTTTTCGTCAATCGTTCTTCATTCATTCTCTCGACATGGCCAAACCATCTCAGCATACCTTCTCAATTTTGTCACTACATCTTCTTTCAAATCACAACGTTTCCTTATCTCACTATTTCTTATCCTGTCACCAATTTAACTCCTATCATACTTCTTAACGCTCTCATCTCAACTGCATTTATTCTGCTTTCAAGTTTCTTCTGCCATACCCAACTTTCACTTCCGTACATGAGTGTCGGAACCAACACCCCTCATGCACAGCCAAACGAGCCTTGTTAGACAACTTTCGACTGCTCATAAAGGAGTGCAAAGCTCCATTCACCATGTTTCCTGCATTCACTCTTCTTTCGATATCACCTCACACTTTCCATCTCTTGTAAACTTTGAACCCAGATACACAAACTCCTTCACCTGTTTAATTTGTTCATCTCCAATCACGATATTGCAGTCTGTCACTGCCTCATCCCTTTCAAACACCATCACTTTCGTCTTCTTTAGATTCATCTTCATTCCCCTTTCTAACAAAAGCTCAACTCATAGCAGTTACCATCTCCTGCAACTCCTCGGCCGAACACGCAAGTAATACTTGGTCATCAGCATAGAGAAAACATTTGACGAGTAACTCATTCATTCTCAACCCACTTTCATTCTCTTTAAATCTGTCAAGCAATTGTCCATGAACAGATTAAACAGCCACGGTGACGCTACACATCCCTGTCTAACACCTTTTCGATATTAAACCATTCAGTGTATGCCCTGTTTATCCTTACACAAGCACCAGAATCCCTATAAAGAGATTGCAGTGCTCGTATGAGGATACTGCTCACACGGTTCACGGACAGTGCTGACCACAATTCATTCCTCATTACTCTATCATAGGCCTTTTCTAGATCCACGAATGCGCAATAGACCGTCTTGTTTTTAGCCAAACACTTTTCGGCTATGCACCGCAAGGAAAAGACCTTCCATATACATCCCATTCCTTTCTAAATCCTGCTTGTGCATCCCATACTTTTCGTCTGTTTCATTCACAACCCTTTCAATCAACACTTTCGCATACAATTTACCGACGACGCTGAGAAGGCTTATACCGCGGTAATTTATGCAGTCCTGCCGTGACCCTTTTCCCTTATATAATGGCACGATTACGGCTTTGCACCAGTCTCCCGGTACTTGCCCATTTCGCCAGCACAAATTGAAAAGGCGGTACAGCTGATCAGCCACTATGCCCTGTCCAGCCCTCAGCATCTCGACGGTAATCCTGTCATACCCTGCAGCCTTACCTAATCTCATACTTTTCTAGCACTTTCTTCCTCAGTCTTTCATCCACAATTACAAAATCAATCATACTTCTAGACTCACCTCATCTCTTGTATACAAATGGATCTTTTGTGGTCAAACATTGTGTTGGCCACGCACAGATTCCATTCCAAGCATAATTCAAGCAGACTTCTCCCATTGTCATTCACTCTCTCGTCCACAAACGTACCCAGAACTCCTTCACGCTTTACTCCAACCCACCCATTAAAGTCCCTAACATCACGATCCGTTCATTTTCTCCGCATTTATTCAAGACCTCTCATGCTATCCCAAAATCTCTCTTGTTGGGCTTTCAATGACCCACCTCCGCGCAGATCCGTCGGCATAGACCCCAAGGATAAACAAGCGAGTGAGTCCGACTTTAACCTAATCCAGAGGAGTCTTGGGCTTACACATTCCTGCTCCATCACACATTCCACTATTCGAGATGAAAGAATCACACCAACTCCCTGACTACCTCGGCTGGTTTGGGGGACTCCCGACCAGTATGCCGTGTGAACCGTGGTGTCACATCCTTTCCTCTTGGTTTCGTTCACGCACAGAATATCTATGCATCGTTCATCCATCATCTGACATACTTCATCTATCTTACCATCCATTTCTCCTCTTACATTCAACGTAGCGAAGCGGCTCTCCGTGGGCCGCTTTTCGCCCCCGCGAGAAACGAGACGTGATGGGTGGCGAACCACATCGCCGCCATTTTGGTTAATTAAATTATTTTTATTATTCTCCATTGCGTTCCCACGAATAGCGAGGGAAAGGTTTGTCCCCCCCAGCAGAGCCCCGCATGCCAGGGTAAGGCTGGCCTAATTCTGGGGTCGCCCGGTCCCAGGGCAGTGTGGCACGCTAACGACTAGGCTTGCCCCTAGCCATGCATCCATCCGCGCGGCAGACGTTGGATTGGCGGAGAGGGTAGGAATAGGAAAGGAAGGATAGGTGGTGTGACAAGGAAAATTGGTAAGTTAGAGTGGGAAATAGGAAATGTAGGATATTACCGTCCAGGAGGGCAAGGGATAGGACAGTAATAGCTAGGGAAGCCGGGGTCGCATACCCGTATACTATACCACAACTACCGGACAGGTAGATTGGAATGAGTATCCCATGACTATATCCGCCGCTTTAAAATTAAGACCAGGTTCTACTACTGCTTTCTCCCTGTTTCCAACAAAGCGATTTCATGACCTCCGTTTTTGGATTGTGATCCATTTGTAATTCGGTTTCTCTGGTTTCCATTGCCCCATTGATACTACTCTCAGATGAGATTTGTCTTTGTACTTCTATGTCATTATAATTATTTGTTTCCACTAGTGACAGGGATGGTTGCACTAAACATTCTTCATTTAGTGACGTGTTATCAGCTGCGTAGTTATGAGTCATCGCAATTCGTTTGCTAATGTGCGGCATGGCCGACGGACTGGCCATAAAATAGCTATTAGAGATACCACCGCCTCGCTTATTATTTAAGTTGTTGCAGCATTCAAAATTTTTAGCATGTGATGCTTGTTTCAAGTTAAAAACTTTTTTAAATTCATTGAGTTGTTCAATTGTTACATATGTGTCTCTAAATCTATTTAAGTCACTCTGAATTACTAATATGTCTTTTAATAATCTTGTAACGTCTACGTGATCAAACGTTACAGGTGGAAGTTTCTGCAGTTCTTTTGCGACGATAACGGAAGTTTCCTCAGTATCTGTTTCGCAATATAGATCTAAGCTTAATTGGCTTACAATCCGGCAGAGGCGTATTTCCAGAATATTACTTGTTCTTTTTTCCATATTAAATGACCCATTTTCGCCTTCTTATCTTAAGAGTAAATTTCACTATCTCTCCTCATCTCATGATAGGGTTCTACGCTCTTCTTCTAACAACAAAATATGTATTCCAGTTCACTTCACCGAGTTCTATGGTAACTCCTTTACAGTTCAGGCTACACGCCTTTGGAACTCCTTGCCCGATGACATCAGAAAAGCTCCCAATAAGTTTGCTTTTAAAAAGTTGGTGCGTAATCATCTATTAAAGACAACACTTCTTACATGAATCATCCATGTCATTTATATTGTTAGACGTATATATTCATAGTTATTTATATGTACTATTTATATATGTATGTTGATATGTATATATGTATGTTTATGTATGTATATATGTATAATTAGGAGATATTTCTATAGTTTATTTATTGTATATATTAGTAAAAGGTATATATAACGTAATTAATTATCATTTAGATATATTTTTTTCTATATTGCTACACCTACGTCAAATTCTCACCACTCCATGGGTTGACTGGTAGAGAATGCCTCAAGGCATTAAGTCCGCCCTTTGTATTCTTTTATATTAAGGAATGCAATAAAGAATAAATAAATAAATAATGCTCATATGATCGTGAAATAAAAAAAAGTAAATTGTAGTTCTATTCGTCAAAGAGTTCCAGTAGCATTCACCGAAGTACACCTTCAGGTCACTCTATCAAGTCCGGAGGTAAGGTCTCATCATAACTGACAAAGCGAGGCCAAACTCGGCACACCTCGTTCTACTCTTCGAGGAGTTCCAGTAGCTTTCACCGAAGTACACCTTCAGGTCACTCTATCAAGTACGGAGGTAAGGTGTCATCATAACTAATGAAACGAGGCCAAACTCGGCACACCCAGTGCTACTCTTCGAGGAGTTCTAGTAGCATTCACTGAAGTACACCTTCAGGTCACTATCATGTTCGGAGGTAAGGTCTCATCAAAACTGACATAACTACACCAAACTCGGCACTCCTAGTTCTACTCTTCAAGAAGTTCCAGTAGCATTCACCGAAGTACACCTTCAGGTCACTCTATCAAGTCCGGAGGAAAGATCTCATCATAACTAATAAAACGAGGCCAAACTCAGCACACCTAGTGCTACTCTTCGAGGAGTTCTGGTAGCATTCACTGAAGTACACCTTCAGGTCACTGTATCAAGTCCGAAGGTAAAGTCTCATCATAACTTACAAACCGAGGCCAAGCTCGGCACACCTAGTTCTACTCTTTGAGGAGTTCCAGTAGCATTCAACGAAGTACACATTCTGGTCACTTTATCACGTCCGGAAGTAAGGTCTCATCATAACTAATGAAACGAGGCCAAACTCGGCACACCCAGTGCTACTCTTCGAGGAGTTCTTGTAGCATTCACCGAAGTACACCTTCAGGTCACTCTTTCAAGTCCGGAGGTAAGGTCCATCATAACTTACAAAACGAGACCAAACTCGGCACACCTAGTTCTATTCTTTGAGGAGTTAAAGTAGCATTCACCGAAGTACACCTTCAGGTCCCTCTATCAAGTCCTGAGATAAGGTCTCATTATAACTAACGAAACTAATAAATCCTACGTACTTTTAGCGAAACAAAATATTGTAATAAAAATTTGTGATTATTAAAATAATAACCTTGGTCAAATATGTGGTCAAATAGGTTTTTGGAAAATTTTGTATTTCTGCAGCGATCGCCATTATTCAGCACGAGCCGCTGTAAACAAACGTTACAGTAATCGCAGACTAACTAGTAGATACTACCGAATATAGTAATCCACTCATGATGGCGGCCGAGCGCGGAGTGAAGTGAGGCAAAGTGTATTTACTAAAATAAATTATTACGAGGCAGCTCAAAACACCGAAAATTTCAGGATTTCTCAGCCGAAAAAATTTTATTATAACTAAGCAAAATAAAATTATACTGCCATTTTAATTTCAAGGCTTCCCACATGATAGATGAAGAGATTAAAAAATATATTGAGTTAAACAATTGATATTTTCAAAATTTATCGTGTTTACCCCTCCATGCGGACTAGATAAATCTACAACATAAGCCACTAAAACCACTTTTTTATGTAAAAATAGCAATTAATCGATTTAAAAAAAAATAATAAGTTCACAATCATTTATCCTTCTGACAATGTGCTTTTTATATCATTTATATGTTCAATATGATTGTTAGATACCATTTCATGCGACAAAATCTTGGAATTTTGATTTCTAGACGCTAGTAGAACATACCTACGTGCTTTGCGCTTAAGGCATGCAATACGTGCTTTGCGCTTAAGGCATGCAATAGTTACAATAACGGAGTACTTACAAACCGTAGTCATATCACTTTACAGCGATTTCTACTACCTGACATACCAAACGTGAAAGGAAATTGTAATTTAATATTTTGACGGATAGGTGCAACGTGTAAAAGCATAATTAGGCTTTTACACGTAATATGTTAAATAATATTAATTTAAGTATAGAAATAATATTATGTTTAACAGAGATGAATAAATAAATAAAATATACATGTATACTATATAAAGATAAATACATATACATATATACATAAATATACATATAAATTCTGCAAGGAAAACATCTAAAAATTGTAAAAAATTTATGTAAAATTAAGCATTAATGAAGATAGGAAATATAATATAATATATTATTACGATAAGGAATATATTAAGACAAAAAGTCTGTAAAGATTGCGCTTAATTATTTGTAGGCTGTTACTAATCATAATATGATAATCGTATAAATAAAAAAAATACTTATTCGTCTGATAATTTTTTTTATTTAATGTTCAATTATTTCAATATTATATTTTAATTTATTTATGTTTACGATTATATCATTAAGCCCAAGGGCTACTCTAGCTGCACCTTAACCTACTGTCATCGATATTGCAAGATTGGTGTAACTTTTTTTAATTATTATAAGCCAGTGCTTGACTACAATCCCACCTGGTGGTAAATGGTGATGTAGCCCTAGATAGTAAATCGCCTATACACTCTTGCCTTGAAGACGCCCAGATTGTATTCGGACGGAAAGTCAGACGCCGGCAAGTTGTACCACTCCTTTGTAATACGCATTACAAAAACGGTTTATTAGACATAAATAGCCTAATCATACGAGTAAGTATCATTTTATTCAATTGTTTAAAATTATCAATGTATTTTTATTACATTTATTATTTAAATTAAAAATATATATAATAATATATATAATAGAATGAATAAAAATAACTGAATCATACGATAATCGTATAAATAAGCAAAATTTAATTAATTATACGATTATCGTATGACTATTCACGATAATCGTATAATTAGTTAAATTCTTGCTTTATACGATTATCGTATGTGTCTATACAGTGTCTATACACTTCCTTATTTGTAGGTCATAGAAATATTTATAACATGCGTTGTTCGAACCTGCGATTCGCAGCACTACAGCTAATGGCTTATATATCGAGCTCTACTCGTTACTGGGACGCAAATTATAACGTTCGATTAAGTGCTGCTCTTGTTTAGAGCTTGAATATATATATATATATTTTGGTCGTGCCAGTTTAGTTCATTATTTTGTAAATTTAATTTTTAAACTTGATTGGTTAAAAACCAATCTTACCAGCCTAGTACACAGGCGCAAAGTAGTTAGCTTTTCGGTTTTCTACATGATGCATTTCGGAGAGTGTGCGTCGGAATTGCATAATTTAATTCCTCCCTCTCCCTTCCACCATCGGACAACCAGACGTTCAGCCAGTCTCCACCCTTTCCTTGTTGACTTACCACCCATTCGAACCAAACGGTTTGTTACATCATTCATTATGCGTACAGTAAAAGAGTGGAATAAGTTGCCAGAATCTGTGTTTTCATCCGATTACAATGTGATTGTCTTCAAGACAAGAGTGAATAGGCTTTTGTTAAGTCAGTGCGCTTCACCATCTTATGCTACACCACCGCTTACATTTCTAATACGTAACATTTGCAATTGAAAAAAATTGCAGTCATGCTAAACGTGGAAACTATGTAAAATATACCTCTTTTGAGGCAATCTACGGTTAAGGCCTATGTTCAGCAGTGAACGTTTGTTGGGCTGTATTGAATAATTAAGTATTTTCCTTAAATATAAAATAGAATTTGGTCGTAGATGTTATCAAATATTTAAAATAATTTTAACGCAAACTCTGAAGTCTCATCGCCAAATTTTAATCACTGAGAAACTTCTGGAGGATAAATTGCAAAATAATGCAAATAAAAAAAATATAAAGGAGTATTACCCGATAAGTAAACCTTATAGAACTTACATGTAAAATTTATGTACATGCTCATTATCTATCATGGAACCAGTGCATGGTTTTTTCTATTGCTTGCGTTTTGCTCACCGAAACAATTCACTTTAATATCCTACGGACAAAGCATTACGATCGTATAATTTATGGCAGGCTGGTGTAAATATTTCGAAGAAAATATTTATTTGAAAATTTGAAAAAGCTATTACAGACTTTAAAGATTCACATTGGATATAATGTATTGATTGCTTTTTATGGAAAGAGATGTTTAATTTTTTCTTCATCGTCATCATCATCCTGATCATTTATCTAAATTTTGCTCAAATTCATCCGCTTCATATAATATTAAAATTAAAGTACAGATACGTGCAGTAAAAATAATTCTGTTAGCGTCACCATTAAAAATAAAAAATAAATGTTAACGAAAATTTGACATCGCTTCGGATTTTTTAATTGTATTTATTTATTTATTTATTTATTTGTCACACCAACAAGATATACACTACAAGCTTTCTAAGAGTAGACAATAAATAATCTAATGCTCAGTGATACCTCTTTATAGGTGTAAACTACAAGAATATTGAGCGTCATACTCACATTGCTTTTTGCTTTATAAAGAGTTATCTTAAAGGAATATTACAATAAAAACAGTACAAATCAGATTTACAAATACACAGTTCTAAACATTACATATTGCTTACGAAAATATAAAACAGTACCAAAATTTCAATGTCAAAGAATTAAAATGATATTATATAAGAATAAAAAATATTTATGAATAAATCAAAAATGAAAACAATGTCAGTTTAATGTCAATAATAATTTTAATTTAAATTACTTATTAAGAAAATTAAAATACAATTATTAAAATACAATTATTAAGATTAAAATTATTTTATACAGTAATAAAAAGAAACATTAAAAATAACACAATAAATATTTTAAAAATCGTTCATCAATTGAGAGATTACCTTTAAAGCGATGTAAGGGTCTGAGAAAATATCCAAAGTTTGTGTCATTCGACGTTTTTCGAAGTACATGGACTATCTTTGAATATAATTTGTTCACTCCCGGTATTACCAATATCTTTGTTATGTATCTCGTTGTAACTCCTCATTAATCTGTTTAGAGGAGCATAATAGCCTAGATGCGACCGTGCTAACTTTGTGACGAATGGAGCGTATTTCTTATACCTGGACGATCTTCTCGGAATAGCAAAATTAATATTAGATATAACCTCAGGAGCGTCGATGTAACCATTTATCATTTTGTAGAGGAACAAGATGTCCGACATCGCCTGCGCTCGACGAGTGGTTTCATATTAAAGTATTTTAAACGATCATTATAGCTAGGCAAGAGTTTTGCTAAATTACAACTGTAAGTCAGTGCCAGAGGAATCTTTTTGTACACCTTCTATACGTTTTTGTATACGTCGTAGTGCGGGTTCCACACCACGCTGCAGTATTCTAAGCTACTACGCACAAGACATATAGATTGCAATTTTGTGCTCAGTTTTTAAACTCCTACAGGTACGTAAGACAAACCCCAAGGTCTTGAAGGCTTTTTTAGTAATGCTATCTATGTGTAAATTAAATCGCAATTTGGTATCGAGAATTACACCCAAATCTCTAATATGATCAACCTCTTTTAATGGTACATCGTCAATACAATAATATCTAGTCACTGAGAGCTTTTTTCTAGTGAAGCGTACCACGTGGCATTTGTCAATATTCAAGCTCATACCATTCGATTTGCACCATAATACTAGATTGTTCAAGTCATTTTGAAGCAACAATACATCCTCTAAAGAATTTACTGATCTAAAAAACTTTAAATCATCGGCGAACATGTAAAACTTAGAATTTTGAAAACACTTACCGATATCATTAATAAAAACGTTGAACAGCACGGGACCCAGATGGGATCCTTGAGGAACTCCGAAAAGGCAGTAAAAAAGCCAGATTTGAATCCCCCTGCTACTACCACAGACAGTCTGTTCGTTAGGTAAGATCTGAACCAGCGCAAGAGATTGCCGCCTATACCGACATATGATAATTTGTGCAATAACATATCGTGATTGACTTTATCAAAGCCTTACTAAAGTCAGTGTATATGACATCGAAAGACTGCGCATGATCAACACCTTCGGCCAAGCCTTCAACGAAGGATATCAGATTAGTCGTGGTAGAGCGGGCTTTCATAAAACCGTGCTGTTCCGGTGCAGTTAAGTGTCTTAGATGCCAAGACATTTTAGGCACAGTAGTTTTCAAAGACTTTAGCAACACCGTAATAATTGATATTGGCCTATAGTTTTCACTAAGTTTATATCACCCCCTTTGTGTATCGGTATAACAAAAGAAGTTTTCCAAGCGCTGGGAAAGGTTCCAGAAGAAAGAGATTTATTAATTATCAAGGACAAAGGTAAAGCTAGAGCACCAGCACATCTTACAGCAAAGATAGATGGTATTCCATCTGAGCCAGCGCCTTTAGTGAGTCAAGTCTTTTAAAACCCTAAATACTTGGTCTTTAGTCACTGAAATACTAGTAATAATGTTAGAGGCGGAGGATTTATCTGCATAGTGCTCGTCTGGAATGGATAGTTTATCAATATTGTAGACTGAAGAGAACTGTGAAGCAAAGAGTTCGCAGATATTCTGGGCCAGTAGTGGCAAGAGTAGTTCAGAAGACATTTGGGTGGGGTAGGTACTACTACTGCCTCTTTTGTGTTTAATGAAACTCCATAGTAGTTTAGATTTGATTTCAAAGATGTCTCTAGACGCAGCAAATAGGTTTTATAATTCTGGCTAAGTAATTTCGTACATCTATCTCTAAGTAGTTCAAAGGTCAATAAATCCCGAGGGTTGTTAAACTTACGGTGTTTAGATCTGTATTTATATTTTTCCTTGATTACCTTAATTAACGTGTCTGAAAACCATATGGGGTATTTCCTATTATTACGAGGTTTGGACTTGGGTACATGTTTAACTATGATGGATTGAAGTACTTTATAGAAATGTGCTACCATGTCATCTACGTTTTCATAACGCGACAATTCGTCTTCCCATGATATACTATTCAATTCATTTACATTTTAATAAAATCTGCTTTATAAAACATAAATTTGGGTTCGTGCTTGGTTAGAGATAATTGTCACATTTAAGTCCCACACAGAACTCGATAGGAGGGTGCAACGGTCAATCACCGATAATGGGTCGGTACTTACGTAGAGGCGGGTGATATCCAATGTACTCATTATCAGATCCAATAGTTTGTCTTTATTGTTAAAACAGGAATTGTGCTGAACTAGATTATTAAGAGACATGAAATCAACGAGCATGTTATTAAGTAGACTGTTGGATGTTGCAGGTTTGAGTGTGACTAACAGTCTTAGTCCAACATAAGCTACTCAAATTGAAGTCACCAAGTATAATAGTGTTTCCACTGTGGTTTTCTAATATGCGATTGGCATTACTAATAAAATGCTTAAGTATATGCATTTTTACTGGAGGAGGGATATATACGCCACAGATGTACAGGTGTCTGTCTTTATTAAAGCTATCATATATTTCCACTTTTACCCATAAATCTTCACAATCTGACTCCTGCGCACACAAACGGCATGATTTAAAGCGTTTAGAGACAGCAATGAGAACTCCACCTCCCATTTTTTCAGCATGGAACCCACTGTTTTCGCGGTCGCGTCTGTAGACTGTGTAACGGTCATCAAATAATTCATTATCAAAAATTGTGCCATTCAACCATGTCTCTGTGAAAACAATAATGTCAAAATTACAACAAACTACATTATTAAACAGTTCAATAGTTTTTGTCCTCAGACCCCTAACATTTTGGTAGTAACAAGTAAAAGTGCCTTTTAGTACAAATATAGCAAATATAGCGTAATCATGATAAACGATTCAAAAGGTCGAGGTTCTTTACGTGGACGTAGTTTGATTCTTCATTTTTGCGCATGTATATCCTACCATCACGCACCCATACAAATTTGTATTTCAGTTCGCGAGCTTTGGTTCGCGCGGCAGTGCAAGCTCTTATTTTCGGAGAGATGCTCCATGACGTAGATAGCAGTCTTCTTATCTCCTCCGATACCTAAGTGGCTTAAATTGAGTTTGTCGTCCCGATTGGTTTTGTTGAAACGTGCGGTCGCAGCGAGAAAATCGTCGCGCAGGCGCGGACTGCCAAATTTCACTAAGATGGATCGAGGGCGCGGACTTGAGCTATTCATTTTGGCTAGTCGAGAGCAGTAATGAATGTGTGACTCAGTGATGGGGCATTTTATAACTTTGCCCAGTTGCACTACAGTGTTGATAAGATTCTCCTGCCTATTTTCAGGTACACATTGATTTCAATATTTGAGCAGCGTGATTGTTGGTCTATTTGGGCTATTCGTGACGACAAGGATAAATTATTTGCCCGCAAAGATTCTGTCTCAGATCTTAATTTCTCAATCGCTTACGTGTGCGGCATTGCTAGCCTTGATTTTTCAAGTTCCTCGTTGAAATGAGCCATAGATGCTTCGAGGAGGACACTGCGTTTTGACCTCGTAAAAGACGCGGTGCATCTGGTGGTTAAATAAATGTTGCAACTCTTCGCGGATTATGTCTCGAATGCTACTAGCCGACAGACAAGAACAGTTTGTAGCGGTGGTGCGTGCCTTGCCGCGCTTTGTAACGTGATCGGGCTTCATGACGGGGGCGGGTTACTACGAATTGGAGTGTTTGTGTTATCGCATTTACGTTCCTTGCAGCGGCACTGTACGCAAATCCAGTTTGATTTGTCTTCCTGCGACATCTTGTTGTAATCTTTCGAACTAATGTTCATGCACAAGAGATGATAATTTGCAGCACAGCGTGAACAGAGCAGGACAGGAACATCCTTTGAGTTGCTCAAAAAGCCGCACATTCTTTGACGGATTCCATATTAGAAAATAATCCTAATAAATTGTGTTTGGATAATCTTATTGCTTTCCTTGGACAAATTATATTCAAAACATTTAAAATAAATTTATTGAGAACTAGTCAAACTTTTGTCGATATGCTGATTCGATCCGGGGTCGTTGGCGCGTGACGCAGTACCATTGACAGCTACACCACGGCAGTCGACGCCTGAGACTCGAAATATCTTAACTGATTGTTACAGTGTGTTTAAAATCAGTTGCTTAACACTTGCATGACCATATAGGTAATGTTGCGTCCAAGCGCAGCGAAGGATGAGTCACCACAGAGAATACGCGGCACCGACAACTTTATCACTACAAAACACTATTAAATCTTTGAATATTTACTCACTGACGACTATATTGCATTGTATGAACTAATTGCTTTGTAAAACAGACATCTACTTCATTCTTGTACAAAACTTGATTGACTCTCAAGGCGGTATGTGAAATAGACGCTAGATGGCCTAAAGCTATGAAATCGTGGAATGTTATTTATTTATTCAATACGGTTATTTTTTTATTTAATAAATTTGTTTTTTTTTTTATATTATTTAACTGTAGTTTTTTATACAGTTAAAATTTAAATTAACCATCTTTAAAGCACCGCACAAAGGGGAGACCGAAATAATAGGAAACACTATATTTTTTTAAATACTAGCAATGCTATTAACATTACTAATAATCCCTACAACCACTATCGGTAAGACCACGACAGCAGTCGATTGGAGGATTCGAACCCACAACATTTTGAGTTCGCGATCCGCACCCTGCCTTTGGACTACTGTCACTTACTACACTCTATTCTATCTCATTTTTCTCGCAGGCTAAATCTTTAAGATGTATATATAATGTTTGGCTATTTTTAGTGTCGCTTTTTCGTTTTATCTAGTTTCAAATCACAACGATTCTAAAGAAGTTTTCACTTCAATAATAATTTCCACGTCAGTCTGAGAAGTCGTATCACGATGTTACACTGGTCGGCTTCACCGCAAAATACTTTTATTGCGTCTTCTAGCAGTATAACCATAAACCACGACAAACAATAATAACCCTTTGAATGACTTACATGGAATCACCAAGCATGTTGCCGTTTTTGAAATTTATAGTGATAATAATGTCCTTAGGAGCCGTGGTAACTCAGGGGCAAAGCGCTCGCTGTAAATTTCAGTACGCAAGCAACCCGGGTTCGAACCCCGCCGGCAACAATAAAATTGTTTATTGCAATTTTAAGTGCTGATTTACCACGTGCTCGGCGGTGAAGGAAAACATCGTGAGGAAACCTGTATGTCTGAGATATAAGAAAAAAATATTTCGAAGACATATGGTTTCGCCAAAACCTATTGGGGCAGCGCGGCGGACATTTTCTTGCCCTAAAACCCTTACAGATATTAGAGAGGAGGCCTGTGCCCAGCAGTGATACGTATATAGGCTGTAACTTTATTTTCTTAACTTTAATAATGTCCTTTTATGGTATTAATTGTGGCACCAAGATTTATCTTACATTACATTCCACTTAGTGTCGTTAAGTGTATGAGATGCATAATATATAAACACAATATAGTAAATGGCGAAGGAAACCAAAACCGCAAATATTTGTATTGAACTTCAAATGTGCCAGTATAAGCGGCATTTGAATACCTTAAACACACGTTGACGTTGAATAGTGATGATAAGGTTGGGGTGAGATTATTGGAATGCAGACAATCTATCCATATAGTAAATATCAGAAAAGTTGTATCTGCGAGGGCCAGAAATCGAGAGCTAGAAATGTCTCTTTATGTTTTGCGAAATTGAAGTGACAAATACACTCCACCTAATAGTAAGTGGCTAATGCAGCTATCAGTAGTTAGCAGTAACTTCAAACAAAGAAGGCCTAAAGAAGAAGGGAATTAAATGCCTCATAGCCGGTTATTATACTGGCCTTCTATACCCTTCAGACCGGAACATAGCAGAGCAGGCACTGCTATTTGGTGGCAGAAATACGTAAGAGGGTGGTTTCTACCCAGACGGGATCTTAGGCACAAAATAATTCCTACTACCACTTAATGATAGTGATACTTAAATAGAAGCAAAGTTGAAGACGTGACCACAATTCCACCTACCACTTAATAATAGTGAAATAGAAGTTAATAGATTTTTATAGAATACAAATGTTATAAAAATCTTCTAATTAATGTATTTATTGTCGTAAATAATATAAAATAATACATAGCACTCGTTTTTCTTCAAATTGTTGTATAGTAACAGTAAAATTTTCAAATGTAGTGTGTGAAAACTCTTTCTAATGTTAACGAGCGGCTGGGGATTGCGATTAATGCGATGTTGGAAGCATTATTTTCAATTATGTTTCATTAAGAGTTTACTTTGCAGGTTTAAATTTAGGATAAAAAGTTATTTAAAATAAAAAATATATCTCCACTGTCTGTTTGTAATGTCAAAATAAAAGCTTTTTAGTAAAGGCATATGAAAGTATATACCATATTTCTAACAAAAACCCAAAAATCTGTGTGTCTGTTTGTTCCGGCTAATCTCCGAAATCACTGGACTGATTTTGACAGGACTTTCACTGGCAGATAGCTGATGTTATAAGGAGTAACTTAGGCTACTATTATATTGGAAAAAGAATTAGGGTTCCGCGCAAAAAAAATTAAAACCTGTGATATCCAATCGTAATAATTTCGACGCGAACGAAGTCGCGGGGAACAGCTAGATATTCAATATATCGGTGGATGCAGGTGGCTCAGGACCGTGTTTTGTAGCATTCCTTTAAAGAGGCCTATGTTAAGCAATGGATTTGTTAAGGGCTCAAATGATGAGGATGATGATGACGATTTTCAATTAATAACATCAATAATTAAACCTACTTTGGTACTATATATTATCAAAGTAGAATTAATAAATTATTTTATTATGATACTATATTAATTGATTATTAAGTATTAAGGAATGACTGCGAATTTCTAAAATAAAGTATTTAAGGGTTACCTAAATAAAATAATTTATTGTACCACAACAGTGGTAGCATAGCATACAGTACTATCGGTTGTATGCAATTTTATTAAATTGAAGGTAATATGTTTATAACATTTTTATATAAATTTCTCAAAATATATTAATTTCCTAAAAAAAATATTTGACATAATATATGGAAATAAAATTAGTTCTGAAATCCTATCTACACAAAACTTGAATCGATTTAAGTCATTTATACTTTTCTAAGTGCTTTATTTATTTATATTAATATCAAAAAGATAGATTATGATAGTATTTAATAAACACTTGATTACTGATGATGACGATATAAATCCAGCTTGCTATGAAACATATTTTAGGAAAAACATCTCACTTAAACTAAATACTTAGATGCCTATCACAAGAAAGCCATTGGATGAGATAAATGACGTCAATTTGTTCTAACGATGTCGACTTCGATGCGGCGTCCAGTGGAGTTTGTTACTTCTCAACTCTTAACAAACATCACCTGGAAGGTATATCGTTTAAAAGTACTGCCGAGAACGTTCCAATTACCAAAAAGTAAAAAAGTAAAAACCTTTAACTGAAACAAAAATTATACTGTAACTAAATTATTTATGTTTGTGATTACAGTTAAGTTATTGAAAAGGTATCATAGACCCAAAAAGGTTTGGTGGGCTTGCAGAAGCTGATATTTCAGGATAAAATATAATCTAAGTTTTTAGGGTTCCGTGTTTGAAGGATTAAATTTTTGATTGTTCTTATTTTTCTTCAAAAATAAAGAAATAGAAAGACGTGGATTTTCTGTATATTTTGTACCATAATGTTACTGTGTTTAAACAAAGGTACATAAGAGTCGATTAATCAATAATGTAGTTTGTAAGCAGTAACCAAAAGGAACGTACATTTTTTGAGGTTTCTTTCTTTCATGGGTTGTTACGATGTCTAGCTCAGAAATGATATATTTAATTGGCCATAAGATATGCGGAACCATATGAGTAGAGCCGACTGATAATTGGCCTGCTTGTGGTCTTAATCATCAAATACAGCTATAATAATATTATGTTGGTTTATATTAGAAAATTTGATTAAGAGATAATTATGAATTTCATAAACATCTTTCAGATGGAGTTAATACTCATTGCTCATTTTTTAATTGGTAACGTTTACTTTTCATTACGTTTTACGTTTTATTCTTAAAATTTACTAGATATATATTTATAAAGTTTACTTTAAGTTAAATTTGTTAGACTAATTATATCTTTTGGAAACGTCCAGTAAACCAATCTATTTTCACAATATAGCTGTCGTCTAGGTGTAACTTGATCAACGGACGTTGCAGTGAACCAGAAATTGAATCCCAGTTTTGATCAAAATATTTTGACTGACAGATTATGACATATTAGGTGCTTTGGGTGAACTGCCAGTTCAGCTATAAAGTGTAGGTTATTGTTGTCGTTAACATAACGTTTATTCAATTTAAAGAAAAAGTTTTTTTTTAAATGAAACTAGTTTTTTTTATTTTATTTGTATATGGTGGACAAACAAGCACGTATTCCACCTGATACTAAGTGGATGCTGTAGCCCATACACATCTACATCTATCCTCGATTATGAATCAAAATGTAGATGTGTTGTCATTCCTGAGGTCTATGGTGGAATGCGTCACTTAGAGTAAAAACAGTCTCTGATTCCATAGCAGCATTAAGCGGCTACGGCTTTACCACGTATAAAATGTAAAGTGACAGCCTATATGCGTCATACTGCTCAGTTATGGTTTTAGTACAAGGAAATGTCCGTCGCGATGCTCCAATGTGTGTGGGTGGACTTCTTCCAAATATTTTTTTATTTTCTTAGCAGAGCACGAGGTACATCATCAGCACCTAAAAATGCAATAACTTTTTCATTGCTTCGTTGGTCTAGTGGTGCTAAATGCGGCTGCTGATCATGACGTCTTGGGTTCGAATTGCCCAAAAATCACTTATTGGGTTTTTCTGTCAAAAAATTTATTAACATTTTCACTAATGCCGGCGAGCATTGAACCCGAGTTGCTTGCAAACTGTGATATTTACAGAGAGCGCTTAGCTCCTTAGCTACAACAACTGTGCTATTCAATTTATGATAACAAAAATAGATATTAAATGAAAGAAATCCAATAAATATGGTTCAGTAACATTTTACACCAACGAAATATTTCACCTTAATAAATCCTTAAGGAATTTTCGACAACAGATATCTATATAGGTGCGTATGAGTGGTCGAATAAGTGTATAAATCGTAAATCGCACAGAAATTAAAATATATTCAAGTAGGAACACCTCATAAAATAATGCCTATATACGTTTAACAATTGGGCAAAGGCCTCTTCTCGTTTCTGCGCTGCAGGTTTTTTCATAATGTTTCTCTTCATCGCTAAGTGCATGGTTAATAAATACGTGGTAAAAAAAAACGATTTCCAAGAACTGCGGGGCTGAGGCTGGCGAGGATTTTAATTTCAATAAATAAAATGTATTCAAATTCATTAGAGAATTAAATAACTAGTAAAACTAATTACTTCGAAATACGTGACGTGACGAATGTATCGTAATCTTGCGAAAACTGTCCAGCCCAATCGAATTCGTCAATTGATCGCTCGGTCGAATTCAGACTAACAGACGGACAATCAATTGAACTAGCTAAACTTAATCGTCATCAATATTGATCGTTGTGTTCCCAAGAACTACCGGCAAGGGTATGCAATGGACGTTTCACTTAACCTTTGTTGTCTGTGATAATTTGAAGTCCTATCCGTTGGGAGACACTATTGAGGCTTACTTTTAAATGTACGATTATATAGCATTTTCGTTTATACTGTAGTACTAAAAAGTCCAATGCTGAACAAAGATCTCCCCAAGGAATGCCGCAAAGCACGGTCTTGACACTCCTGTATTCACACACTAGGGCCGTCGTTTCGAAACCCGCTCGGAACAAGTAGTTGTTTGTGTGATGTAATAAATTTTATAACGCATACTGTATACAACATAAGTCGTGTTATCTTTGGCTGCTATAAAAAAATATTGTTCTACTCCTTGACGCTTGGTGTGTTTTTGTATCTATGCCTCCCGAGAAAATTTTGTAATATCATAGCGTTTACGTTAATACTTAATAGCAATAAACAGTTTAAATAGAAATCTTACTCAATATTATTATTTTTGGTCCCATAATAATAGGTTATGAGCCCAGCACGCTTCCACTGCACCATATCAACCACCGTAGGTTTTTCTTCAAGGATATTTAAGCCTTTCACTTTTAAGGCACAATTGACTTGAAATTTCCATTGTCGAAAAGCCTTGCCGTTAAACTTCTCAATTCTCATTGAATTTGTGACTTCCACTTTGGTTTTTTTTTAGGTTATTCACTATCGAACACGTGCGTGTTTTCACCTTTTAAGTTCTGCTCTTTGCTCAGTTTATTACGAAGCGTACCTGTGCTGAAGCAGTAAACTGTGCTGTTTATTTATTAAATCGAAGTTCTTCTACCCAGACAAAGGATGTATCCCCATATGAGCTGTGGAATGAACAAAAGCCAGCCCTTCAACACATAAGAGTATTTGCTTCAGAAGGGTATGTTCATATACCTGATGAAAGAAGAAGAAAACTAGATAAAAATAGTGTAAAACTAATATTAGTAGGATATGAAAATGAAAATTATAGAATGTTTGACATTGAAAGTGGGAAGATAACAATAAGTAGAAATGTACACTTCAATGAGAACAACATACCAGTACTGAGGAAAAACACCACTTCAATTTCTATCACCGATGAACAAGAACAAAGTGAAGGCATACAAGATATGCCAGTTTCACCAGCAGACAACCAAAATATTTCTGAATCTAGTTTTGAAAGTGTAGAAACACAGGAGGATCAAAATGAAATATGGAAGTTAGTAAATAGAAATAATGAGAAAACAGTGACCTCAAAATGGGTATTTTGTGTAAAAAGAAATTCAGATGGTGATTTAGAAAGATACAAAGCTCGTATTTGTGCGTGGGTTTACAAAACTAAGGATGTCGATTACAAAGAAACATTTTCACCAACAACAAGATTCTATTCCATTAGAATAATATGGTAGAGCCATGCTGCAGCTATATTAATAGTATAGTTGTAGCACGAATGGGTCGGCTCGACCGGGGAAAGACCACGCTCTCACATAATACCAGCGTAAAATAGCAGCTTAATGCTGCTGTGTTTCGTATGGTGAGTGTAGAGAACCGGAGACCCTTTTTACTGGAAAAGAGGCATTCTATCTTAGTCCTTACGCCTGACAACGCATCTGTATTTAAATTCGCAAACGAAGATAGATGTATATGTCTATGTGCCACAGCAACCACTTACCAACAGGTGGACTGTGTGCCCGTTTGTCACCCTTATTCTATAAAAAAAAAATTATCTCTTGCAGCTCGAGAGAATTATGAACTCCAACAATTTGATGTTAAAACAGTATTTTTGTACGGTGAGTTGTCAGAGGATGTCTATATGGAGGTGCCTGAGGGTGTCCATGCTGAGCCGAAAAAATCTGTAAGTTAATAAAATCCTTAAATGGGCTAAAACAGTCATCACACTGTTGGAATAGAAAATTCTCTTCTTTCCTAACTACTTATGGTTTTGAAATGTGTCCCTCTGACAACTGTATTTTTGTTGGTTATTTTAATAATCATAAAGTTATCTTGATATTGTATGTAGACGATGCTTTATTATTGTCAAAACAGTAAAAGTATATTGTTGCATATTATAAATGATTTGAAACAAAGTTTTAAGATAAAAGAGTTGAATTTAAATATGTTTGTTGGCATGGATATAACTAAAAATTATGGAATAATTACTCTAAGTCAAAAACAGTACATAAAACAAATTATAAATAGATTCAACATGTCAGATGCCAATCCTTGTAGTACCCCTGCTGACAATAATGTAATTTGAAAGAAAAATGATAGTGAGAGTAATATAGATTTTCCATATCGGGAAGCAGTGGGAGGGAGCTCAGATGTTTTTGCCAACCATATCTAGGCCTAACATTTCTTATTATTTAAATGTAGTTAGTAAATATTTAAATAATCCCAGTAAAGACCATTTAAATGCTTTTAAACGAATTACTCGGTACTTGTTAAAGACAAAAGATGTTTGTATTACTTATAATTGTAACAAAGAACTAGTAGGTTTTTCTGATTCTGTTTTTGCCTCAGATATTGATTCTAGAAAATCTAATACAGGATATATTTTTGTGATGAATGGTGGTGGGCCTGTTTCTTGGGCTAGCAGAAAGCAAAATACTGTGTCATTATCATCTACAGAATCAGAATATAAGTGAGGCTGCCAAAGAAATTTTATGGCTTCGGCAGTTATTAATTGATATTGATGAACCACAATTGGTGATAAGTATATGTATAGATAATCAAGGTGCTATTTAACTCATTCATAATCTTATTTATCACAAAAGAACAAAGCACATAGATATAAGATATAATTTAATCAGAGAAAAGGTAGAATAAAATGTCATAAATATTCAATATGTGAAAAGTTCAAACCAACTTGCAGATTTTTTAACAAAAGCTTTACCTTCTGGTAAATTTATTCATAACAGAGATCAAGTACTGAATATAAACTGAGGTTTTTAGGTATAATATTAAATACTTATTAGATTTAAAAGTTAATTTTGTTGGAAGACAATAAGTAGGCTGGTTTGAAGCTTAATTTAAGTATATTATTGTAATAATTCTAAAATTTTAGTTGGAGTGTTAAGTAATAAATTTTATAATGTATACAACATAAGTCGTGTTATCTTTGCCTTCTATAAAAAAAATATTGTTCTACTCCTTGCCGCTTGGTGTGTTTTTGTATCTATGCCTCCCGAGAAAATTTTGTCATAGCGTTTACGTTAATACTATTATTATTTTTGGTCCCACAATAATAGCTTGGCCTACAAATAAATTAATATCTTGGGTCTGTGGATGTTTGTTCTTGTGCAATTTATGTATGGAAACTGCCTCCAATATACAGAAGAAATTCTAGTGTGTAAAAAAGAAAAAGGAAAAATTCTTATGGGGTCACAGCTACTATGCTGCCTCCCACACAGATTGTCTTATAGTGGGGGGGGGGGGGTTTACACATGAAGTAAAATTATATGAAGATAATAACCATAACGGCAAAGTATAGCGATCAAAATATAGATTGAGTGCTCCCTTTTCACGCTCTTCTGATTACGGCAGCCATTCGGATATAATGTGAGCAAAATTTAAAAACCGAAAGGAACGATGTTGAGGTGGTGAGAAGCAATTTCATTTTGTTGACGTACGTTTGTAATATAAATCCCTCATGGCTTACGTTTCATATTAGTTTCTTGATGCTATGTCCTCCGGCAAAAAAGCTGCTATCCATTTTGTAAAATGTTTCTTTGTCATTATTAACTATTTTGATATAATACTTACATATATTTTTCACTTTTTATTTAGAACACTTCGAATGAATATTTATTTATTTTTGCAAAAGAAAAACATTTCTACAAAATTTCAAATACTATTTAATTTTAAATTTACTTTTCACTCACAGTGGGTACTTTTAATTAATTACAGGGTAACGCAATATCCTAGAAACTTTGCACCGGAATTCGTTATCCTTTATAATATCGTGCTAAAATTTGATAATGTATGGTGAACGGCTCATATATTCATTAGCACATAGCGTCTGGCATGCAGATCTGTCGGGTAAAATAACATGACTAGATAATGGTGAGTATACAACAAACACATTCGCTTTTCTGACGTTGTAGTCATTAAGACAGAATTGCTAGAGGACCTTGGTACTACGCTCAATAACCAATATCATGGTGTCTAAAAAGGACAGCTCTTAAGATAAACATGAAAGAGACAAATGTCGTGTGTAGATCAGAACAGAATAGAAAATAATAATAATGGAAAATCATTAATGATTTTATTACTGATTCGAAAAAGATTTAAATTGTAATTGGTGTTAATTCACAATTTAGTACAATTGAATTATACATAAGAAAGAACATCGTATCAATCACCGCATTTCCAGGTCATGTATTCGTTACATGCATCACACTTACAGATTTCGCTTTACAAAAATTTTACATAATATAAAGCGTATACTTTAAGTTAAGAATGTGTCCCATGAATGAGTTACTGACTTTGTAACGACTATTTCACATCTATACTGGTAGTTACGAAAGCCTGTAATGACAATGATGTAAGAAGAAACTACTTTTCCTTTTATATATCCCTAAAGTGGAAGAAGCCGGACTGATGTTGAGAAGAATTTATTTTTAATGTTAATGTCTCATTTCTGAGAGTATTTAGAGCAATTAGAACGCCGCACTACTCCAGTGCGTTTTGGCGGACTTTACAACAAGTCTTCGAGATATTGTATTCCTCAAACATGCAGGTTTTCTCGCGATATTTTCCTTATTCTTCGGATATGATGTGGTAAATTAGCACTTAAAATTGTCATTTATAATGTAATCGGCTACGGCGGGGCTCGAGCTTTTTCGCAAATTGTGAAGCTTACGACGAACTTAGCTCTTTAGCGACCACGGCTGTGCAATATGTGAAGTAAATTTTTCATTTGATGGCTTGCTAGCACTGTGGCTTAGTGTTTGGTAGTGGCGCTGCAAGACGTGGATTCAAATCCTGTACGGAACAACTATATGTATGGTCTACGAAGAATAATTTTTGTTCTGATATTTGTTCATATATAATTCATGCATTTTTTCATATAAATCATAGCTTTTCTTCGTTTTCATTTTCATTGGCATACAACAGTCTACTGCTGAACATAGATCTCCCAGACAGCAAGGTCAATTTGCCACAGTTTTAATATCAGCACCATATCGGCCAACTAATTTTAAAACCGAATAAAGACTATAGTTTTACAGAAGAGCGGCGAGACATAGGTCGAGGTCGTTCTTGAGTAGTTTAAACTAGTTGTTTACTACATTATTTAAAATAATAAAAGTTTAGATTATTAAGTTTATTGATTTTTCACCTTTCTTTAAGAAATTACTGTTGGTTGAATAAACACATTTTCACTTATTTCATTATATTCAATTTTGCACTTACTGAGTTTAGACATATGTCAGCCGAAATGTCTCGTATCTTTGACGCTGTGCCCTGAGCACTTTGGAGGTCGAAATACTTTGTATCAATAACAACAACGGAAATAATAAGAAAAGATATTATTGAATACGGATAAATAGTGTCGCATAAAAGCTACAAAAATATTCAAATATAGCGTCGCGAGAAAATTGTATCCTTTGTGGGTAGAAAACATCTAAACATTGTTTGCCAAGCATTTATACTAGAAAGATACTTACATATAAAGATTACTTCAAGTTTATAAATTTTCTCTTCTTTGTTTCTTAACTTGTATATTCTTATGTATAATTCGGTCAAGCAGCCGGACCGATTTAAATAGTACAGATATATTAAACTATTTTTTATTTGCTTAGGAGTCCTTCCACTTAGGAATTCCATTTGGTAGATACCACTATGTCCTATTTCTGCCACCAAGCAGCAGTACCCACACTGCTGTGATCCAGTCCGAAGGGTATGGAGATCCAGTATAATTACAGATTGCATTCCATCCTACTCTTAAGTGGTGACACTCATCTGTAACCTTCTTTGCTTGAAGTCGTTCGCATAAGTTGCAGTACCACATACCATCAAGTGCACTACAAGTTCCTTTGTCTATTTAGTTTTATAAAATAAAGTACTCGTTTACCCCTTTATAACCCTAAGTAGCGTTCCTCCCATCATTTTCTCCAGTTTAAGGGCCAAAATAGCCAACACTACTTTAAGACTCAAAATTTTCAATAACGCGATCAATTAAACTGTTGATTGAACTACTGACGACGGACAGAGGTTGCCGCTTACAAAAATGGTACATTGTCCTCTACACGTCACGTCTACACCTCGTTATGTTTGTTTGTTTTATATCTCCATGAATTGATCTGTAGAAGTTAATATTACCTACATGTTAAAGTAGCTGTGTTTTGCTATGTTAGAATCTATCATATAATCTTGGGATGTCGAAAGAGGCGACTTTGGCAAGTTGGCGAAAAATTATTATATAGTTATCGTTACACCTATTAAAGTCCACTGTTGAAAATGGACCTCTCTCATTGATTGCCTCATAGGAGGATGTTTTCATAGTTGCCACTTCGAAAGCGGATTGGCAACCAGTTTTATTAGTAGTCATTAGAAGACGCTGCTGCCCATCTTCTGATTTGTTTACCTCTGTCGGCTCTTGACACCCATGGGATGATATGGGGTAGTGGATATTCTTACACCACCACTACACGGTAACACCGTCACTACTCGATAAAACTATATATTTTCTGATAAAATAATCAGACTTGTATAGGCTGCAGCGTCAGAGGTGCGAGATGCCTGGTACTGCTATCGTGAATCCAGGTGAATGGTGACGAGTTAGACAAACCCTACCTAGAATGGATGAAACCAATGACCAGCAGTAATCTTTTACGGGCTGACGATGATGATAATACGTCCCGCTGCTGGAAAATTGTATATGTAGTGCAATTATTTCTTCACGTTGCTCTAGTGCATGTTGCATTTCACGTTTCCTTGAAATATTTTATATCTCAGACATGCTTTTCTCACAATGCTTTCTTTTATTGCAAAGCTCGTGGTAAATCACTACTTCTAATTGGAGCCATTCTGCAGCTATATTTATAATATAGTTGTAACACGAATGGGTAGCTCGACCGGGGAAGGACCACGCTCTCACAGAATACCAGCGTAAAATAGCAGCTTAACGCTGCTGTGTTTCGTATGGTGAGTGTAGAGAACCGGAGACCCTTTTTACTGGAAAAGAGGCATTTTATCTTAGTCCTCAAGGCTGACAACGCATCTGCATTTTGATTCACAAACGAGGATAGATGTAGATGTCTATGGGCCACAGCAACCACTTACCATCAGGTGGACTGTATGCTCGTTTGTCACCCTATTTCTATAAAAAATAAAATAAAAAAAGTAACGATTTAGGAGAATGTAATAAAAATAAAATATCGTCGTATAGCGGCGGTTTAAGAGAATCCACTACTCCATATCATCTCGAGATGGGCACGAGCATCTTCCTGATTACAGCTCAAAGTAATAAACACTGCGGTTGGCAATCCACTTGTTAAGCGTGGAAACTTTGTCAAATATCCAATCTATGAGACGATCTACGGGAGAGGCCTATGTTCACCTTTTTTAATTTTGATATGCTGTAATAATGATGATGCAGATGATGAAATATGTTTCTAGGATATCAGAACAGTGGTAGTTCAGCAACATAGCGCATTAAAGCAGTGGGTGTATCCCAATTACCTATATGAATTTAAATTGATTTGATATAGCATTACAACTAAATCTTAGTGACGTGTTTATTTCCAATCATTCATCATCATTAATTCAATTTAAAAAAACTGCGGAATTCCAACTGTGGTTTATTTTTATTATCAGTTTTTATCAGGAAGATGCTTGCTGACACCCATGGAATGATATGAAGTCATGGACATTCGAACGCCGCCACTACAAAACAATCCCTATATATTTTTGCACAAAAAGTACCTAGCATTCTTTATATTAATAATACAAAAGTCTATTAAATGTGAACAAACTATGAAACATATTATTCGCTTACCAAAAACAACTGCATTAGCGTTATCTACAATGGGACACAGTTAATTCTATTGCGTGCATTATGCTCTCAATGCAATTTTCATTAATAAGCAGAGTACGCTTTGTGAGCGTGTAATTCAAAAGATGGACATGAATAATTCAAAGGTAAATTAACAATGGTAATGCGAATTTTGAATTAGATTAGAGATATCTAAGCAAACCAAACGTTGTATTATATTAAATTTAATATTATAAATAACCATGAAAGTATAATAAAATATATTATATAATGAATCGTAATAGTCTCTAACATCTTTTCTAAATATAATAAAATTTAATTATAAATTATTTTGGCTATTGTCTACCGCAGTGAGGACTCCTTAACTATTGGTGGAGTTAGATATCAAAATTTAGGAACCATCTTACTATTAGAGCATTATCTAAATAGGACACCTTTTCAAAAATAGATTAATCTGTCCAAGTAAAGATTAAAATGGGTTACATTTTCCTAAACCCTACTTGGACAGAGAGTCGTCCATTTTTTCGCATGTATAATCTGACATTACTATTGGTACAATGTACAATTTTTTTTCTCTAAATTAATATATTTTTTCCTTTTCTGTTTTCACGAGAATACACTATTACTTTGAGTGTTAGTCTACTACCACAATGTCAAATTCATTAGCTGCTTTTATAAACCTGCCAGTATTGATAAATTGATAATATTATTAATTTTGAAATTATTAAAATTAAAAATAATAGTGTATATACATCCCAGGACTAGGACATCTCTCATACAATGATTTCATAATTTAAGTTAAATTAAACGCGATGAAATCCGAAAAATTAGTTTTATTCAATATCTTACATATCTTACATATTATGGAGCAGGAAAATGTCTGGCACGCTGCTTCAGCAAGAAATTTTGCCACACTACTTATGTATTCGAATTATTTGTAATATCTCAAGAATGTAGGCCTCTTCTTGATATTTACTGAAACTCATTAACGTAGAGAATAATCGTCTGGTTTGCGAGTAGTGGTTTTGAATCCCGCACGGAACAATAGTGTTTGTATCACCTACAAACGGTTGTTTCGGGTCTGGATTTGCGTCCTCGTGCAATTTATGTATGCATCCACGATACGGGAGAAAATCCTATCCTTTACCGGCACACAAATTATTTTTCATGAAAATTCTATTAAATAATTTTGAATTATTTAAACAAAACACATTTTAACATATTTAGTGTTTAGTGTTATGCGTGCAGTTAGACTACTATCAATATCACTTTTACTACAGCCCTTCACTAGTCCTACATCACAACACAACATTGCGTGAGGTGACTCCTGGAGTGAGGCTGCAACTCCAGAACCTTTTTTCTCTATCGGTTGTCGGTTCTTCGAGCAAAATGCCATTCCAGCTTACTGATCCGCTGGGCTATGTCGGTTAGTCTTGTTTTTACAGTAGAGAATTTGCAAGCATAGCCCTTCCCACCACATGCTAGTTGACTTATACATACGAGAAGCAGTGAAGGACCACGTTTCGGTTAGTTAGACTACACGAAATTGAAATACTACGTTCGGCATATTATTAGCACAGTAAATTTTTAACATCTTTAACATTTTTTAAAGTCGCATAAAATTGAATTACTCACTTCACCAATTAAGCAATGTTAAATATTTTATTGTTGCGGTCATTATATTTCTTGAATAATAATTTATTGTAATATAATTAAATTATTTTAATTAATTACAAAAACCAAAATGGCGTTGAAATCAAAATTTCATTAACAAAAAGGATCGGAATATTTCATGAAGAAAACGTAAATAGATGCTTTGAAATTTGGGGTAAAATTACATCACACACTAAAAACCGTTATATACACATAAAGTATAAGATCTATTTTATTTCTATCCTTAACAGTAAGAAGCACGGGAATCCATTACGCTAAATTCCTTAGCAAATCACAGCCACAAATATTTGTCTCCACTTTACGTGTAACGATATAACTGGTGCTTAGAATAGCTATAACATAATATCATATTGGAATTTCACACAGAATACCAGCGTAAATGGTAGGTTAATGCTGCTGTGTTCCGTACGGTGAATGTGGAGAACCGGAAACACTTTTTACTGGAAGCGAGGCATTCCACCTTAGTCCTCAGAGGTGAGAACGAATGTGCATTTTGATTCTTAATTGAAGATAAATGTAGATGCATATGGGCCACAGCATCTACTTACGATCAGGTGGACGTCATGCTTTCTTGTCATGCTTATTCTATAATAAAAAACGTAACATTAATGATATCATCAAACAAACATTGCTATATTATTTTTAGTCTATTTTTCCAGATCATATTATGCGTTAGAGTGCTTTTAGGAAAACGAAAACTTGGTCGAAAACATGGTGGGCGATGCCGTCGCTGCATATTCGAAAGTAAATAGGCCAGGAGACTAAAAGTATTTTTACTTTGATTTTGAAGTACTTCTGTAGTACTACTTTAGTTCTGATGCCGTCCATGAAGAAGAAAAAACATAAATATTCGTCTTAAATCGACCTTACGGTCCTTTGATTTGAAACCAAATGGAGGACAGTGTTTTTATTAAAATCCTTGTGTCACATTGACCTTACTTTTTATTATGAAAAGTTAAATCACTTTACTAGTTTTCGCTGTATTAGTTCGTCTTGCTGCACTGTACTAGTACTGTAACCGTTTCCATGTTACAAAACGAAAAGAAATTATAACATATATATTTTATAATCTCTGGTTTATGAATAGTCGTTCTAACTAAAGAAGTCCCTTAGCCGCGGCGCTACAGTGTTCGCGAAATTTGACATTTGCTGTCAAACTCCATACTTTACATTTTAGTTCTTATATTTCCGCAGGATTTCTTTTGTAAAAGAGATTATATATATATATTATATAGCTAGCCTCTAAATCTGTGACTTATTATAAACTACTTTTCAGTTACGGCCGATTAAGGCAAAATGTATTAAATTTACAATACCTAATGTAAAACATTCGAATACCAATGTGCTCTTAAAGGGAGGAGTTGAGTCTTGTGGATACCACTGTTTTCTTGGTATTACTATTGACGCGAAACTTCAATGGGGCCCCCATATATCTAAATTAACAAGCAGACTTAGTTTTGCAGCATATGCTGTAAGAAATATTAGAAGTCTCACAGATGTTGAGACAGCTAGATTAGTGTATTTTAGTTACTTTCATAGCATAATGTCTTATGGAATTTTGCTATGGGGTAATGCGACTGATATTGAAGCCATATTTGTTTTGCAAAAGAGAGCCGTACGTGCGATTTATAACCTAAATTGTAAAGAGTCCCTTAGAAAAATTTTAAGTAATAAATATATTAACTTTGGCATCGCAATATATTTATGAAAATGTAATTTATGTACATAAAACATAAATAGCTTTAATAAGAATAAGGATGTTCATACAATAAACACTAGGAACAAACATAAGCTTGTAATGCCAGTTACTAGACTTCACAGAATCAGTAATTCATTTATGGGGCAATGTATACACTTTTACAACAAAATCCCAGAACATGTTCAAAGTTTGTCAGTAAACAAGTTTAAAAGTTTTATTTAAAAAAAATGTACAAAAAGGGTTATTATAATATCAAGGAATACATGAATGAAAATAACCCCTGGGAATAAGGTGATCGCCACCATGCTGTTTCTATGAAAATTCATTTAAAAATTGTACAAACAAAATTATTGTTAAGTGAAATATGTTTAAAAAGTCCCGCTGGGTTTCTTGCTGGTTCTTCCCAGGACAGAGGTATTTTCAGAACCAGTGGTAAATAAAAATGAATTTCAATAAGTATTATTATGTAATCAATATTGAATAAAAATCATTCCTTCATTCATTCATTCATATCATTGTTGATGCGCTTTGAAATATTTATTCTTTCGACTTTTATTATGTTATCAATTTTATTATTGGTTCGCATTATGATAATTACCAAATCAACGAAAACAGCAGTTTTAAAGTACAAACATTGCTTTTACTCATTCAGTTTCCATTGCATTTCTCAAAAATATTACCTGCTTTTTGTAGTGGCGGTGCAAAAATATCCACTACTCCTATAACTTTCCGTGGTTATCATAAGAGGCGACAGAAGAAAACAAACCAGGAGATGAGCAGTGTCATTTTAATAACATTAAAAAAACTACGGTTGCCAACCAGCCTGTCAAGCGTGGCACCTATGGCAAATAACCTTCCTATGAGTCAATCTTTGGAAGAGACCTATGTTCAGCAGTGGATTTTTAAAAAGTTGTAAGGGTATTTATTACCTGTTTAACCTTTGAAATCCAATATTGTATATATGCCATATTAAATGAAGCGGATATTGTCACTTTCCATAAGAATTTTTGAATTGAAATCCGGCAGGTCTGCCGTTCCACGTCCTGAAGTTAAAAGTCGGTACACCCATTACAATATTGAGAAATTCAAGCCCACCCAGTATGTGCAATGGCACACAACTTATAACAAAAGAACTAAAAGACAATGTGATTATTGCCACCATCCTCACTGGGCCTGAAAAGGGACAGCTTGCGTACATTCCATTCCACGTATTAAGATGACCGACAGACCAACTTTTTAAGGGGCTTCAATTTCCTGTTAAAGTAACGTTTGCCATCACAAGTACATACTTTCTAGCTTGTGGATGTTGACGTAAGAAAAGAGTGTCTTTCTCATGGGCAATTATATGTTGGTTTATCTTGAGGGATATTCTGAAAATCAATACTTATATTCTGCTAGCAGACACCTGCACCACTGCAAATACAGTACACAGAGAAGCTGAGTTAATTTAAGATTTTAAAATCCATACTAAGTATGTACCATATTTTTTATTATTATTATTATACATATGCTCTCGTTTTCCACTAATGTTACGCGATGATGTGGTCGAAGATGAGACTCGCTTGCATAGAAGTACGTTATACATTTCTGACTTAAAGAATTTCACTCCTTAGCTGTAAGTATAATGAAAGTGTTCCCAAAACTTATGACTAAATGCTTTGGACTCGCTCAGGGATAGAGTAGTTTTTAATAGTAGAAGAATATTTAGAATCAATATTTGTCCAGGCGAACAAAATCGCGGGTCACGGCAGCCAGTTGTTGATATATTTTTCATAGTATAAGGGTGACAAACGAGCACACATACCACCTGATTATTGTAAGTGGATGCTGTGGCCCATGACATCTACATTTATTCTCAATTAAGAATCAAAATGCAGATGCATTGTCACCCTGATGACTGAGATGAAATGTCTCGTTTCCAAAAAAGGGGCTCCAGTTTCTACACTCAACATACGAAATATAGCAGCATTGCCGCTATTGTATTCTGTAAGAAAGGGTCCCACCGTTCGAGCCAACCCATTCGTGCTGCAACCACAACACAAAATTAAAATTTAATTGAATAAAGTTTAAGTAGAAATCTTAAACAATTAGCACATTCTAGAAAGCTTTAGCCCAACCGTTGATTTATAATTGGATTATTTTACAAAATATACCGACTTTAATTATCATCGGATAATATTGTGTATATATATGGAATTACTGTGAAAATATAACTCTGTCGATAAATTAAATATAAGCTAAATTATGATTTCTTATATTTACGCGAACATAATTAAAAATATAACAGAACTAACAATAGAACAAATTATTCAATATAATAAATTGTTTTGCTTAATATATTGGATAATGAATTGGAGACATTGTGTTATATACCCGAACACAAATAAAATGTTTTAAGTAATTACTTCTATTTTAAAATATTATATTTATAATTTTTGAAAATTCTTAAAATCACATTTTGGATATCAGGATTAGGATATCAAAATGGAAACACCTTCTTAAAGATACAGAAAAAAATTCGATAGACTATAGTCTATATAGCTCGAGTGCAAATCACCTATGGGGATTAATGATAAACCTTCGAAAGCTATTATTTTTATTTACATAGGCTCCTAAAGAAGTTATTCAAAGGAGCTATTTTGAATATGTGAAAGATTTAATTTACGAAACGATTGACTGATTTCATTAAGTTTCTTTTCATTCAGCATCACGGCGAAATCCATTTCTTTATAATAATGAGTTTTTTAGATGGATTTACCTTACCTTCTTAGAAATGAAATAAGAAATCGATTTATTTGTATTAGTTATTTTATGTAACCTATTCAAATAAACCTATTCATGAGGTAATCGTATGCAGAAATTGGGTATGATAACGAAAGAGACTTGACTAAGATTGATATATATATGCTTTGTGTTACCGTTCGAGGTATGGTTTTAGAACTATCTGTTAGTCAGCATACACACGCATACGTACACACACACAAACACAAGTGCACATGCATGCACCCACGCACGCACGCACGCACACGCACACACACACACACACACACACACACACACACACACACACACACACACACACACACACACACACACACACACACACACACACACACACACACACACACACACACGAATACATTAATGCTTTATTTATATAACCGCCGCTAATCCTTGAAATTTGATTGACACAGGCGACTTCTAGTTTAATTTATAATAATGTAATTAAAATGCTTTCCTAGTTAAGACTAATGGATAAGGAATAGCGGGGAATCCTGAAACAGGTTTTCTTTTAAACTTACTAGGATGACCCATCCACTATATTATTTAAGTTTGTAATTTGCAAGAAATAAACCATTTATTATTATTTGGAGTGGTGCGGTCTCACGAAGTCCCAGTCGCCTCAGATGACCCAGAGGCTGACTGGGATTAGCTCGTTCGCAGAAACGACCACAGGAATAATTTCGGTCGACAAACAACCCCATATGTCGGTCACCTCGTGAGCCAGGTCCAGATATTTTGGTCAGCTTATCTGTTTCGGCTTTACGAGGTTCGTCATACGGAATGGTAACGTCACCCAAAATATCCTTGACTGTGCCCGGTCCATCAGCACAATATCAGGCTTATTCGCAAGAATAGTCATGTTGTGATGATGGCCCGGTCACAGTAGGGCGCGGTCATTTTAGAGCACGGCTTTCAAACCAGCAAGTACTTATAATAAGGCAATTTCCGATCAACAAGAACGTATTTCAGAGCGAGCTCCTGGTGTAGAATCCTGGCTACTAGTTTGTGTTTGTAAGTACTCAGAGTAAAAACGCTGAAAATGGAGGCGCCTGTGACTCACAGGATGGCGACAAGCTCGACAGATGTCGACGGTGCCATCCTTTAGGATGTATCTCCGATAGTTGTTGGTCTTAATAACCTGACTTTCTATTGCACAGAGAAAACCCTCGGTTTCCCCAAAGAGGTTACCAAAGCGTAGCCAGTGGAGGAGGCAACTGTGTCTACAAAAGGCTCATGTAGAGCTTAGAACCTCCCGTGGAGCTCCTTCTCCTTACATAAGGTCTCACGGTCGGAAATGCTTTGTAGTGCCGGGTCTTGCCATTGCTCGTTGGCTAAGGATAGAGGTGTAAGCCCTTTATCACAAGAAATGACGTCCGTGTAGAATGGATCCTTGTAGATGGATCATCCGATCTCTCCAGGAAAAAGTTGCGGAAGCTGCACACTTCGCGATTATGCATGGTGAGAGCGCTTAAAAAGGCGCGCCCACCATGTTACCGCGGCAAGTATAGCCTCAATACTGACGATCTCGGATTATGCATCCTGTGAGACGTCATAACAGTGCGGACTTTTCTATCCAGGGCGTTAAGTTCTGTCTGAGTCCACCTCAAGTATGCCAAAGATATTTATGAGAACGGGCATGACCCAACAGTTATATGCGCCTGCTTATTCACGCCCGATAAGGCTGTTAAGCACTTTTGTCAAGCGTGCAAGAAACAGATCGCAAACCGATTGTTTCATGTCCGCCTCATCGATACCTATGTTCTGTGACATACCCAGGTATCGGTATGTTTCAACCTCGGAAAGGTTCCTTATGTTGATAGGCATAGATAAGTATATGCTCTCAGAGTTAACAACCTTACCCCTTTCAACGTGGACGATCACACTCTTATCCGACTTCAGCTACATTCTAATAGATTTGCTAAATTCACAATTCAGTAAGGTACTGAGAGGGTTGAGAGGCAAACCAAATTGGACTCAAGCAATCGCCTCGAACATACCCCTTCTTATCCTTATGCGGTTTCTCCACAGCCGTCGTCCACTCGCCTAGATGACAAAGTATCGTACTCCACTGTCCCATACACTACTGAGGAAGTCTCTTACTGTACAGGCTACCTTGTACAACGGAGACCCTCTTCATTCATGTGTGAGGCACCGAGTCGAATGCTTTCCCATAGTCTTTCCAAGCAGCGGAGAAATTCCGGCGACTGCGTTTAACCACCTTGCCAATGACCGCGTTAATGAGGATTGGTTCTTTGTGTCATGACCACCGCCTCGACATCCATTTTGAGTGTGAGACGTCACCTGATTTGAGACCAGGTGACGAGTAATTCTCGCGCTCAAAATGGATGTTATTGTCTTGTATGTTGTAAGTAGACACGTTATGGGGCGGTATTTGCTTAAGTCTATTGGTATCTTGGTCTTTAAGAACCAAATGAGTGATCCTAGTAGTGAAGAGTCCTCTTGAAACTGTCGGGCGAGCACAGCGTGACACACCATGAAACCCTTCATCCAGTAGTGATGCAGTCCGTCGAGCCCCGGACTTTTCCAATTCGGGGCCCTACGGACCGCCTTAGCTACGTCTTCCGGCGTTATGATGACGGGGTCCATAGGAGTAACATTTGCACACTGACTCGCCACAACTTCTGTCCAAGGGCCTTCGCTGTGGTTTACGGGCTCTGACCACAAGCACAGAATGTGACAGTGTCGGCCTGATTCGGTGCGGGGCCCTTTCCACGTAACATTGGGCGCTCTAATGATTTATAAAGCCTTTTTTGATCACTTTGGAAGAGACGATTATGGTTGAACTGTGTGGACCTTCCGGGTATATCGCCGAATCCGCTTCCCCAAGGAGCAATTCTCTGCTTCAGGTCCTTGCGCTCCGTCAGTTTTTGTTATACATACTTATTATTATTGATATGATATACATAATATAACAGACATAACATAACATAATGGTTGACTGGAGAGAATGCCTTAAGGCATTAAGTCCGCCATATGTACGATTTTTCAGTATAAAAGTTTAAATAAACAAAAATAAATGAATATTAACATAACATAGCATTAACATACATAATAGACATACATTAATTTAACAGACATAATATAACATACATTATACAGATTTTGGAGTATTTATAAAGTATTCTCATCTGGATGGGCTGAATAAATATATAAAATATATAATAAATATATATACATAAATATATATTTAATATATTAACATAAATAATACATAAATAACAAAAGCCCAACCAGATGGAAGCCTCTCGGCAGGGCGACCAAACGGCCGAGGGTTGGGGAAAGGAAAGAAACCGGCGGACGATGCGGGTGGTGTCGAGAGCACCGCCTTCTGCATTTGAGCCCAGAGCAGTCCGTCACGGAGTCCCAGTCGCCTCAGATGACCTGAGAGGCTAACCGGAATTAGCCCGTTCGCAGAGATGACTACAGGAATTTCGGTAGGCAGACCACCCCACATGTCGGTCAATTCGTGCCAGGTCTAGATATTTTTTTTTTTAATCTGTTTTGATTGATAAAAGATAAATATTTGAAAATGTATGTTCACTTATTTATTATTAGTATATTTAAACCACTCCTAAATATATTTCATTACCAACGGATGAACTGAATTAGCTCGGAAGTTTGTATCTAATAGAAACTAGGTTTGCCAATCTTCTGTGGATTAACATTTTGATTGGAACTCGTTACCGATTACTTGACCGATTTAATTTATTGAAACATTATTTTTAACAACAATATAAAATATTTATTATTGTATGCTATTATATAATCAATAAAAATATCAACCTACTTCCTGAGGTGTGAAATTTTAATGGCTATACTTAGTCTTCAGACGAGAGAGGAAGCAAACCTCTGGTTTTCGGCGGCGTGGCGGTGACCAGTTGCGGATACAGTTCCTTTAAAATGTTAACCGTGGACCCCATGGACCAAAAGTCTCTATAGCAAAAGCATAAATATATAGTCATCTCTCAGATTTTCATATTTGCCCCATTCACTCAGTTCAGCCGTCTCCGATGCCACCCTGACCAAATGGCTCAAATTATACTATACATTTTAGTTCACATATTTGCCGCTAGACTTTTTTATTAGAACAGACTCTAGTTTAAACATGAGACTAATTATAAACTTTTAATAAGTCGGTTCATGATTATTAAAAAGTCAAAGATATTACAGGCAGTTTTAACGCTGCTATTGTCAATCTACCTGTCGCAATTATTGAAAACACTTTCTGGTGCGGGAAAGGCATTGGGTTGTTACTGGGGTGATGTTGATACTAATAATATAAAAATTAATGAATTATTAATAGGTATTATAAGTACAATGGTTGCCGAAACATTTGCCAGGCGTTGCGGTTTTTTTTATAGGATAGGGTGACAAACGAGCACACAGTCCACCTGATGGTAAGTGGTTGCTTGACCCATAGACATCTACATCTGTCTTCAATAAAGAATCAAAATGCAGATGCGTTGTCACCGTGAGGACTAAGATGGAATACCTCTTTTCCAGTAAAAGGGTCTCCGGTTCTCTACACTCACCATACGAAACACAGCAGTGTTAAGCTCAATTTACGCTGGTATTCTGTGAGAGCGTGGTCCCTCCCCGGTAGAGAGCCGACCCATTCGTACTACAACTATACTACTAATATATGCAGCATCCTATTCATGACATTTATTTGGCACTATTTAAATTAAATATAAGAGATATTCAGTCCCTATCCACTCTAATCTAGACACTTTTCGAACCTCATGAAAGGAATAATATACTCAATTTATACGTCGAGAGGAATTCAGATTCTACTATGTAGTATCAAAATATTATTAGGAAGCGACGGATACGTCTTCTGTAGTAAATTGAATTTGCTTTCGCATGTCTTTAATTAACTTAATTTTCCAAACTGTTTATATTGATCATTTTACAGTCTTCTCCAAAACAAAGTTACATAATCAAGAAGGTACCATAATAAAACTGTTTATTATAAGGTCTCAATATGACAAAATTTTTTAGTTATTTGCAATATGAATATACTCGTAACAAAATAAAATGCTAAACTTCGATAATCTTAATTATAGTTCCACTCCTCGCGGTCATACAGCGTCGAATAGCAGAATAATGTTGCTGTTTCTTGTGATGTGAATAGAACCGAGAACATTTTTACTGGTAATGAAGTCAAATGGGCTGACAACGTATCTGCACAAATTTTTATTATTTTGCGTTGTGATCAGAATATGACACCCACGGACGATATGGGGTAGTGGGTATTCTTACACTGCCACTACACAGTTAATCCCATAGTAGAACTGCATGGATATTTTTTAAATATTGAAATCCATTATGACATACGGAGCAGTAAAACTACTCGCAAAAAAACTGTCCATTTTGTTCTATCGTAGAACTAATAGTAGAACTACTTACTAAGAACCCATGAAAAGGGATGTGCCGCGCATTTTGTTTCACTACCACCGCACGCCGTAGACCGTTATTGAATAATCATAAACAAAGTACATTCAAATATTGAATGTATTTTACACTAAATGTTCTACAGATTATGTAAACGTTTTGGAGTGTATAAATGAAGTAATTTTAAATTCTGATTCATTCTTTTGTAAATACTGGTTTATTACCTGTTAGAAATCAATCAATTCTTGTATATAGCTATTATATATTTTCTACTATATATATTAAAGCTGTTTAGAAAATGTTCAAATAAAAAAGAAAAAAGAAATGCGCCTACATTAAAATGTTTTAAAGGCCAAGTGTCTTAGTTTTAGTCCCCTGCGACGACTAGGCATCTGTTGTATTAAATTTTTCAAACTGGTTGCAGGTACCCATGGGTTACAGTAGCCACTACTAGGCGTATGGTTAACATTTAACGTTGTAAATATAGATTTTTTTAATATGACAGGAGAGCCGACATTTTATTACATCAAGGAATAAATAAAATATTCCTAAAAGAACTGGACAAGTCCAAGTAACAATTGCAGATCATAGTGGTCTTTGAGCAAGTAAATTAATTATAGAAAAAAACACTTAACCTCACTTTTTTTGCTATAATCTTGAAAACTATCTGCGATTTGGGAAAATGGGTAAAATAGAAATTATATATCTATTGAATTAAGTTAAATATCCTTCAACACCTATAATATTGGGAAAAATGGCGTTGCAGTAAAAAATAGTTTTGCATCAAAACTTTAAAAGATAAGTGCAAAGTAAAGTATGAAGATATTACATCAATTTTTTTTTGTGTAATATTGCTAACCAAAAAAGTTTTGTTTAAAGCGATTTTTTATATATTGTTGTTATTTCTATAAAAAAATTTGTCAATAACAATATATTTTATAATTTTTTGATTTCACAAATAACAATCTTGCATGTTCTATATTTAATATAGCCTGAATCACTCCTGGCATTGCTCTCTATCTGCTCGTGAAGTTTCATCATAATCGATTCAGCCATTCCAAAGATTAGCCAGTACAGACAAACAGACAAAAATTTTAAAAATGGTTTTCCATCTCTGTCTCGGGTGCTGGGTTGTTAGCAGCTGCAAAAAACCCCTGATAATAAAATCCAGTTTTGTCAATATTACAGACAGTTCAATTTTATTTATATGTATAGATTTTCGTGTCACAATAATTCGTTTTCGATTTTTTGTATAGGAAAGGGTGTCGAACGAGCACACAGTCCACCTGATGGTAAGGTTGTTGGCCCATACACATCTACATCTATCCTCGTTTGCGAATCAAAATGCAGATGCGTTGTCACCCGTGAAGAGTAAGATGGAATGCCTTTTCCAGTAAAATGGGTCTCCGGTTCTCCACTCACCATACGAAACACAGCAGTGTTAAGCTGCTATTTTACGCTGGTATTCTGTGAGAGCGTGGTCCTTCCTCGGTCGAGCCGACCCATTCGTGCGACAACTATACTATTAATATAGCTGCAGCATGGCTCTACCACGTATAAAATGTAATTGTTTCTGAATTCTACAGAAAATAAAACTGGGCTTAAGCGTGTTAACATATTTAATCGATAAATGTAAAAACACAAGACTTGCAGATGGAACAATTTACGTATATGTGTGTTGCTGTGAAATAATGTAATTTAAAATTGTAAAAATTGATATAATGATTTCATATATTTGAAAGGTTAACGTGTAATTAAAGTATTATTATTATTATTAATTAATAAAAGCTTTTAAAACTTTACTTAGCTTCACTTATATGCATGTCCTGAATTTTGCAATAAATATTTCACCCTCTTCCACTGAAGCTCATCATCATCATCATCATTACAGCCCTTCACAAGTCCACTGCTGAACATAGCTTCCCAAGGAATGCCACAGCACGGTCCTGAGCTACCTGCATCCATCAACTGTATGTATACCAGGTCCTCACTCCATCTAGGGGGACGCCCTACTTCGTCTGCCGGTATGAGGCTGCCACCGAGAACCTTTTTTCCTATCGGTTGTCGGTTCTTCGAGCTATATGGCCAGTCCATTGCTGCTTAAGCTTACTAATCCGTTGGGCTATGTCGTTCACTCTACTACTACGGATATCCTCATTTCTAAGTTTATCACAGAGAAACTTTGAGCATAGCCTCCATAGCTCGCTGAGCGACCTTGAGCTTCCTCATCCGGCCAGCAGTGAAGGACCACGTCTCAGTTCCATAGATCATCACTGGCAACACGCACTGGTTTTACAGTCTCATTTTCAAGTTTTGAGGTATACCTGACGAGAAGATGTGCCGTAATTTCCCGAACGCTGCCCAGCCGAGTTGCATCCGTCGATTGACCTCTCGGTTGAAGTTGGACTTACCTATTCGGACTATTTGTCCCAGGTAAACATACTCATCAACAACTTCGAGCTCAGTGCTCCCAAAAACTACCGGCATAGGTGTGACATGGACGTTATACATGATCTTTGTTTTGTCCATGTTCATCTTAAGACCTATCCGTTGGGAGGCACTATTGAGGTCATTGAGCATAGTACTTAGGTCCTCCAGCAAGTCTGCCATAAGGACTATATCGTCGGCAAATCGAAGGTGAATGATGTACTCGCCGTTGATGTTAATACCGTATCCTTTCCAGTCCAGAAGCTTGAAAACGTCTTCCATGCAGCGGTGAAGAGTTTCGGGATATAACGTCACCCTGTCTTTACCTCTATGCAGTTGGATAGGTTTCGTACTCTGGTTCTGTACTCGGATAGCCATCGTAGCTCTACTGTACAAACACTTCAGCACTTCGATATACCGACAGTCAAATTGGCACCGCTGAAGGGACTGCAGCACCGCCAAATTTCGACGGAATCAAAGGCTTTCATAGTCCACAGACGCCAGACATAGTAGCAAATTGTACCCGGACTTCTGTACAATTTGCCGAAGCGTATGTATTTCTTTGGTGCTAAAGCCTTTTCGAAACCGGCTTGTTCGGGAGGCTGGAAGTCGTCGAGTCGGCATAGACGATTCGTAATGACTTTTGAAAACAGCACGTAGACGCGGCTCAGACGGAAATCGGTCTGTATTTATTCAAGAGAGCGTTGTTGCCTTTCTTGCAGAACAAGACCACCGCACTTCTGCTCCACGCCTCGGTGTAGTGCCACCATGTGGGACGGAATTAAAGAGCTTCTGAAGGATTCAAGAACCGGTTTTCTACCCGCTTAGAAGCCTGCTGTAATTCCATCCTCGCCTGGGGCCTTGCCCTTTATCATGGGGGGTATTGCCATAGTTGCCACGTTTGGCGAGCGGGTCGGCAACCGCAGTTTTTATTGTTGTTTTCTTTTATCAGAAAGATACTGCTGCCCATCTTCTGCCTCAGTTTCCTCTGTCGCCTATCGACACTTATGGGAGGATATGTAGTGGGTATTCTTACCCGCACAACACGAGGTAATACTGAAGCTATCGGTCTAAAATTTGGCACACACGTTTGGTTCTCGTGACAAATGCACGAATACTTAAAACCGCCATATTATGGGTATTGTATGAAAGGGTTTTCTGGGAATTCGAAAATAAAATAACGTCACTTTAAAACCAATCTGGTGGACTCCGAAGATGGCGGACTATTGACGAAGGACTTTTCAACGTGGTAGAGCCACGCTGCAGCTATATTATGGTTGTAGCACGAATGGGTCGGCTCGGTCGGACTGTGTGCTCGTTTGTCACCCTATTCTATATAAAAAACTCTACAACAGAAACTTATAATCTTTATGTATGCACGTGTATGAAGGTGATTATGGTATTATTGTATTTTTGATTATATTAATATGCTTTTTGTTCTCTGTTCTACTATAGGTAACTTGGTTAATGAAAATTAGTTCATATGATATTATTATTGAAGATAAAGGACATGACGAATAACAATTATTAAACTGCCAAATATTATTTTTTATTGATTTTATTGATTTAAATATTGGCACACAAATTATAAACAATAGAAATTGAAACATAAATTCTTCTAGCTAAAATATTAAACAAATTAAAGGAAAAAAAAGTTTTGCAAAATTTTACCATATATAAAGCTTAACTTTACCTTTGCCATGTAGTGGCGGTGTAAAAATATCTACTATCCCATATCATCCCTTGTGTGTCGTAAGAGGTGACAGAGGGAAACATATCAGAAGATGGACGTCTTCCTTATAACGGCTAAAAATAAAAACTGCGGTTGCTAATCCGCTTGCCAAGCGAGGCAACTATGGCAAATATCCTCTTTATGTGGCAGTCTATGGGGAAGGCCTATGTTCATCAGTGGACTTTAATAGGCTGTAAGAGTAAATCTTAACTTAAGTAATAAATACTGGCTGAATCGCCGCCGTCTGTTGGTAGTGTGCCCAGAATACTGACTAATCCGCATTTTTTACTATTATTAATTAATAATTGTACGTTTTCGTGTAGCAAACATTAAACAAATACAATCTTCGGAAAATCCTTTGCCCGGCACTGGATTTTAATGAATAGTAAAGAAAACTTCCTTATGCGGACTATCTTTTCATTGGTTCCACTAGAATTTTGAATTCAACATATCTTCATAAGAATTGAAAAGAGGTCAAAAGATAATTAAGCCACGCAATCCGGAATGATTAATCAGAAGTGTTCTATTGAATTGGCTCCGAAACTCAATTTGCATGCAAATCATTGAAATCGCTCCAGACAGACTTTAATGAGAAAAAGGAGGTCCCTGACGTATCAAAGATATCAGCAGAGGACTGCGATTGATTTTTGAAGTTTGACTTTTGCGCAAACGTGATTAACTTGAAGTAGAATTATAAAATATTCATAGTTACTATTTTATCATCATCATCATTACCATCGTCATTAACCCGTAAAGTACTGACGTGGGACTACTGCTGACTCTTTTACGTGTTTTACGTGGCAGAGCCCGCTGCAGCTATAATAAGGTTGTAGCACGAAGAGTCGGCTCGACCGTGAAGGATCACATTATCACCGAATATCAGCGTGAAGTAGCAGTTTAATGCTGCTGTGTTTTTATGAAGAGTGTATAGAACCGCAGATCCTTTTTACGAAATGGGGCATTCCATCTATGTCTCAGGGATGACAACACATCTGCATTTTAATTCTTAATCGGGGATAGATTTAGATGTCTATGGGCTACAGCATTCACTTACCATAAAGCGGACTGTGCTCGTTTGTCATTTTGTTCTATAAAAAAACATGGGGCTCTTCCACTGTAGAAAGGATATGCCTATCGTTGCGCTTGATAGACGGATTAACGGTTGCAGTTGCTACTGCAATCGTCAAACCAAATACCAAATTTGATTTTTGAACCTTTGACGCTGCTTCTTGTACGTAGGACACTCAATAAGTTTTAAGATATAGAGTATTCTAAATACTTTTACGATTTACGATTAATATTTACTTGAAATCTTTTCAAAATACTTCATCATGCTCTATACAAAGTTCCATTCGCCTAAACCAACTCTGAAAACACTTTTGCCAGTCTTGATCTGACAGGTCGGAAATACCTTCTTCGTAGGCAGCTACGGCTTCTTCGGCGCTTGAAAAAACTTGCCTTTTATTTTCTTTGACTCTTGGGAACAAAAAAAATCACAGAGCTAAGTCAGGGCTGTAGGGTGGGTGACTTAGAATTTCAACACCAGATTCCTCAATAAATGCTTTTGTTCTAAGGGAGGTATGTGAAGAGCGTTATCGTGATGCAGCATGATTCCCCAGCCCGGTCTTTGGTCTTCTCCCGCACAGTTTATGCTTTAGGTAATGCAACTGTAGTATACCATTCAAAGTTGACTGACCTACAATTTTCCAGCATTGAAGTCGATAAAGCCGTCCGCGGAAAAAACTAGCCACCATTTTTCCGCCGTTGCGAGGTCTTTGCAGTTTTGTCGGTAACTGTCCTTCTGAGTAGACCCACACCGACGATTGCCTTTTATTTTGGATCATATTGATAGATCCATGTCCTGTCACCAGTAACGATTTCTGAAACACGCCTAGATGCCCTTTTCAAAACGTAGACGCATTTCATGGCACCAATCCACACGAGTCTTTTTCGCTTTCGGAGAGCAAACGAGAGATCCATCGACACAAAGTTTTCTCACCCAAGATGTTGATGTAGGATGGTATGAATACCCTCCTCGAACTAATGCCTACAATCTGTGGGTCTTCTCGCACCAATATTTCAGTAGTCCATACATTTCTGCCGTTACTGCTGTTTGTGGGGGCCCGGTTCTTTGGTCATCTTTAAGATTAATTTTACCTCTTTTGAAATCAGCAAACCACCTAAAATTGTTGCGCTGTAATGGAGCTGAGTCTCCAATGCTGATTGTAACGGTTGTAAACTTAATTGTTCGGTTAAACCAAATTTAAAATCATAATATATCATAGCGCGCAAATGTTCACGGTTAAGATCCATCGTTTTAAATGAAAAAAGGGAAGCGTTGCAGGAAAATTAATAGAACTTTGTTTTTTTTTTTTTATATTGAGCAATTGGCTTATGGAATTCTATTTTTAAATAAATTTGCTTTTTAGAAACATATAACACGGGTGCGTTCCATTTTAAATTTCGAGCATCTCAAAACTTATTGAGTGACCTTACGTAGGTACCTGTATGGGCATTATACATCTGGCGAAGACGAAACGTTTATACTGCCACTTATCGAAGCTTTGAGATCTTTAGAGTATTATATATATATATATAGCCACACTACCGTGATATGGCAATAACTATGGCCATAATTGAAACAACAACGAGTGTAGCCACGATTTATAGCTATAATTTTACAATGTCAATCAATATGGTATATGATGGCAATCGCCCGGTGGTGGTCTTTTCGCATATTAAAGACAATTACCGTGGTTATTTTACTATTAAAGTAGATAATATTAAGAAATTCTCGATTGAATGTATGGCACAGACCTGTGCTGTAGAAATATGTGACCATAACATTATTGTCATATGTATTTGTAGAGTTCCTAACACAAATAAATATTGTCTAGATACGTTCTATGATACTCTTAGAGCTTTTATAAATACGAAATTTATATATAATAGTATATTATAAATACGAAAATTTTATTTTCGTATGTATATTATATATTATAAATACGAAAAATAAAAGTATAATTATCTATGGTGATTTTCACATTGATATTTTAAAAAAATACTTCTGTCAGTCGAGAATTTAAAAATCTACTGTTAAATTACAATCTGAAGCTAGCTATAAAAAAGCCGATAAGAGTTGCAAGTGGAACGCGTAAGATAATTTTGCACATAATGTAAGAGGATCCAACAGTGAAGTCATTGAATTAGGCCTTTCAGATCATATGGCGCAAATTTTAAAATGTCCTGTAAAAAAAACATGTACAATCAATCCCGGAGTATTAAATGAAAAGATTTTAGCTATGAAAACCTTCAAACATTTAAAAGATGTAATGATAGTATAAGTGTCCAAGATAATTTTAATTCTTCGGATCCTAATACATCTTAAAATTTATTAAATTTTTGACATATGCAAATGCTTGTATCATCTATGCTTCTATAAAACTATAAAAATACTCTTAATTCTAAACCAAAATGGATATCAAAGGACTGAAGGATTGTTAGGGATTTACTTTGGCACTTTAGGAGAAAAAATATCCTAAAGTGCCAAAGTAAATCCCTATTAAAAGAATATTCATTAAATTAAAGAACATTATAAAAAACACAACGTTTACAAAATTACTATTATATAAATAAGTCGAATAATAAAATGAAAGCAACTTGGTCTGTTATAAATAAAACCAAAACAAGTATTCCAAAGAACCAATACAGAAACTAAGAAAAGGTAATGAATATATTAATAACCCTATTGACATCACTAATTCCTTTAATTACTTTTTATTGATGACATAAAACTGACAATTGTACTATTAATACAGACATTTTTTTAAATAATAATAATAATGACAATCCAACAATAATAATAATGTAACTTCAAATCATTTATTCTGTTTCAATAATAATTATAACTCTCTATTAAAGCCCGACAACACCTGACTCAGTTTGTAAAATTATAAATAGTCTAAAAATAATAATAGTGTTGGTTTTGAGGACGTTTGTATCAGAGTAATAATACATGTTATCTCTACAATAGCAAGACCTTGAGTCATATTATAAATTTAAGTTTACTGCAGGTATATTCCCAAACAATCTGAAATTATCTGTAGGAAAGCCAAAATAATTATCGTCCAATTGAAAAGCTATAAATTTTCTCAAAAATATTTGAAAAATTATTTTGGAAAAACATAATACTTTAAATAAAGAGCAAATAGATTTCGCAAAATACTACAATCGCAACAACAATATACGACTTAGTAAAAGATCAGTGATTTGTCTAGATAAAAGGATCCCATCATTTTCCATTTATATGAACATGACGAAAGTATTTGACCATGTAGACCATAATATATTGCTGGAAAAAAAGCCGTTATGATGTAAGAGGTAATGAACTGAACTTAATAAAATCTTATTTAACAGGCAGAACACAAAAACTGTAATCAGTCAGATCTGTAACAAGAAAAATATATGCCTAATAATAGAACGATTGGGCAACGCGTTCCCAGGGTAGTAATTTGGGTCCTTTGCTCTTTATAATATACATCAAAGATATTGTTGAGTCTTGTAAATACCCAATGATACTGTTTGCAGACGATGGTACTATTTTCGTAGAGAGTGACAGTGTAGCAGAATATCAAAATGATATAAACTTTGCTATTGAAAACAATATTAAATTGTTAAAAGCAAATAATCTGAAAGTTTATTATTGAAAAAACAAAAATAATGCAGTTTACACAAAGAAAAAGTACCCCAACTCAAACGATATGCTATGGAAATAAGACTATTACTGAAACAAAAGTAGCTAAATTCTTGGGGCTGTTTATAGATAGCAACATATCATTGGAATCGCATTCAAAAGAAGTCGGTAACAAAATGTATAAATTTTTACATTTGCACTGTATAAACTGTCAAAAATAGCTGACCGAAAGACTGTTCTAACAGCGTACCATGGCTTTGACCCTGCGATATGGTATCATATTTTGGGGACTATCAACACACAGGGAATTAATGATGAAAGCTTAAAAACAATGTATTCGAGCTCTATGTGTGATAAAGCTTACAGAAAGTTGCATACTATACTTTAGATCCCTTAAGATATTAACATTACCCTGTATTTATATACTAGAATCATGTATGTTTATAAAGCATTCAGGATCTTTTTGAAAGGATATACAACCATCTTTTGTTAACCTTCGTCCTCGGAAACAAAAATCCAGACAAATGTATGTAAAACTAATATGAAAAAAATGTTGTTGAAATGGTTCAAATTATATAATAAATTACCTGATCATATAAAATGTTATTATGTGTAAAAATTTAAATGTACTCTGAATAATTTTCTTATAGATAAATTTTATTATAATGTCAATGAATTTCTACTTACTAATGATTTAAATATGTAATTTAATAGTTTTGTTTTGACTCTATTTACTTAATTTAATTGTTATTTTGATTTGTTTCATTTATATTTAATTTTATGATGTGGATATATACATCGTATGCTGTAAAAGCATTTCAAGGAGATAGATCACTGGCAACACGCACTGGTTGTATTTATTTATTTAAAACTCATATACACAAGTGGTATATAGGGGACTTAATGCCAAGGCATCTTCCAGTCTCACCTTGGATGATGCAGATAGAATGTAGTGTAATAAAAAGTTATTAGAATACTAAAAATAACAAAAAAATTGTAATACATGGAAATAAAATACATAACATATAAATGGTACATCACAAAAATAGATAAAATTAATTATAATAAAATGAAATATAAAATAACTAAGATAATAAAATGTATAATACATAAGTACATATTATAATGTCAGATGTATATAAACTCATAAAGATATACAAATATACATGTTATCAAATAAATTTACAAAAATATATTAATATTTATATACATATATGTATATAAAATATATAATATACATAATAACAATAAGAATATACATATATATGTATATATATATATATATATATAAATAAATATGTATATGTATATATAAACATATATATAAATAAACTGTTACTATGATGATTCTGCCAATTTATTAAGTAAGTGTTCCCGAACCTTCATCTTGAACGCATACCGATTGCTAGCCATCCTGATTTCGAGAGGGAGTGCGTTCCAAAGGAGAATAGATTGAATGTGGAAAGAAGAATGAACAAGTCCAGAGCTATGGGAGGGACATAGGAGAAGAAGGTTGTTCGTAGAGCGGAGGTTTCTCTCATGACTAGCACTAAGCAACTGAAAGTAAGGAGATAAGTAGGAAGGAAGTTGGAGACATCAGGATATAATAAAGGGTGGTCAGTGCACGCAAACTACGGCGTTGACGAATAGGTAACCATTTTAATTGAGATCGATACGTGGATACATGGTCATACTTTCGAAGATTGAAAATGAATCGAATGCAGTTATTCAGAAGACGGTCATATTTGTTGAGAAGATCTGCATTCAGGTCGAAATAACACACATCGCCATAGTCGATTAGGGAAAAATTAAACTCTCGCAGGGTACCAGTGACTTTCTGGCTAACGGTCTTTGCTTGGGCTTTCCAACTCAAAGTAGAATCAATTAATAAACCTAAATCCTTCACAGTGGAACACAATTGAATCTCAGTACTATTAAAAAGATAGGAGGTAGAGCTACTGTTTTCAATCTCTGGATCATCCGACGGCTACCAATTATTATGGCCTGACACTTCGAAGGGTTGACCATTAGGCCAAACATGGATGATAATATATGATGGATATAGGTCGGAAATGATTATGTAAAGTGGGATTTGGGATCTTTTGTAGGGAATAACGTAAGCCTACGTACGTCACAGTGAAAGTTACCAGAATCCAAGGAGAAGTTAATGATGTGCGAGATAACTGGGAGGATATGGTCAAGTATATATATGATAATCATCCGTCGGCTGATGTTGTCGCAACCTACAGCATTAGATTTAATGGAAAGGATTATCTTCTTGACCTCATCCACAGCTACTGGAGAAAATTGAAATAGATTAATGTCAGGACGAGTAAACCCATTAAGTGTTCAACAGTAAGACGCTTGGTCTGGTGATCAAGAGACTGTTGGAGACAAAATGAAAATTGATATCATCCAGACCAATCGTCCTCTGAAACTCACAACGGTGTCGTTTACCGATACCTATGGTTCCAAGGAACTTCAGATATTAGCTGGAAAGATGAGATGTTACTAAGAATAAATCGGCGTTTGAGTTGCGTATCATCTGATTGCACCGATTCCTGCAACTTTATAAAGCGTCCAGTTTTGATCACATCGATCTTTTCTAAATTTGCCGAAAGCGCGATCGTCTCATCGCAATTGAACCCCAATCGTCATCAAGGCGGAGGTGGACGCTTGAGCTTCACTTTTAATGGGAGCATGTACGTCATATAATCTAAGGATAGCTTCATTCAAAGCCCCAACTTTTCGTCCACAGTGGAAAACCACACTGTTCCAGTTTATTTGGATGCATCCATACAAAGCTTTTCAACATCAAGCGACCAAAACAACGCATGTGTAGAGTTTTAGCTGGAGGTTTAGGAGGTTTAAGGACGTAAAAAGGAAAATGAGGTCATGATAGGAGAAAGCAGGTGCAAAGTGTTGACCGTGGCAGAAGACAAGAAGGAGCAGAGGTAAGTTAAGTCAAATATCCTCCACATCAATATTGTGGTGAGTGGCACCAAGGTAAAATGTGACCAACCGACTCGACAATTTGAAGGAGCTTAGAGGAACGGGTTGAGTGCAGGTGAGGAGATCTGTAAAATCGCCCATGATGATGTGATGTGAGTATTCCGACCCCAAGGATTCCAGAATTGTTTCAAGACTGGAGAAGTAATCGACAGAAGGAGGACAGTAGACAACGCCAAGTACTAATTTGGCTCCTTTTACGCAAACTTCAAGGAAAGAAATTCTGCAGATGCAGTATAATAGGGAAGACGAAGCTAGAATTTTATAAGAAAAGTCACAACGAAGATATATAGCGACCCCACCCCTCTCTATCAATTCGATCGTTGCGTATCAAACTGAAGCCAGAGAGTAAAGAGGTAGAAGGAAGATGGGGCTTAAACCAAGTCTCCGAAATCAAGACGGCATGAACATCAGCGTCAGAGAAAGCCTCAATCAGATCACTGTAAAGACTAGGTACACTTTGTGCATAAATGTTACAAACATTAAACAAGGAGCGGGATTGATCAACTTTATGTCGCACAAAATCCCCTAGCGTTTCAGTAATAGAGGGATAACTGTCATTAGATAATGAACAAAACCCGTCGGCAGAAAGAAAAGGATCATCATCTGAACTCATCTATGTGTAATAGAGTATAGAAATAAATATATAATATAGACCTAAACGATAGGAATAAATAATATGGTACAATTAAAATTATATAACGTAAAAAATTGTAATAATTTCGATTTCCAAACTGCCATTTCTGCACCACCCGCCAGCGAACATCTCAAAAATTAAAAGACAAATATAATACACAAAACAATAAAAATAAAAATGATTTAAGACAACTGCAACTAAACTGCGTTAAGATTACTAATAATAAAGCAGACTTAGAACAAATAAAAGTATCATAGAAAGTGTCTCATAGACGACAAATATATTGTGTCCAAAGGACTTTGTATTCATGATCATGTATTAATAAAAAAAACCTTCCAGCGACCGAATTAACTTTTATGCACTTGCTACGAATCTATTAATCTATGGACAAAATATAACCAAAAGCAAAACAACTTAATACCAAAACAAGTAGAACTTAACCTAAAATTGTACACTGTCGACTTCAAGTTTTGTGGTATACCTAACGAGAAGATGGGTCGTAATTTCCCGAACTCTGACCAGCCGAGTTGAATCTGTCGATTGACCTCTCGGTCAAAGTTGGACTAACCTAGTCGGACTATTTGTCCCATGTAAACATACTCGTCAACAACTGAGCTTAGTGCTCCAACTACTACCGACAGGTGTGACATGGACTTTACATGATCTTTGTTTCTCCATGTTCATCTTAAGACCTATCCGTTGGGAGGCACTATTATTGAAGTCATTGAGCATAGTGCTTAGGTCCTCCACGATTCTGCCATAAGACTATATCGTCGGAAAATCGAAGGTGAGTGATGTACTCGCCATTGACGTTAATACCGTATCCTTTCCAGTCCAGTAGCTTGAAAACGTCTTCAATGCAGGGATGAAGAGTTTCGGAATATAACGTCACCCTGTCTTACATCTTCCTGCAGTTGGATAGGTTGCGTGCTCTAGTTCTGTACTCGGATAGCCATCGTAGCACTGTACAAACACTTCAGAACTTCGATATACCGACAGTCAACGGCCGCTGAAGAGACCGCAGCATCGCCCGAATTTCGACGGAATGAGCTTTTCATAGTCCAGCGCACAAGATATAGTGGCGGTGTACTCCTCGGTCTTCTTTAATTTGCCGAAGGTATATGTATGAAGGGTCTATGGTGCTAAAGCTCTTTCGGAGACCGGATTGTTGAATCTGCGTGCGAGACGATTCGTAATGAATCTCGAAAACAGCACGTAGATGCGGCTCAGAAGGAAATCGGTCTGTAGTTCTTCAAAAGAGCGTTGTCGCCTTTCTTGAACAAGACCACCGCACTTCTGCTCTACGCCTTCGGGTAGTGCCATTCGTGGTGGACAGAATTAAGAAAAAATTATTCTTTCTTATTTTATTCTGAAGGACTTCAAGTACCGGTTTCCACCCGCATTTTCCACCCATTCATAAGCTCTGCTGATTCCATCCTCATTCGGGGCCTTGCCGTTTTAAGGTGCTGGAGAGCGGCATAATCTCGCTCAGACTGACGTCCGAATATCATCGGAACAGTGTCGGATAAAACTTGCTCTCGGATCGTTACTCACTTGCGTGTGGCTTCAACGATGATGTGCATGCCCCATACAACCTCTCAATCTCAGTCAAAATCAGGTGTCCCGAAAACGATGCTGCCACATTCCCATATGTTTTCTTATCATTCCTAAATGGATTTTATTTAATTGTACTTTAATGAGCACTTGCTTAAATCAAGGTCTTTTCACTCCCACCTGATGGAAAGCAGATTCGACGCAAGATATTATGTACCATTACTAAGCAGATACCTCTCCACTTTGTTCTGGAATAGTAATATTCCTCATTATCGTATATCATGTACGCATGTAAATGTTAACGGAACGAAATTGATCAGTTTTCCTTGGTATAGTTATTCACTCACGCATACAATCGGGTTCTCAAATTAAGCCCAGAACCTAGTCAAGAGATATAGTTCCGCAAGATTGATTTATTTTAGTTATTTCCGTCATGTGATTTTCTATAGGATGCTCCTTATTGTTGTGATCTTATATTGAAACTATTATGATTACACAGAAAAGAGCTATTCGCGCAATTATAATATAATATTAGACCAAGGAAAGCACAGAAACATCTATGTTCTGATAGATAGTGGTATAGTATTTTAGTAATTAATTTATGCTAGAATTAACATATCGAGACTATGAAGTGACATATATTATGTCAAGAACGTGAAAGGAGACAAAGAGCCTTTTATAACACAGACTAAGTTAGTTTGAGCCCACGGGCTCTAACGCGTTGAACCCAAACAAGTCTCAGTGTTTCTTCTAGCGTAGTAGTACATATTAATTCAATAATTGAGACAGGCGACGGTAAGTAGTATCAAAGGCGTCTGGTACTATGATGGTCAATCCGCCTCTCACGTGAGGTGATTAAGCCAAATTCTTTTACAGCAAGAGAGATCCGTGTCCAACAGTGGACTTTCAAGACTGATGAAGAAAACACATGAGCCACTAAGAACGTTTTACGAAACCAAAAAATTGTTCTGAACTCTCTTGCAGCTTATTTTCCCGCCTATAAAAATATACACCCCGTCAAAGTAATAAAACTCGTGATCAAAATCTTCCTTCTCGATCGCTGCAGTTTGGTAGGTGTTGGTTCATATTGAAACAACTAGTTCGTAGACAGCGGCGTTTTTTCTGGATCGTTTCATTCATCTGCTACAGCCTATCAAAAGTTCACTTCTGAACATAGGCCACCCCCATAGATTGCCGAATAGCGGGGATATTTGCCATAGTTGCTACGCTTGACAAGTGGCAGCAACCACAGTTTTTTTTTTATTTGTCTATTATCGGGGAGATGCTGCTGGATATCTCAGTGCCTTTTGTAGTATAATAAGCGTTCTTTAATCTCTCTTTTTTGTTATGAACAAAACATATTCTTTTAGCATAAAGGAATATATGTCAATAATTAATCACCCCATTTGAATCTTCATTATACAAATTCCCCCTTAAGTTCCCATATATTTCGATGTCGACACCACAATGAAATAAGTGAAATTGAAAATTACCGCGGAAAGGATTGGAGTATATCCCGAGTGAATAATTTTATCGCAAATTGTTTTCACGTCTCATTAATTTTCAGGATGTTTTTGACGGAAAATTTTACGGAACGTTTCCCACCGATAGCAATAGGAAACTCGCGGCTAAGAACAAATTAATCTTGTAAGTCCTGGAACGTCCATTCGTTAAATGCGTCATCGGAAAATTAAGAGAGATGGAGAAAGCAGAAAGTATGAATAATTATCGTTTCAGATATTTTTTTATTTGATGATACAATGTCATTGTTAAGTGATTCAGAGTATGGTTCAAAACCCAGCGTTCACCAGTGATCACTTATCATCAGTTGAGCCGTATACTCGTTATACGGCGCCACAACTCCTGCTGAACATAGGCCTCCCCAAGAATGCCACAATGCACGGTTGAGCCACCATCCATTGTCTTCCTGGCGTCGGTCTACGTCGTCGCCTGTTGGTCAAGGCTGCTACTCAAAGTCTTTTTTCCCCATCGGTTGTTGGTTCTTTGAGCTATATGGCTGGTCTATTGCCACTTCAGCTTACTAATCCGTTGGGCTAAGTCAGTCACTCGGGTTTACTGCGGATACCCTCTTTCTAAGTTTATCACACAGAGAAACCTCGAACATAGTCCTCCCATAGCTCGCTGAGCGACTTGAGCTTCCTCATGGCTAGCAGTAAGGACCACGTCTCAGATCCATAAGTTATCACTGGCAACAATCACTGGTTGTACAATCTCCTTTTCAAGCTTTGAGGTATACCTGACGAGAAGATGTGCAACCGAAGGTGAATGATGTACTCGCCATTGATGTTAATACCTATCCTTTCCATTCCAGTAGCTTGAAAACGTCTTCCAATTCAGCTATGAAGAGTTTCGAGGATATAACGTCAACCTGTTTTACGTCTTACTGCAGTTGAATGGGTTTCGTTCTCTGGTTCTGTACTCGGATAGCCATCGCCTTACTCTACAAACACTTCAGCACTTCGATATACAGACAGTCAACTTGGCACCGATGAAGGACCGCCGCCCAAATTTTGACGGAATCAAAGGCTTTCTCAGACACGCAAGACAATGTGGCAGATTGTACTTTTCGGTTTTGTACAATTTGTATGTGTGGTATGTATGTGTCTATGGTACTAAAGACTTTTCGGGAAGTGGCATGTTCGAGGCTGGAAGTCATCGAGTCTGCTTGCGAGATGATTCGTAATGGCTCTCGAAAACAGCACGTAGAGGCTCAGGAGGAAATCAGTCTGGTTCTTCAAGAGACCGTTGTCGCCTTTCTTGAAAACAAGACCACCAGCTTCTGCTCAACACCTCTAGAGTAGTCCCACCATGGAGGATGGAATTAAAAGCATCTGAAAACTTCAAGTACCGGTTATCCACGCTTTCAGGCTCCGCTCTAATTCCATCCTTGCCGTTTTAAGGTGCTGGAGAGCCATTCTAATCTAGCTCAGACTTACGTCAGGATATCATCGAAATAGTGTCGGATAAGACTTGCTCTGGGATTGTTACTCACACTTGCGTGTGGTTCCAATGATGTGTACAGTTGCCCATAGAACCTCTGAATCTCACTCAAAATCTCAGGTGTCCCGGAAATGCTGCCACACTCGGTCTTCAGCTTCGACAGTTGGCTCTTTCTGGCAGATAGATCTCGAGCAAGGACTTTGGAGCCCTGCTTCCGCTTGATCGCTTCTCTCTCGCTCAATACGAGCCGTATTGAAGTTGCGTAAGTCCCCGCCTGCATTTGGTGATCAGTCTGTCTAACAGCCATGAGATTAAGAGTATGATCGGAGAGTGTTTGTATTCTTTTGCAGCGACCTTGCAGAACTTAGCTCCGACCTCATGGACAGTTTCTACGAACTTGTTATTCATTCTTGAATGATAAGATGCAAAATACTTAATAACTTTATTAAAGACACTAAAAATAAATATTGTATACTCGGTCAATAGAAGAGCAGAGTCAGCCAACACAAGCATTACTGCATGCTTCCTGGACGACTCTGGTCACAGAATAATGCCAGTAGACCTAAGTTAAAGAAAAAACTTTTTTTATAATAACTTAACCATATGTCAATCTTATTTCTATTAAAATGTATAAATACTATAACGCGTTGTAAATAAATTACATTATATTTTTGTTCGTAGTAGCTAAGAAAACTTATTTTATATTTCATATATTTTTGTACGCAGTATATAAAGTATAAAATTTACAAAAATAGCAATATCTCAAATTAATCTTTCAGATAATTCATTAAACTGATAATAAATAACGTTTGTTTTATTATTTTAGAGTCACGTACCGCGCGAACCCTCTTTCAGGAAGTTTAACTAAGTTGAAGCATTTATTTGGTGGTGCTGAAAATATTTGTATTATATAATAAAGAAAAACTTATTTCTTTATTGCATCAGTATTACAATAAACTATATTACAACATCTATTAAATGTGCTAACTAAGTTATTTAAAATTAATGCAAATATTATACGTTATTTAAAATGAATTTCTTTATGAAATTGAAGTGAATAGATTTTCCAGTTCTCCTGATGTTAAGTGGTTACTGCAAAACATGTATTTCTGCCAACAAATTTAAACATAGAAAGCTATAGATGCGGTGTATCTGTAAGGTCTAAGATGGAATGCTTTGATGAAATGAATAGAGTCTGTAATTATTTAGGCTCTCTTTACCGTTCGGACCAATATACAACAGTACAGGTGCAGGTTTTTTACTATATCTATCACATTTAACCTAGCAGTTCTGGGAATAATCATTAGAAAAAATTAAGTTAAAGTGAAAAACTGTACTTCTCAGAAAGTAAAAAATGGGGGGAAATTTTAAGTCAATGAACACGGATTAAGTCAGCGTGGTGGACTATTCCATAATTCAAAACTCTTTCAGAAACAGTAATATCGAAGATAGAAATTCAGAAATAATAAATGCCAACCCACTTACCAAGCACTGTAGTATCCCCTATGAGACAATCTATGAGAGGCTTATGTACAGCAGTGGACTATAATAGGCTGTAACGATATATATCGTTCAACGATACACATCCTACGACACTAGGCCAGGTCAAGAAGTTGGCGGTGTTTCATCCCCGTTCTCCGAAAAGCCCGTAAAACAGTTGGTCCTGTCTCTCTCCCGTCGTGTCGAGTAATCACTGCTTCAGAATATAAGAGAGAGGAATAGATAGTGCTTGTGCTTGCATACACTCAGGAACTATAATCGTGGCCTGCGCAGATGGCTAATCTTTTTGAGACGAGCTGCCTTGACCAAAATTCGGTCTGGAGGACATTAATAGAGGTATTCATTTCATTTCATCTTAAGAATAATTGTAAATCTACATTACCAGATACACAAAATAGCATTGTCAGAACATGTTAATAGTCAAATGCGTGCTTCTACGCTTACTAGCCCAAGTAGTGGCTGGTAAGAATACCCACTACCCCAAATCTTCCCGTGAGTGTCGTAAGAGACGACAGAGGGAACCTGAGACAGAAGATGGGCAGCAGCATCTGTCTGATAACAGCAAATTACAGTAAAAACTGCGGTTGCCAACCTCGCCAAGCGTGGCAACCGGCGGCCCCGCTATTCCTGGCTGCGGTGGTGACCATAGTAAGGGCGGTTCAGGGGGTGCTAAGAGTCTCCGGTGGAGGTTCGGTTGCCACCTAAGACGACTCGACCTGGCAACATACAACGCACGCACCCTGAGGACTGACGAGAAGATCCTGCATCTGGAAGAAGAGATAGACCAATGCACTGGGATATTATAGGATTATCTGAGGTAGATCAAATTGCCGGAATCGAGGACACGGTAATCCTAATCCGGCAACAGTCTATCACCGGGAGGACGACCGTCTGTCCCAAAGTGGTGTCAGATTTATCGTCCACAAATCTCTCGTTAACAACGTTGTAAAGATTGGAAGTGTGTCGACGAGGGTTGCGTACCTTATACTCAGAATCACCAAATGGTATTCGTTGAAGGTCATACAGGTTTACACAAACGGCACACCGATGGTGGAGGAAATATATGAGAATAAATCTAAAGCCATGTATTTTTCCGTAACCCACTATACGGTGTTAATGGGAGACTTCAATTGTGACAAATATAAGTGGCGGTGTTAGTATTTTCAATACCCCATTTCGTCTAGTGGATGTCATAAGAGCGATGAAAACTCATATCACAAAATAAAAATAATAATAGTATACATCATAAAATTAAATATAAATTAAACAAATCAAAATAACAGTTAAATTAAGTAAACAGAGTCAAAACAAAATTATTAAATTACATGTTTTAATCATTAGTAGATAGAAATTCATTAACATTATAATAACATTTATCTAGAAGAAAAATATTTAGATTAAATTTAAAAATTTTACATTATAACATTTTATGTGATCAGGTAACTTATTATATAATTTAGGGCCATTTCAACAACTCGTTTTCATAAGGGCAGTTTACATATAGTTGTTTGGATTTTTGTTTCCGAGGACGAAGATTAACAGAAGATGGTTTTATACTTATATTAAAAGATCCACTTCACAAAATCGTTAGTCTCATTTTCAAAGGGTTTATATAACTACAAAAATATAGATAATATTCCATTTCTAACGACATAAAACACTATAATATTTTAGAAATGGTGGCAATAAATACTATCAGAGGTCAAGTAATAAAAACAACCACTAGAACAAAACTCACTTTCTGAAGTAATACGATAACAACTGATAATAAACGAATCCTTTTGTGAGAAAAAGTTGCGTTAAGAAATATGACTGCACATCATTTCAGTTGTTATGATTAATGTCCACTTGTTAAGAAAAATACAATAAGAATGAAAATAATATATTTTTGTATATTTCTCGTGATGTAATGGTAATTATTCTATATTGTAGGCTTTGCAGACGAGCAAAATATAATAATTATGTAAATAAAAAATATAAAAAAATAGAGAGCCCGCCTACCATTTCACTTTGATCCTAGTAGTTATATTTCTTGACTTAATCTAAATTTGGACCAGGCTACAAAAACATTTCTGGTGTTTCAATTGCAGAAAAATAGTGTTTTATTTATATGCTTATACCATGATGTTATTTCTCTTGGTACTTTAATTAAAATTACGCTCTCACGTACAAACCATAAATTAAAACTGCCTGTCTATTTTCACATAGAAATTTAAAAGGATATATTTGTACAAGTAAAATATAAATACAGTCTACCTGAAGTAAAAATAATGATATGGTGCAAAACCTAGGAGTACATCTATACTTGATAAACAGTTAAAAATGCAGATTCCTTGTCACGTTGTAGGTCTAAGATGGAATGTCTCGATACAATTAAAAAGGTCTCCGATTCTCTATATGCAGCAATAATTATGTCGCCATTTTACTCTTGTCTATATAGAGAACGTAGTCTATCGGTACAACCGATTTATTCGTTTCGGACCCAATTTACAGCCTCAGCGTGAAAACGACCTACAACAACCATTATGATTTCTCTCAAAGAGAGAATGAAGTCGAGAGCCCCTACATGTTTGGTCCTTCCAATCCATAAGAGCGCAAAATGTATTTATTGACAACAAAAGACGGAGCTCGTAAGAAAAAAGTTTAACATCACGAACGTAATAAATATCGCTTGAAAATCAGGGTCATCAAGGGTCACGTTTCATCCGAACCCTTTTCAGTACGGCTGGGTAAGTAGACGTTTAAAATATCACAATAATTTAATTCTTATTACGTTTACTTTAGAAAGGTATCATATTATTATTATGTAAACATCATTTTCTTTAGTAAATACTGGTAGACAATTCTCAAGGAGTTGAAATAAAGAATATTTGGGATTATAAAATAACAAAAATCTGTTTAGATACTATTCGAATGAATTAAAAATGTGCTCATAAATTTAATTGAAGTGAATTTAATGTTTACATTAAAGTGTAAATAAAGGAAGCCAACATAGTGACTTATAAATTTCTGCAGGATATTCCCATTTCTAAGAAGGAATTATAACGTAGAAAGTCTGCACGCTGCTCGCGTGAAGTCCATTAATGACTTAACGGGCTTCACAGTCTGGAATGTACAGTAAAAGCTATTTACTTGATATAATTATTTTGAATTCAGACTGCATTGCTATTGATTCGTTCCACAGTAAGTTTGGGAACACTTGAAATGGGATCAAATGAAATGAAGTAAATTTATAAACTATATTAAGTTTTTTTTACTTCAAAACTACTATCGCGTTGGAAATGAGTTGCTCTGAACAGCAAACAATTCAACCATTTTAAAATGTTACTTCATCTTGTATTTTATTTCCTAGTATCCCAACAAAATAAATAATAGCTTAGCCATTATTATTTAAAATGGAGGTTGTATTCATTAATTATTTAAATAATAATAATTTTACTAACGATTAACCTTTTTCCTAAAATATAAATAACTGATGGTACTATTAGAACTTAACTTAAAATGCTCGATTTAGGAATTGTTAGCGGTGGTTACCGAATAGCGGCATCGAACCAAAGGTTTCAACTATCGCAGACATTTACGCTTAGAAAATGAAGATAAAATATAAAAATAAAATAAAGACCTAATGGATATAACTGAACAAAACAAATCTCTAATCCGTGCTTGTTCTAACGTAGTAATCATTTCATTAAATAATAATGGTTCATATGTAAGACATCAGACAACACTTAGTTATGATTCTGAGTTCAATATATTATTAAAAATACATTATAAATAGGCCAGTACAAATTGTAATCGATTCCGTTGTAACTTTATTTTCCACCTACTCAAGTAAATCGACTAGGTGATTTCACCTTTTCTATCGCCAAACAGCAGTGCCTGCACTACACTACTATATTCGGACTGAAGGTATCGAAAGTCATTATAATTACAGGTTGTGAGGTGATAACAGCTTGGTGTTTGATGTGAAAACACCACTACACTAGATAAGACACGCCACCGTCGATAAAACGACACGTGCTTTGCCTCTACACAGGGGCGTTCTCAGTGCAGTAGACTCTGCGGTGGCTGACCGCAAGTGAGCGGTGACCAAGACAGCTTTCACAACAACAACAACAGGATTTCTGCAAAGTAACGCCTTATTCTATTAATTACCCAAAATTAGCTATTAATGTAGTGGTAAAATAGTTGTAAATGTTTAGCTGAAAATGGAGACTTCCTCTGTAGATTGATCCACTTCCTATCTACTTATTATCCTCTTGTATTTTATCAAAATCCTCCACCTCGCTGTCGTTTTCATCTTCATATTTGGAATCCGCACACTCTTCATTAACCTGATTCGATCTTCATCCATCGGTACGTAAATTATAACCCAATAAATAAAAAGTTTGAACTATGCCATATCATATAAAACCATAAAACAATGAAATGTTGCGTGCCGCTTGTGCCACGTTGCTACGACAGTACTCATATTCGATAACTACTCGAATTTTTAACGTATCTATGATGACCAAAAGAAAAAAAGAAAAAAAAAACTGTGATGACAACGCTAATCAATAAAAATTACTAATAAAATAAAATATTTTCATAATTAGAATTCTTAGAAAACAAAAATGGTTTTGATTTGAAATGGACAGTACTATGAACAGCAATTTCATGGTACCTATAATTCATACATAAAATAGAATATTAAAGAACCCGAACATATTTTGTGTGAAAAACTGAGGATTTTTATCGTCAGGAAATTCATATGCCGCGTAATCGCTGGAGCGAGATCGTGTATTCAGAAGGCAATTACTCTGAATAATGCTATGTAATATCCTTTTCAAACTATTTGCTTGCCATATAAAAGTAATGTACACTTTTTAGAGACTTATGCACAACACAATTTAATTTGATTTGAGGTTTTGATGACAATTTATTACGAGATTTTGAATCTAATTGCTTTAAGTTATTTTACTTTTAATTCCGGCGTTTCAGATACATTAATTCCCGTGACCATGTTTGCTCTAAAGTACCGAAAAGTCGGTAATTAAAATTAAGTAAAATAACATTAACTTAACGCGATAAAATCATTAAAATTTATTTAATTCAATGCATTGTAGTCGTTTAAATATGAAATCGTATATTACTAATACATATAATATAATATAATATTTATTAGTTAGAGGTTCTAAAACATAAAACTTTAAAACTGCAACTCAGTGGAACTACAGTAGCGTTGTCGGCCTTTTAAAACAGGTCATATCGATCAGTAAGAGATACCCCCAGGTGGACGCCAAGCATAAAGGTTCTACCATAGTGAACTCGTATTATTGTTAACGAAAAATCATATTATTATATATAATATAAAAATAAAATAAAGATTAAGGGTTGAAATCATATATTAGCTATGCAGTAAAATTACTATCAATTAATTAATTTATTCGTTTTCACTGGTAACAAAGCTGACAATATTATAATTTTATAGTACATACATCCGTGAAATATTTTACAACATATGTATATCATAAAATCATTAGTAGATAGAAATTCATTGACATTATAATAACATTTATCTATAAGAAAAAATATTTAGAGTAAATTTAAAATTTTGCACATTATAACATTTTATGTGATCAGGTAACTTATTAGATAATTTAGGGCCATTTCAACAACACGTTTTCATAGGGCAGTTTACATATAGTTGTTTGGATTTTTGTTTCCGAGGACGAAGATTAACAGAAGATGGTTTTATACTTAAATCAAAAAATCCACTTCACAAAAATCGTTAGTCTCATTTTCAAAGGGTCTATATAAATACAAAAAATATAGATAATATTCCATTTCTAACGACATAAAACACTATAATATTTTAGGAACTGGTATAATATTTTAGAAATGGTGGCAATAAATACTATCAGAGGTCAAGTAATAAAAAAACACTAGAACAAAACTCACGTTCTGAAGTAATACGATAACAACTGATAATAAACGAATCCTTTTTGAGAAAAGTTGCGTTAAAAATATGACTGCACATAATTTCAGTTGTTATGATTAATGTCCTTTACTTCTTAAGAAAAAAGAATACAATAAGAAGGAAAATAATATATCTTTTGTATTTTTGTCGTGATGTAAATAATGGTAATTATTCTATATTATAGGCTTTGTAGACGAGCAAAATATAATGATTATGTAAATAAAAAAATATGTAAACGAAAATAGAGCCCACCTACTATTTCACTTTGATCCTAGTAGTTATATTTCTTGACTTAATCTAAAGTTGGACCAGGCTACAAAAAACATTTCTGATGTTTCAATTGCAGAGAAATAGTGTTTTATTTAAAATGCTTATACCATGATATTATTTTTCTTGGTATTTTAATTAAAAGTACGCTCTCTCACGTACAAACCATAAATTAAAAGTGCCTGTCTATTTTCACACAGAAATATAAAAAGGATATCTTTGTACAAGTAAAATATAAATACAGTCTACCTGAAGTAAAAATAATGATATGGTGCAAAACCTAGGAGTACATCTATACTTGATAAACAATCAAAATGCAGATTCCTTGTCACGTTGTAGGTCTAAGATGGAATGTCTCGATAGAATTAAAAGGGTCTCCGATTCTTTATATAGCAATAATTATGTCGCCATTTTACTCTTGTCTATATGAGAACGTAGTCCATTCCAGTTCAACCGACTTATTCGTTTTGGACCCAATATACAGCCTCAGCGTGACAACGACCTACAACAACCATTATGATTTCTCTCAAGTTGAGAGATGGAGTCGACGCCCCCGACATGTTGGTCCTTCCAATCCATAAAAGCGCAAAATGTATTTATTGACAAGGCGGAAGCTCGTAAGAAAAAAGTTTAACCCACGAACGTAATAAATATCGCTTGAAAGAAATCGGGGTCATTGCGTTATCAAAGGTCACGTTTCTTCCGAACCCTTTTCAGTACGGATGTGTGAAGACGTTTAAAATATCACAATAATTTAATTCTTATTACGTTTACTTTGAAAGGTATCATATTATTATTATGTAAACATCATTTTCTTATTTTTTAGTAAATTTTCTTTAGTAATTAATAAACAATAGATGAAGCAACGCAAAGTAATTGTAATATAAACAAAGACCATTTAAACATTTTCAATTTCGGATATTTTCAAATAATAAATCTCTGCAAAAAGTGTATATCAGTATTTATATCTTGAATTTTATTATAAATTTGGCTAATCTTTGAAAAATAACCCTGTATATAAGTAAATATTTTAACTCATACGTTTCACATATTTTATTTATTTCAAAATAATTTATTATTACTTAAACTGTGATTGCATAAAGCAAAAGAATAGATTGTTATATTATCATTTCATCATAACCATTGATAGATATATATATATATATATATATATATATATATATATATATATAAACTTGCCTCTAATTATTAATGCAATCAAATAAACCGTTTATAAACAATAACCGAAGTATTGAATAGAGATTTCAATAAAATATCATTTATTTATTGTAGAGATATAATAATGGAGCTCAAAGAATTTTCGGTGAGACAAAGCGTGCCACAAGAATAGAAGATCTAAATGCAATGCTACTTAGATCGTTGTATCAAGAATCCTTCGTCTATATCCTCCCGTACCTTTATTAGTCGTCAAATAAATGAAGAAGTTCAATTAGTAAGTATCATACATTTAAAATTACACTTATCTCACCACATCCGTGTAGGTCAGAATCTTAGCGCATAACATCCCAAAGTAACATTTTGGTGCTAAGGCAAGTTTCAATAAAGTTGTTTTGGGCGGCAAGACAAACATTTTTCTAAAAGTTGTTGTGTTTGGAGCTTTGTTTCATTAGTAGAAATCCTATTAATTTTACATGTAGGGTTAAACCTGGCCATTTTGTTTTTAAATTGTTTTAATTACATTAATAAATCACCGTTCCATATTTTATTATTTATGTTGCACCAATTGTGCCATGTAACCTAATTAAAATTTTGATGAAAAGTTTTTTTTTTCAATTAAGGCATGCTTATTACATCCTAGCCAAGAAAACTCAGTGCTCAATATTTTACTTTACAAATTGGGGTATCATTGTGATTTTTCTATTGTATCAAATTAGTAGTATCATGTTTTTTCAACACACCTAACTAGCATATATTCTGAAAAATATATATTTTTCTGATTTTATTACTGCAATGGATCATATAATTTAAGGCATTAGAAAACTTGCGTGTAGCTCCTGTAGTCCTTGAATGCCCCCATCCGCACAACGCAATTACTCCTGAGGACAAATGAGGACTGGCAATCGACTGATGTCTACATATTCGAATCAAATATCCATTAGTATCGTTTACCCATTAGAATCAAAAGTTAGACCAACTTTATCATCCTGGGAAAAAATGCAATCGGAGCTGTCACTGTATTTTTAAATTTTTAATCTGGATATCCTTTTGACGTAAGTTTCAGATTACTCAGATTTATTAAGTAAAAATTATTTAGAATCGTTGCGTAGACAATTCTCAAGGAGTTGAAATAAAGAATATTTGGGATTATAAAATAACAAAAATCTGTTTAGATACTATTCGAATGAATTAAAATGTACTAAAACTACATTTTAATTCATTCAATTTATCATTTATTGAAGTTAATTAAATGTTTACATTAAAGTGTAAATAAAAGGAAGCCAACATACTGACTTATTGATTTCTGCTATACCCATTTCTAAGAGGAATTATAACGTAGGAAAGTCTGCTACGCTGCTCGCGTGAAGTCCATTAATGACTTAACGGGCTTCACAGTCTGGAATGTACAGTAAAGCTATTTACTTGATATAATTATTTTGAATTCAGACTGCATTGCTATTGATTCGATCCACAGTAAGTTTGGGAACACTTGAAATGGGATCAAATGAAATGAAGTAAATTTATAAATTATATTAAGTTTTTTCTTTACTTCAAACCTACTATCGCGTTGGAAATGAGGTTTCTCTGAACCGCAAACAATTAAACCGTTTTAAAAATGTTACTTCATCTTGTATTTTATTTCCTAGTATCCCAACAAAATAAATAATAAACTTAGCCATTATTATTTAAAATGGAGGTTGTATTAATTAATTCTTTAAATAATAATAATTTTATTAACGATTAACCTTTTTCCTAAAATATAAACAACTGATTGTACACTATTAGAACTTAGCTTAAAGTGCTCGATTTAGGAATTGTTAGCGGTGGTTACCGAATAGCGGCATCGAACCAAAGTTTCAACTATCGCAGACCTTTTCGCTTAGAAAATTAATGATATTTTTTTTAAATAAAGACCTAATGGATATAAATGAACAAAACAGGAAATCTCTAATCCCTTGTTCCAACGTAGTAATCATTTCATCAAATAATAATGTAAGACATCAGACAACACTTATTTATGATTCTGAGTTCAATATATTATTAAAACTACATTATAAATGTGATTGTACAAATTGTAATCGATTTCGTTGTAACTTTATTTTCCACCTAATCAAGTAAATCGACTAGGTGATTTCACCTTTTTCTGTCGCCAAGCAGCATGTCTGCACTACTACTGTATTTCGGACTGAAAGGTATCGAAAGTCATTATAATTACAGGTTGTGAGGTTAAAACAGCTTGGTTTTTGAGGTGAAAACACCACTACACTAGAAAAGACACACCACCGTCGATAAAACGACACGTGTTTTGCCTCTACACGAGGCATTCTCAGGTGCAGTAGACTCTGCGGTGGCTGACCATGAAGTGAGCGGTGACCCAAAACAGCAGCTTTCACAACAAGAACAAAAAAAACAACAGGATTTCTGCAGTATCGCCTTATTCTATTAACCTAATGCCGTGTCAGTCACTGCATACTGCATTTAAAGGATGACTGACGGCAGTGTATGTTAATTACCTTAAATTAGCTACTAATGTAGTGGTAAAATAGTTGTAAATGTTTAGCTGAAAACTGGAGATTCACCTCCTCTGCAGAATCCACTTCTATCTACTTATTATCCTCTTGTATTTTCACCAAAATCCTCCTCGCTGTCGTTTTCATCTTCATATTTGGAATCCGCACTCTCTTCATCAATCTGATTCGATCTTCATCCATCGGTACGTAAATTATAACCTAAAATAAATAAAAAGTTTGAACTACATATGCCATATCATACAAAACCATAAAAAAATGAAATGAAAGTTGCTGCGTAAACGTTGTTGATGTTGCGTGCTTGTGCCATGTTGCTGCTACGACGGTACTCATATTCGATAATTACTCGAATTTTAACGTATCCATGATGACCAAAAATATTTAAATGCGATGACATTGCTTCAATAAAAAGACAAATAAAAAATTAATTTGAAATTAGAATTCCTAGCAAAACAAAAATGGTTTTGATTTGAAATGGCCATGCTGCAGAACGGCAATTTCATGGTACCTATAATATATACATAAAACAGAATATTGCAGAAACCCAACATATTATTTGTGGAAAAACTGAGGATTTTTATCGTCAGGAAATTCATATTCCGCGTAATCGCTGGAGATCATGTATTCAGAAGGCAATTACTTTTCTGAATAATGCTGTGTAATATCCTTTTCAAACTATTTGCTTGCCATAGTAATGTTCATTTTTTAAAGACTTATGCGAATACAATTTAATTTGATTTGAGGTTTTGATTACAATTTATTACGAAAACTGATTTTACGAATCTTATTTCTTTTATTATTTTGCTTTTAAGTCCCGGCGTTTCGGATACATCAATTCCCGTGACCATGTTTGCTGTAAAGTACGAAAAGTCGGTAATTAAATAAATAAAATAACATTAATTTAACGTGATAAAATCCTTAAAATTTATTTAATTCAATTCATTATAGTCGTTTTAATATGATAAACGTATATTACTAATATAATATAATATAATATTTGTTACTTAGGTTCTAAAACATAAAACTTTAAGAACTGCAACACCAGTGGAACTGCAGTTGCGTTGCCAACCTTTTAAAACGAGTCATATCGATCAGTAAGAGATACTCACCCAGGTGGACGCCTAAGCATAAAGGATTTCTACCACATAGTGAAATTGTATTATTAACGAAAAACATATTATTATATATTAATATAAAAATAAAATAAAGATTAATGGTTGAAATCGTTTATGCAACACAGCTAATGAACATTTTGTTTTATGACCCGCGAGTCGTTACTTGCGTAATAATATGTAAAATGGGACGTCACTCGTCGTGTATAAATTATTAACTTAGTACTTGACAGCACGTTGTACGTAAATTTTGAGCCGAGATGAATGCACTCAATTTCTGTGCCGCCATATAAAAAACGAAACCTCGTTGAACCAATACGTACAATTAAGTGCCGTCTGGGCGGCACTTGTATCAATATTCGATACTCAGCTACCGTAGTTACCATTTCAATGGGGATCAGTCGCTCGCGTCCGTGAAGCGACCACTAACCCTAGGCCCACCCTACGTGTCCCCAGGTGGTGCTAAACGAGCGACAAAGCCGAAAGAATAGTCTCCCGTATGGTAGCGGCATAAAAGCTACCACCTTAGTTCGCACCATGAGCCAGCAAATAAAAATGGCCCCAGTTCCCGCGCCCCTTTAATGGGGCGGGGTGCGAAAAATCTCCGGGAGAAAAACCGGGGACGAGGTTCGCCACCCGTCATTCTGTCTCCCGGTAGAGCAAAAGTGGATTGCGGAGGCCCGTCTGGCTACGCTGAATGTATGTGAGCAATGAATGATAAGATGGATGAAGTATGCGAAATGATGAATGATAGAGGATTAGATATGTTGTGTAAATAAGACGAAACGAAGGAAAGGATGCCACTGCACATGGCATACCACTTACTGGTCTAGTGTGAAGACCGAGCGGGCATGCCAAAGTCAATCATCCTTTCAGAAAGGATGGGTCAATGTGAAAGAGTATGAATGTGTAAGCCAAGGCTGCTATGGATACGAATGAAAGTGGACTTAAAGAGTTGTTTGTGCTAGGTGTACGCCAGATATCCTAAACCCACTTATATCCGAGAGCAGTTTTGGGACATGGTAAGGATGGTGTTGATGAAATATAAGGTTTTTTATAGGATAGGGTGACAAACAGGCACACAGTCCATTGATGGTAAGTGGTTGCTGTGACCCATAGACATCTACATCTATCTTCAATAAAGAATCAAAATGCAGATGCGTTGTCACCCGTGAGGACTAAGATGGAATGCCTCTTTTCAGTAAAAGGGTCTCCGGTTCTCTACACTCACCATACGAAACGCAGCAGTGTTAAACTGCTATTTTACGCTATTCTGTGAGAGCGTGGTCCTTCCCAGTCGAGCCAACCCATTCGTACTACTATACTACTAATATAGCTGCAGCATGGCTCTACCACGTAAAAACTATTATTATATTAGGAGATTTTAATGGAAGGTTTGGGGTGAAGAGGTCTGGTTATGAAAGGATATTAGGACGTTTGGCGATGAAAGTATGAAAATGGTGAAGACCTCCTCACCGTATGTGTGGAAAGAATCTTTTGTGACGAACACTTTCTTTGGCCATAAAGGATTCATGTATACATGGGAAAGGGTGATGATAGAAGCATGATAGATTTCATAATTGTGGATGAAAGAATGAGGAACGCAGTGGTAAATACAAGGGTTTACCGGGGTCCAACGTAGGGACGGATCGTTACTTGGTCTTATGCCGAATTAATGGTCTATTCAAGCGTTGGCGGCATCGGACATCTGTGTCTACCACTGCGTTAGAGCGTATAAGAATAGAGAGTTTACAAGATGAAGGTGTGAAAGAAGTTCAAATATAGACTGAGAGAAAATATAAGTGGTATGGATAAATTGTGTATGAATGATTTAGACTTGGAGACTGTGTGGTATAATGTCAAGAAAGGTTTGGTGGATGCAGCCACCGAAGTATGTGGTGTAAGTAAGAACGAATGAAAAAGAACAATAATATGTTGTGGTGGGGTGATGAGGTACGGATGGAAGTTGAAGCAAAGAGAGCATGGCTAGATTTACTAGCAACCAAAGCTGGTAATTCTAGCGGTATGGAATAAGAATGATACGGATAAGAATGATGAAGGATATCTGATAACTTCCAGGCAAATATTAAAATGTTCTGGAACTCGTAAGAACTGCCAGGAAATTCAATACAAGGCTGTATATGCTGTAGAATGAATGCTATACGAGACGAGAATGGCTGTATGCTGAATGATTAAGTTTCTAATTTAAAGAGATGGAAGAATACTTTGAAGCGTGTTTATGATTGTCGTCTGAATTAAGTGAAATAGAAATTCCGAAAGAAGTGGAGAGAGGTATGGAGATTAGTGTAGATGAAATAATGAAAGAATGAGAAAGCAAGCAGGTGGCAGCCGGATATGATAGAGTATCACTCGAAATGCTAAGGGCTGGAGAGAATGGTGGCAGGCCTGCTGTACACCTTGTTTAATTTATGTTGGGAACTGAAGCGGGTACCGGGACTGAAAAAGAAAAAAAAAATAAAGGGTCACAGCAGGACTGTAAAAACTACTGTGGCATTAGCTTGCTTAGCATTGTGGGTAAACTGTATGCTAAGGTGTTAATTGAAAAGTTATGGAAAAACTGATGGAAAAATTTGGGATGTGCAAGCTGGATTTAGAAAGGAGATGGGATGTACGGATCAAGTCTTTTCCATGCGCATGCTGCAGAAGTTTTGGCCAAAACCAGAAAGTTTTTGTGCGTTCATGGACTTGGAAAAACATGATAGAGTGGACAGGAATGTGTTATGGCGAATACTTAACTCATTTGGTTTGAGCGCTGGTTTGATACAGGCATTAAGGTCTCTGGGACTCCAGTGCTATGTCAGGATCAATGGGGTCAACTCGGACTGGTTTGGCATTCAAAAGGTGTCAGACAGGGCTGTGTAGCTTCCCGTGGCTGTTTAACCTACTTATGGACAGTTGTTTGCAAACTTTGAAAGTTGAGGGATGTGGGTTGAGAATGGGTGAGTTAACCGTCAAATGCCTTTTGTACGCCGATGATCAAGTCATATTTGCATCGTCGGCGGTCAAGTTGCAAATGATGGTTACTTTAATGAACTGGTCATTAAAAGAAAGGGTATGAAAGTGAACGCAAGTAAGACGAAAGTGATGGTTTTGAAAGAAAGTAAGTAAAACGTTATGTGAAATAAAAATAGAAGGAGATGATTGAGCAAGTGGATGAGTTTGTATATTTGGGATGTTTATTTAGCAGGGATGGTAGATATGATAAGGATATAGAACGACGAGTGAACGCAGGAAATAGAGTAAACCTCTACACGCTGAAAAGTCAGAATGTGTCAAAAGGCACGTGTGTAATTCATAACGCTGTGTTAGTACCCACTTAATGTATAGTAGTGAAAGTTGGGTCTGGCAGAAGAAGCATGAGAGTAGAATAAATGCTGTAGAAATGCGGTCATTAAGGAGTATGCTAGGGCTGAATCTGAATGTCAGGGTGAGAAATAGTGTGATAAGAGAAAAGTTTGGTTTTCAAAATGACGTTGTGATCAAGATTAAGAAGGAATGCTTCGGTGGTTTGGTCATGTAGAAAGAATGAACGAGGAAAGAGTGACAAGCAAATTTATGTTGCAGAAGTGAACGGAAGAGTCGGGAAGGGACGCCCTAGACGAAGGTTTATCGACGAAATGGCGATATATTGAAAATGGGCCAGATTAGGATACCTTAACCGACTAGCGTGTATGCGTAGATATATGGATGTAAAGGAGATGAGTGAAGTGTGTCAGGATCGTGCCAAATGAAGTCCGTAGTCTCTGCCACCTCTGGGTGACAGGCGTGAGTGTTTATGTATGTTTATGTATGTATGTGTTAGAATATTACGGTGTGCGAAAACGAGTGGAGTAAGTGCAAAGAATTCGCTTACAGAGTGTACAACACAGTGTAAATGAGTAATATTATAATAAAATATTTTTTATAGCATAAGGTTAACTTACCAACACTCAGTTTACCTGATGGTAAGTGGATGCTGTAGCCCATAGGCTAAACATCTGTCCTCGATTAAGAATCAAAACGCAGAACGGTCTCCGGTTCTCTTCTCTCACTATACTAAACACAGCAGCATTAAGCTGCTATTTTGACTGGTATTCTGTGAGGGTGGTACTTCCCCGGTCGAGCCGAACTAATCATGCTACAATCATAATATACGTGCAGCGTGGCTCAACCACGTAGATACCACCTATATACCATGTATATATTACGGTCTTTGTTTATACATACGAAAGTTTTTAAATATTATAGTAGCCAGCTTCTGCGTATTCTATAGGATGCATTTGTACGCTAGAATTACATACCTTAATTCCTCCCTACCCTTTCCAACATCGGACAACCAGGCGGTCGGCGGTCTTCACCTTTACGCATTTGTACCATACAGTTTGCTTCGTGTTTCTTAATGCGTACTTAAGGAGTGGAATTGCGATAAAGCAATTTACGTGTGTTTCATTTACGTGTCACATTTACGTGATTGTACGTAAAACACTGACTTAGGTAAAATAAATTTTTCTTACTTTTGGTTGATCGTGGATTCAATTAAGTCCCGAATGAAGACTAGTACAGTATCCACAGAGTATCTTAATAAGGCGGGATGCTTTTGACATCATGCAACTGGATGAATGATATTGATGGATGGATATTTTCTTTTTACAAACTTCTATGTTTTTCAATGTCGTAAGTTTACCAAATAAATAAATATGTTTTTTCTTTTTCGCCTTTTCATTTTATTTTATACTACTATTAAGTTAATTTCTGCTTTTCTTGCATTTAACTCACTAGGTCCTTTTCTGCTCAGAAGTCCGTTTGGGTCAGTATCTGAACTATTTTTGCCGCCAAGCAGTAGCACACAAAGTGCTGTTTCCCGCTATGAGAAAAACCATCTTGAACTTCTTTCTTTCAAATTGTCTATGGGCTGTAGTAGCTACCTTTTATTAGATGGACTATAAACTTGTTACTTTTTATTTAAAAACATAACATTAGTACGTTTTAATTTTCTTTGTATAAGAAATAAGTTACAAAGTAAAACCCCATTTGCTCGAGTTCCATGTGCTCATGGTGCAGGGACTGAAATATTAAAATATTTTTAGAATATGAGAAGTTCCGCATTAGAACAGTGAGAGTTCTTATTTATTATTAGGAGAGTGAAAATGTTCATCAGTGATAGATATCATGTAGACTCTTATATTACTTGTATTCTACTACCTATTACTTCAGGATGTCGGTGACTAATCTTCATTTCTCTTTGTGTAATTTATGTCTGTGAACTGCCTTCGCAATACAAATAAAAAACAGATAAAAAATAAAAAATGAAAATAATGTTCGTAAGCATATTCGTATAAAAATTATTGCGTTGTTACGTACGTAGATAGATACTTACGCTATTTTACTTTATAGAGTTTAATTATATATATTTAATAAAATTATCAGTCACAGGTTGTAAGAACTGCTAAAGTGCTATGTTGTTTATAACATACATAAATATACCGTATACGTTTTAAATAAAAATACTATAACGTTTTATAAAGAATTTACGATAACAAATAACTGCACGCAGTTGTCTCCAATTATATATATACAATATATATATATATATATATATATATATATATATATATATTATAAGTCGCTCACAAGTCCACTGCACATATGATGGGCCTCCCACAAGGAACATAAAATACGATCCTGAGCCACCTGCATCAATGTACTTACCGCATCTCTTACCAGGGCCTCATTCCATCAAGTGGAACCACCCTTCAGACCACATTTCGCTTGCAGGTACGATGCTGTCACTCAATGAACTATCTTTTCATCATTTTTCGGCTCTTCGAGCTATATGAGTGGCTCGTTGGAACTTTTAGCTTACTGTTCCGTTGGGCTATGTCGGTAAATCTGGTTCTTTTGGGTATCTTTATTACAATTCCATAACGCAAAGAAACTCTGAGCACAGCTCTCCCATAGCTCGTTGAGTGACCTTAAACTTTCTCATACAGCAGTGAAGGACCACGTCTCAGATCCATATATCATCTGTAATACGCACTAGTTGTACATTCTTGTTTTCAAGTTTTAAGGAATAAGTGATGAGAAGATGATGTGTTGTAATCTTTGAACGCTGCCCACAATATTATTAACCTTTGTATACTCGAGCTCATCGGCATCACACATATACGCGCGCACGGTGACTCAGACCGCAATTTGATTTCGTCTGTATTATTCTATATTTTTTTAAGCATTATTTGTGTTTATTATATAGAAGAGGGTATAATTGAATAAAACATACATAAAAAATATCAGAGTTATAAATTTATTTGGTAGAAACAGTCTTGTTATACAGCCTCTGAAAAAAGAACATAACATTTGGCATTCTAACTTTAATAACAAAAATAAACTTTTTCGTGTGTTAATTACAAAAAATACCCTTTAATCTAATAAATGAGTATCAAGAATAACAAAATAATATAATGATAAGTGCTAATCATCAATAGCTTTATTTTTGTAGCAATCAGAACAGACCATAACTGCGTGTTCGAGACAAAAATATTTTTTGCAGTTCATGCAGTTGTATCGGGTTTTACGATATTTGTTTTGAAGAGCAGAATGAACCACTACCTGTTTAATGATTACCCAGTGATGAAAGTTCGGGATTATCAAGTTTGTATATTTCTAACAGTGCCTGACTTTGTCTCAGTGTTCTTGGCAAACTTGAAATTAATACCCTTTTTTAGATGGGGCATTATGAGATCATAAGAAAGCATCTCTAGAAACTTCCTATGGTTTGTTTTTATGTTGGGATTATTTATACCATATATTGTAAAAAATAACCATAGGTCATCGACAGTAGAGTGCAGTTATTTCGGTGTCCAAATAAACTGGATTTTCTCTGCGGCCTTTTACATCAGTAAATTCCTTTGGCTTTTTTATTCTTACGAATTGTGCCTACCACACTTAGTATGTGATCCCGTTTCAAACTGTCGACTAAAGGGATGCTTATGAAAAAATTATCATAGGTTGTGTTTCTACCAGATCGGTTGATTACCCCACAAAGACGCTTGACTAATGTTAATGATCTAGTGTTGACTTTATATGGCCTATCATGTTGTTCTCTAACATAAACTTCCAGACTCAATTGATAAAACATTTTGGCATCAGACAGCGCATATATTTTTATGCCATATTTATTTGGCTTGGAAGATACATATATACTGGCGGAAGCTACAGCGGCCTCTGAATGCTTCCAACTTCCCGTCGATGGTTAAAAATTCAGAGGGGCTGAAATATTTTTGGAATGATGACGCAATATATTCAAATAGGTATCTTATTGGAGCTAATTTGTCGACTGAAGTATGTTGAGTTCTCGTATCCTTATTGTCAAACCTTAGACATCGCAATAGAAGATAAAGTCAACTCCAGCTCATTGTCAGGAAAAATCTCTAGAGATGAACCATCAGTCTTGAATAGATCTTTAGCATTCAGTCGACCATGTCTCCTAATACCAGCAAATAAAAGAAGACCAAGAAATGCTTGAATTTCTTCTTTGTCAGTAAGTTTACAATCCTTTGCGCGTTTGAATTCAGGTGAAAAACGCTCAATATTTTGGTTTTTATACTGCGTAATTAGATTGATTACCATCTCAGAAAAAAATAATTTCCAAATGTCACTTGGAACTTTAGTATTTTTGGCCTCTTTATTTATGCCAGGAAATTGTATTACAATATTTTGAGATCGTGTTCTAACAAAGACGATAAACAGTTTTAGTTTCATCTAGTCGTTATTTCTTTGCCGAAATAGTAATTTGCAGACGTTTGCGAAACCTCTTCACATTTTTTTGACGAATCACCCTCCAGCTTAGTGTCAGTATTTTCCTCTTGTACTTCTAGAGCGTCCTCTGCCGCACTGACACTCTTTTCATCGTAATAAGAATCGGAATCTTCATATTCTAACAGCGCTCTTATTCTTTCTTCTCCCATTGTGGTAAAAATGCCTAAAAACAAAGAAAAAAACAGTTCTCAAATAATGTAAAACATTATTCTAAATAAGTGTTATACACCACTAACATAAATAAATACATTTCATTGAGTAATATACAAAAATAAAATTGTAGTTACTTACCTAAAATAGTTACACTTATACTCGCGTCGGATTCACGGACCGATAACAGTCATAAAGTGTCACTTGTACACTCGCACCAGCGCTTGCGCCACAAACAATCTAACAACAAATCAGAAGGTACTAAAGACCGCAAGTTCCAACTATGTTTATTTCTGACAAAACATCGAATTATTGACTTGTCGGTCTGAGAAACCAATGCGCGAGTATACGAAGGTTAATAAGTAATTATAAGTTATAAAGTCATGTCTAGGTGCTAAATTACAAATGAAAAATAATAAAATGTCAAATTACTGTCTATATACATCCACTGTTGGGTTAAGGTCTCCTCTTCAGCAGTGAGATTTTTAATTAGGACTCCTGACCATTAAGAAGACTTTTCTTGCTATTTATATTAATTTTATAGCAATAACACTGATGTACAATTCAATGCATGTTATCGGACTTCACATGTCCCCAGAATATTTTATTTCTTAGACATGCTGGTTTCCCGATTTTTCATTCCTAGCACATGGTAAATGATTTATGACAATTTTAGTGACGATTTACCATGTGGTGCCATGTTATTGCCATTGATAATTTTATTGGCGCTGGCAGGCATCGATAACAGGTTGCTCGTTTACCGTAAATTTATATCTAGCCCCCTACCATGCCTCAGAACGAAGGAAGATTTGCATATATCACTCATAAGGATTAAGTTTTATTTATAAAAATAACTTTTAATATAACGCTAAAGCCGACTACAAGGATGTGAAAAGATTAAAATAATTTTACGGCCAGTGCTTTAATTCTTCTATACACTATGTTTTAGTACCGATTTCAGAATGTCGAATAATTTTATTCCTTTGTTGTTGTTAAAATTATTTATATGTCGTTTTTAATGTCTATTGAATCCACATAATAAGACATTTTTAAATGCGACTGCTGCATTACCTCAGATCGCGTGCGCATTGATTGGAAACTGCGACGCGCGCAGTTGAACTTCAATTTAGTTTCTAATAAAAAGTTTAGCGTAAAGTCCGTGAATCTTGAACAAGCACAAACACTACAATCGATTTTACGGATCTTTATTGTGAGGGTAACCCAAGCTGATCTGCTGTTTCAGGTGATGACGTTACGTCTCAATATTCTCAAGTATCTCAGCCGAACTTACTTAAAGTAGGTAATATTTTTTTTCGTGCCATCGGGTGATTAGGATATGCCACGTTTTCACAGTGGCATATCTAAATCAATTTCTTGGAATATATATACATAGGCTTACCCTCACGGCCTGTCTACACACAGTGCGGGCTAGCATGGAAGCTGACCTAGTCAGTTACTGCTTTGCAGCTATGAATACTCGCATTTTCAGTCGGTTAGTAGCTCGCATCCAAACTACTACAAAATTTTTGTTTTCCTCACCGTTTGACTTCCCCAACAAGCCACAAAGCAGCAGCGTGAATAATTTCAGCGCAAAGTATTTCATTATGGTACGAATTATATTATTGTGGTATGAATTTTAATCTGTTGTGAGTATATTTTGAGACTTCATTGCTCGAGATACTTAAGCAAACACTTGCACATAACGAAATTAACGCTTTACTGCGGTATCTCAGGCAGAAGCTACTTAACTGTGTAGACAGGGCGAGTCGAGCTACTGTCATGTGATACATAGTGTAACTATCTCCTCTCAGGTCAGCAGCTCGTACCTTGTTACCAGACCTTTAGTCTGAAAATACAGTGACGTGCGTGCAACTGAGCAAGCCATTCCATACTATTCCAGACAATATAAATTATTAAGGATAACTCAAAAATTACTGGTCATACCTTGATCAAATTTATATGGGACTAAATAAACATCAGCTTTGAAATAAAAAAAGTCACCGAAATCGGTTCACCAAGAAAAAGTTATGAGCTAACACAGATAAAAAAACACAGTAAAATTTAATACCTCCTCCTTTTTAAAGTTGGTAGAAAATATGCACATTTGTACTACAGTACTAATAACATTACAAAAATAAAATATGGGTATTATTTTGTAACATTAGCCTAAATTCAACAAAAATTGTCATGTTTTTAACACACAATTCATGTGCGTTCCATCAGCCGTTTACCTGAACTTTTAGATTGTTAAATCATCATCATCATCATTATCATTTAAATTTTCGCCCCAAAGTGGCAGCGTAAATAAACGCATCATCACATTTCGTCTCGTGGGCGTCATATGAGACGACTATGGAAACGCTTAAGCTTGTGTTTTCCGTAAAATAGCTGTGTAATCATCACGTTTACCCTTATCGTTTCAGTCTAATAAAGTCCACTTTTGAACATAGGCCTCCCCATTAATTGCTTCATAGGGATCCCCTATTTCCCATAGTTGCCATGGCGTTGCAAGGTTGGCAATCGCAGTATTTATTTTTAGTCGTTATTAGGAAGACGCTGCTGCCCATCTCCTGGTTTGTTTTCTCTGTCGCCTCTACGACGCTTACTATATGGTGTAGTGGATATTTTACACCGCCACTACACGGTAAATCTCGCTTACGTCGAATATAAAATTCCTAGACCGATACAGAGAGCAGCGTCAAACCGCCTGCTAAGCGTGAAGCTTAAGGCAAATCCTCTACTACGGAATAATAAAGAAAATACAAATATAATCATTAACGTCACATCATAAAACTACCTTTTCAGTCTCATTCCGGACATAGGCCTGTCTAACAACAAACCAACTGGCAAGCATAACGTGAAATATTATAAATGCCCACTATTATCAAACTGTGCTGACGGGTTTGTGAAGGCAAAATCGTTACGCTTGTATTGGAAATACAATCACATGTGTATGATGTTTTTCGTTCAGCGTTTCTGGATGGAATTTCTAGCTTCAATCGATAACTAAATTCTTGTACGTCCATAAGTGTCCTATTCGTGTTAGATAAAATGTAATATATTGTGAGGGACAGCAATTTCAAGTATTTTTCGGAATAAATGTATGCAATTTTTCAATAGAATAGAATAATTTTCATTCAATATTGATTACATGTAATTCTTATTGAAAGGTATTTTTACTTTACCACTGGTTCAGAAAAAACCTGGGAAGAAACAGCAAGTAAGCAGGACTTTTTTAAATATACTTTACAATATAAATGGTTACAAATTATTTACAAAATTTATTTTAAAAACAGCTTGGAAGCGACCACCTCAATCCCAGGGGTTATGATAGCTGTAATAGCGTATATGTAGTGCCCCAAGAATGAATTACTGACTCTGTGGATTCGAGAAACTGGTATATCACTTTTTACTAAAACTACCTTTGTTTTTGAACTTACATTAATATTTCGTAAATATACTGAGAGGCTTACTTACTTTAGAACTTTATACGAATCATGTTGGGAGCACTAAGCTCGAAGTTGTTGACGAGTATGTTTACCTGGGACAAATAGTCCGACTAGGTCCAACTTCGACCGAGAGGTCAATCGGCAGATTCAACTCGGCTGGTCAGCGTTTGGAAATTACGACACATCTTCTCGTCAGGTATACCTCAAAACTTGAAAACGAGACTGTAAAACCAGTGCGTGTTGCCAGTGATGACTTATGGAACTGAGACGTGGTCCTTGACTGCTGGCCGTATGAGGAAGCTCAAGGTCGCTCAGCGAGCTATGGAAAGGGCTATGCTCGGGTTTTCTGCGTGATAAACTTAGAAATGATGAATCCGCAGTAGAACCAGAGTGACCGACATAGCCCAACGTAATACTATAACGTAAGCTGAAGTGGCAATGGGCCGGCCATATAGCTCGAAGAACCGACAACCGATGGGAAAAAAGGTTCTTGAGGTGGCAGCCTCGTACAGGTAGGCGAAGTGTAAGACCGTGCTTTGTGGCACTAATAGGTCTATGTTCAGCAGTGGACTTGTGAAGGACTGTAATGATGAAAGTTAATATTTTTATTTATTTAAATTTTTCTTTAAGCGACTCACTCGGTTTAAGGTAATAAATAGCTCTTATGGCCTCTTCTGTAAAACAAAAATAGTTTCTAAATCAGCCGCATTTCACCATAGCAAAATCCCATAAGACATTATGCTATGGAAACAACTGAAATAAACTAATCTAGCTGTCTCGATACTAGTGAGATCTCTTATTATCTTTTTTAGCATAAGCTGCAGAGCTTAGTCCATTTGGATATATAGTAGGATATGGGGCCCTACTGAGCTTTGCGTCGAGTGATGCCAACAAAAACAGAGGATTCAACAGGGCTCAGTTCTTCCCCATTTAAAACACATTGGTATTCAGATTTTGACTTTCGTTGTTGTAAATTTTATATATTTAGTTTTATTGCCGTTTAAATGTAGATTATTAACGTTAAACCAATGCACTAATTTTGATATAGCATTATTCACTTCGTCACATTTAAATGATTGACGTTTAAGTTTAAAAATCAAGGTATCATCAGCAAATAATACTATATCATGATTATTCCTACAAGGAAGGTATCTATTAATCTATTCTCATTAATTCAAAATCTTATTATTTAAATTTTTATGACTTATTTTCAGATTTCTATCAGTGATACTTTTGATGTAACGACGGGAGCCGGCAATCGTTATGCATTTATTCAGAATTTATTTAACTTAAATTAGACGCAAAATAATAAATTATACGATATCGATCCTTCTTAAGTTCGGCCCTTATTCCAGAACAATCATGGGTTCAATGGATGTAGACGACCAATGATCATAGCTTTCTCTGAACATCATCATTGCATACATTTTATCGAACTTTAATTATTATATTATATGCGATGAATGCAGGTAGCTTATGACCGTGCTTTATGGCATTCCTTGGAGAACCTATGTTCAGCAGTGTTGTGAATGGCTGTAATAAAGAATGAATTAATTAATTCTTGTCTCTATAAATGTTCCCACGGTTTTAGAGCCTTGTGGAATATTTAGAGACAATGGCAGGAGACCCGACGGTATGACATTGGTCCCTTGGGAGAGAGTAAAGCCCTAGTGTGGGATGCTATTTGCGTAGACACTTTGGCGGCCTCTCATCTCAGGGTACCTCGTTTAGTGCCGGGCGGCATCAGGCAGCTGAACAGAGTAAGTGGCGGAAATATGAGTCTCTGAGAGATGACTATATTTGTGCATTTGGTGTCAGACTATCGGTCCGTGGGGTCCATGTGCGGTGAAGTTCTTAAGAACTCCATCCGCGGCTGGTCGTTGCTGCTGGTGATAAGACGGCTGGCTTTTTCTTGCTCAAAGGCTAAATATAGCCGTTCAGCGGGAAAACGCAGCCAGCGTTCTTGCACGATACCGCGTGGAGTAGGTAGGACTGTTTGATAATTAAATTACTGTTTTTTAAATTATAGTTATTAAATGTTATGTTTATCTATATTTATAAATTGTAATTGTAATTTTTAAATGTTTCAATAGTACAAATAATATCGCGCAATGTCTCTATTAATGTTTTTAAAGGTCGCAACCTCGATCTATTACATGTATAAAATAGACTGGCGTCGTCACTTTGACGTTATCAAGTAATTTGCCTGTCTTAGCAGTCTGGTAACTTCAAGTAGGCTGTTGATGAATCTGTGTATTATAAAGGGATCTAGAATTATATCTTTGATTTAATAACAATACAAAAATTAATATGTTCTTTTGAATGCCGGATACAGAATAAACAGGGCTCTTCGCTCAATTGTGGAAATCAGAATGTGTCAAAATGTCACAATGCAGTGTTAGTCTCTACCTTAAAGTATGGTACTGAAAGTTGCAGCAGAAGAAGCATGAAATTAAAATTAATATTGTAGAAATACGTTTATTAAAAGGTATGTTGGGTTGACTCTGAATGACAGGGTGAAATTGTGTGATGAGAGAAAAGTGTGTTTCGCAAGAAAATGTTATGTCTTTTGTGTTGTGGTTTGAATACGAAAAAATTATGAATGATGAAAGATTGACAACGCAACTTTATGCTGCAATAGTGTGGATGGTCAAGGATGCCTAGATGAAAGTTTATTCACCAAATTGGTGATACATTGAATATGGGCCAAATTATGAGTACCGTCGCTAAGATCTAGAAACAGAACGATATCAATCTCAATGAGGCGGTGAGCAGAGCTAGTTACTTAGGACTTCTAAATTTTGCTTGTGATCACTACGAATTGTGGTGTATCTTTATATACTATATAATTCTTCTGTACGTGTGTTTGTCACTGAACTCTAAACGGCTCGAATGATTTTGATAATTTTTGTATGTGTTTGAGTGTGTTCCTGGATGGTTTAAATTTACAATTGGACCAAGTACAAGGTGACGCTGTTGGCAAATCCCAGAAAACATCCGTGTGGAGCCAGGGGCCAATCTTTGGTAGTGTATAAAATACCAGTATCTTTTAGATAAGGTCTTGAAGATCTTATCATGAAAACAAAAGCTAATTTTTTTATTTGTCTTGCTTTCTACCTATACAATGGTTTGTATAATGACATGAAACTTACAGTGTTTCGAAAGTTTTTGACAGGGTTTGGCACGCTAGTCTATTGGGCAAGCTTTCAGCGTACGGCTTATCCTGGCCTGATTGGCTGAATGAAAGATTTCTGAGTGAACGATTTCTCGAGTCGTCATCGATGGCTACTTGCTGTCCTATCGCGACAAACGCCGGAGTTCCTCAGGGTCTGTTCTCTGCTCTCTTCCTGCATGTAAATGATCTACTCATTCCAGGTATCAGTACGTATGGATATGCAGAGTTGTGTACAGCACAGTTGTGGAAGATACCAACCAGTACAGGCCAGTCGGGATCAAATCCAGTCCGAACGAGAGGCTATGGTTGGTGTGTGAATCTCACACTACAGGCAGTCTCCGAATGGGGCAATGCCAATCTGGTGATCTCGTCAGATTCAACGCCTCCAAAATACAAGCGTGTCTTTCACACCGCTAAAGAGTCCGCTCACCATGGCTCCTACTTTCCGGAATGTATCCTTGGTACACTGACCGTCTTCAGTTGTTGGGGTTGAATCCGAACCTCAACTATGGGCGGTTCATTGAGCCCAGAGCCAAAGCACCCGCAAAAACTTTGTGTCCTTGCAAGGGTGCAGTGGTACCACGCCAGGGGCAGCTTCTTACCGGACTTCTGCTTTATATAATAAAGCAGAGTCCGGTCGTCTATAAGTACTGCTGTCATATGGGCTCATTTGTGACCTTGATTTTGTTGAAACCAATCTTGTCAGCCTCGAGCACAGGCGCAGAGTAACCAGTCTCTTGGTATTCTATAAGATGCATTTCGGTGAGTGTGCTATTATACGGGTTCCCTCGGTGAGGTTTTAAAAAACTTTTAAATGAGCTGCACAAATAAACGTTTAATTACGAAATATGAACTAGAATTATGAACTAGAATTACGAACTAGAATTACGAACTGGCAGACACGAAAGCAAGAGATGGTAACGATTCGGCGTTTGAGATAGGACTGGCGCTCGAGGAGCGCTGGGCAGTAGTGTCCCTAATGCTGACACCGCGGTTTTGATGAGACACTTACCTAATCACTTTAAGATGATTATTAAGCATTTTACTTAACATTCACAATCTATAACAGCCGATTTAGTGTAAACTACACCTTTTTCTTAAGTGAAGTTTACCTATTTTAAAAGTAAATGAATTATATTCTAGCCAATTCTAAGAGAGGGTCCGTATTGATATTTGAAGTGCTAATTTCATCTAATTCGTGGTTATCATTTTCAGGAGTATTATTTTTGAGATTTCTTTAGTCTTTTGTGTATGCCAGTTTTATACAACTTATAGGTAATAAACAATACGATAAAGATTACAGTTACAATCATAATGCTAGAATAATACCTTTGATACAGAACAATATGTGGTTTTTCAATAATATTAAGGCTTTTCAGAATTTCAGGATTATCATAAGCTAACGAATCTAAATTTACATTCTTAAGGTTAACAACAGGTAAGTTTGATACAATATTATTATATGCTATTACATTACAACAAGAGTCGTTTAAAATATTAAAATTAGAGACAAAATTTTTAATTTTGATTTAACGGTTTTCATGAGGTATTAAACGAGTATCTTTACAATAGGCGATACATTCAGCAGGTAAGTATAGTAAACCATTTCCATTAATTTCTAATTCGTTAGATTGAGAGTTATTACATTCAATGCTTATTTTAGTTTTTTCAGATATTACAAATAACCATCTATTATGGCGTAGTGGCTGCCAAATGCTGACGTGGCCGTGAATGAATTTAGTTTTACAAATCGGCGGTATCGAGGTAAGTACCTTTGTAATAATTTCCGTTTCACAGGAAGGTGTAGAGGAGGAGTACAATATTGATGTTTCCAAAGGTAATGATTATTATTAATTATTCTACAGTAATCTAGCTTATCTAATTTACAATACATTGACTTATTTTTACTTACCTATGTACTTAGAAGATGGGATGATGGTCGAATACAACCTGGATTATTTTTATCATGAGGGACCAGAGAGGTAAGTTATGATATACATTTAATTGTAAAGGATTAATTAGAGGAATTTTTACTATAAACACTACTTTTTCTTTATTGAAGTAACTAGATATTTCAGATATATTCAAAATAGTATGAATGTTATCAAGATTTAAAGGAACCGGAAGTTGTTTGGATTCAGGTAAGAATCTGTAATTACCTACCAGTTCGGTGTAGAGTTCTTTAGGTGTTAAGATAGTGGGATATAGGATGTTAGACTTACTAAACATGATAGAGTTAATTATGTCTTCAACCTTGAAAGATAAGGCTAGTAAGCTATTTTCTATCATAGACGTTAATTCTAGCATGCGAGACCTAATACCTAATTCTCTTGAGACGTATGTCAGATTTAGAATATCTTGAGATATCGCGTCAATTGCATTTTCAGGTGTTTTCATTTTCTTTGATTGTGGATAGAGTTTCATTAACCGATTTAAGTAAAGAGGTGGTGACCAATATATTTTCCTTCATTAAAAGGGCTAGATTCTTTTGGTCTGTTTCTACCTCATTAATGGCATTGTCATATCGAATGGCATCGTCTTCATCCATAGTACCAAATAGTTTTTAGATAGAGTGCCTACGAAACCTAGAAGTGCAGATCTTCTCGACTGGCGAGATGTAAGGTGAAAAATAGCTTCGTTATCGTGAGCTATATCATTGAAACGCGTATTTAATGGTTCAAAAAGATTTGTACATTCTAAATAATCGAAAATTTTATCATTATCACATACTTGTTTAGATTTATCAAGAATTTGACGGAGATTTATAATATGTGGGTTAATAAAGGAAATATCATATGGGATAACTATACTAAGGTGACTATCAACTAAACTTAAGGAACCTATAGGGTCGAAGTAGATGCCAGAACTAGAAGGAAGTGACTTGATAAAGTCCTGGTGTGCGTTGTTCAATGTGCTGAAATAGAATGAACGAGGTTAGATAAATATATTACTGATTGATACTTTCTATAACTAGTATTACTGCGATACAAGATCTCTGACTTCCGCTGGTTTCATTTCATCGAAGTGGTGCGTCACGTGACGTCTATTAATTAAGAGTGTGGCTGTATTATTATTATTTACCTTTATAATTTTATATGGCCCTTTCCAAACAGGTGATAAGGCCTTTTTGAGTCTCAGATGATTTTTAAAGTGACGTAGTCACCATCCTTGTATCGTGGTGGTGATCTGGTGTGAGAATCATAATAGGATTTAGAAGATTCTTTGGATTTTAGTATGTTTTCTAGAGCTTGTTCTCTAGTATATTTGAGTTTATGTTGAAACATTCTTATGTAGTCCGAGTATGTTGCGCTAGGTTCGTTTTCGTATATAGAGTTGGGAATAAAGGTTTGTGACCGAAGACTAGTTCGTAAGGTGAATTTCGTAGTAGAATGCGTTGTTGTGTTATATGTTAGCATAGCTGTATATACATAGGTAGGCAGTTATCTTGGTTTTGATTAACAAATGATTTTAAATATTCCTTGAGAGTTGAATGACTTCGTTCAAGGTCCTTGTGTCTGAGGATGATAAGGCGATGACCAAAGTTGTTTAATCTTGAGAAACTGACACGTTGTTTTGAATAAGTCGGATGTGAAGTTGGTACCTTGATCGGTAAGAATAGACTTAGAATTCCAAAGAGAATAAAGTGGATAAGACAGTCACAAGATTCTTCAGCAGTTGTACTGCGTATAGGATAAGCAGTTGAATATTTCGTTAGGTCATCTTGTAAGGTTAGAATATATTTGAGTTTGGCGGTGCCGGATTCAGGTAAGGGTCCTACTATATCTAGTGCTACCCTTTGAAATGGTGATGTGGATGTAGTTGTGATTTCCATAGGGGCTTTGTTTAATTTTCTTAGTGCTTTATTTTCTTGACAAAGTTTACATTTCTTGACATAGTCGTCTATGTCACTTCTCATGCCTTTCAATAAAATTGTTCTCGATTCTGTTATACATCCGTACACATCCCAAATGTCCAGATGCAGGGATATCGTGGTTTTCACGCAATATTTTAGGTCTTTCACTAAGGTAGGATATATTATTTTATTTAGGTAAATATGAATTTGAATTTTGTATTATTAAAATATGAGTAAGAATATTGTAAATTTTAGTATATGAATGATGATCAAATGGATTTCTGAAGTCGGAAATGGCAATCTCGGTTGTTTGTTCTGATTTCAAGATCTCGTCTCTTACTTGTTTGAGAGTATCGAAAATAGCAGGGTAGGATGATTCATCAAAATGGTGAACTTTAGTGAAGATGAGGTAAACCGTCTTATTTTCGTAATTAGTTTTTAGAAATCGGTGTAATTCTTTTTCAGAGCTATAAATTTCATCAACGTTTTCGGAGAAGGGGTTTATATCAGAAATATAGGGATTGGATTCGTCTAAGTCTATAGATGTAGGAATTAATATGATTTTGCAATTTGTTTTCAAAGGTTTTCGTTATGTTCCTTTAGGATTGTATTGTTGCTTCCTTTATTCGGATTTGTTTTCAGAAATTGCGAGTAGTTGTCGTTGTTTAGATTTGGTTGCGTTTCTGGCGAAGGGATCTGGAGTGAGTCAAAGTCAAGGTTGAGGTCTGCGCTGTCAGGACTGAGGTCAAGATAAGGTAAGTTGGGTTCTAGGTCAAGCAGTTCTGGAGATAATGTCGGTTGTGCAGGATTCGGTGGATTAGTAGGTATAGTATTAGAATCAGTGTTAAGATCCTGGTTGAGCAGGTCTTCGTTTTCAAAGGAGAATGGAATAGGAGAAGGTAAGTCTAACAGAGGGTCTTGTAAGAGATTTTCAAGTTCGGAGTCGATGTTTTGTTGAGGAGAGTCAGGAATTGTAGGAGGTTCATCTTGAATAGGGTTAACTGGAAATCGAGACAGAGCATTTGCATTCGTATTTATTTTCCTTTATGTATGATTTCATAGTCGAATTCTTCTAATTTGAGTCGCCAGCGAATTAGTCTGGATCCAGGGTCTTTACAGTTGAAAAGCCATATGAGCTTGTGGTCTGTAACTATTGTGGATCGATTCCCATAAAGGTAGGGACGAAGGCTTTAGTTCCAAAGACGATAGCTAAGCATTCTTTCTCAGTAACACTGTAGTTACATTCAGCTTTATTAAGGGTTCGTGACGCATATGCAATTGGACGGTCTTTTCCTATAGGACCTTGTGATAGAATAGCAGAAACAGCTAAGTTTGAGGCGTCACAAGTGAGGATGAAGGGTTTGGTAAAATCAGGGTAAGCAAGGACAGGTGACGTTACTAGTTTTTCTGTAACGTTTCGAAAGCAAGTTGCTGTTCGTTTTCCAATTAAAAGGTGTATCCTTTTCAGGAGAGAAGTTAGTGGTTTCGCTAGTTTGGAAAAGTCTGGAATAAAGCGTCTATAGTAGGAGGTGAGTCCGAGAAAGATTTAATGTCTTTGGGACATTTGGTGGGAAATTCCGTGATGGCTGATCTTTTTGGATCTGCTTGTACACCGTCTTTGTTGTGTGACCAAGATAAGCGACCTCTTTGCACAAAATTCACACTTATCTGGTTGGGTTTAAGGTTATAATCTCTGAGTCTATTGAACACACAGGATAAATTTTGGATGTGACTTGGAAGGTCAGGTGAGTACACGACGATATCGTCTAAGTATACAAGCAGCGTGAGCCTTGTAGTCCACATAGGCATGTATTCATGAGTTTCTGAAAAGTTGACGGGGCATTTTTAGCCCAAACGGCATTCTCGTGAATTGGAAATGCCCTGAGGTACGGAGAAAGCAGTTTTAGGGCATCTTGCTCAGATACTGGAATTTGATGGAAGCCTGAGGCTAAATCTAAAGTTGTGAAATATTGACTTTTCCCAATTGATCTAGAATTTCTGTAATTTGTGGAATAGGATAAGTTTCTCCGATGGTAATGTCGTTGAGTTTTCTAATCTATAACGACTCTCCATTTTCCTTTCCTGAAGCATCTAATTTTTTAAACGACCCAAATGGGTGATGACCAGGGTGAATTTGAAGGTATCACTATTTTTGTTCCAACATCTTATTTAATTGATTTTCTACTTCCTTTTTGTGTCATTCAGGGAATCTATAGGATTTGGTTTGAATAGGAATGTCTGTGGTCGTTCTTATTTTATGTTCAGTGGCTTTAGTATAGGTAAGTTGTTCGTCTGGAAGGTGGAAGATGTCGGAGAAGTCTTTACAAATTTGTAGTAAGGCATTGGATTCCTCTTCATTGAGGTGAGATATTCTAAGTTGTTCGAGGACCTTTTTAGTTCGCGTAGTAGCGTTAGGTTGAGGCTTTGGTTCATCGTAATTAGGATAATTTTGACTATTTAAGGGTTCTATCGCTAGGTTAAGGTTAGATTGAAGGACGACGGGATTTTCGGAAATGTTTACACTGTAATGTTGACACGATTATTATCTTTTACTTTAACAATGCAACGATTAGTAACGAGGCAGAGATGTGTTGGTCTAGTATAACACCTTCTTTTATATTAGGATTATTTACAGTGCACTCAATAACGGTTTCCGAACGAGGCGGGATATTGTATAAAGGTTCAGTGAATTTTAATTTAATACAGTTCTCGTCTGTTTGCAGCACCTTGGTGATAGTCTATTTGACAACCTAGGTTCTTTAACAGATCGGTACCTATAATACCGTCATAACTGAGGCTAATATTTTTTTCAACGTGGAATTTGTGACTGTAAGGTTTGTTAGATTTTGAAATATTTGTAGTTTAAAACTCCCTAATGTTGAGGTTGTTTCACTTCCAGGGTCGATTCCTTTAAGGAGTATTTCATCACTTAATTCCGGGATAGTGGTCATGGAATCTAATTTTAGAGGCTTACGCAAGAACCAGTGTCAACTAGGAAGGACAGAGGTCTGTCGGCTACTGAAGTTTGGATAATGACATAAGGTAAGTACTTTTTCCAGTATTCTTATTAATTTTATATAATTTCATATTATTTTTATTTTTCAGGTTTTGTAAGGAGTTGGGAGAAGAATCGTCTGGATTTGGAACTGGGATGGAAGCAGTGGATTTAGAAGATTTAGTATAAGATTTAGATTTAGTAATTAGATCTGTGGATTTAGTAGATTTGGTATGTGATGCAGAGGATTCAGTGGGTTTTAATTGATTTAGGAGATTCAGTGGAAACAGTGGATTTAGTAATTGATTTAGGAGATTCAGTGGAAACAGTGGATTTAGTAATTGATTTAGGAGATTCAGTGGAAACAGTGGATTTAGTAATTGATTTAGGAGATTCAGTAGAAACAGTGGATTTAGTAATTGATTTAGGAGATTCGGTGGAAACAGTGGGTTTGGTAAGTTTAGTAGTAGAGGCATCGTCTTTGAAATAGTAGAATAATTTCGTGCGACGCATATCGGAAATTTTACTCATAAATCGTTGCGATCAACTTCGACGACGCCCTCTTCGTTATCTAGGTTTACGTTAAGGACCCTGCGTTGGGTTTGAATTAGGATTTTGGGCAAGGTTTGGTTGGCGACCGTAGGAGTTGGAAGCAGAGGGCTGATTTCTGCTATTGTTATATTGTCTTTTGCGACAATTTTCAATACTGTGTCCTATATTTTACAATAACGACAGATCATGTCGTTGGTATTGATGGTTTGGAATAGTCAGGACGATAATTGCGCGAAATTGGTTGAGATTCGCGGCGAGAGTTTATTTTTGGTTTATCATTGTAAAGTTCACGTTCGGGTTTGACCTTCTTTGTATGCTGAAATAATTTTCTTCTTCTACCGCGAAACTTACAGCAGAGTTCAGTGAGTCAGGGTTACGACATCTGACTACTTGTGAGATGCGAGTTGAGTCCTGTTATAAAAGTGTGGAGAGAGATCCTGTATGGCAGCGACACGTCCTGCTAGTTCTGTTTTCTTTTGGTTGGTATAGAAATATTTATTTCCGTTAGTAATTCCTTTAGGCACGTTTCAATTTTTAGTGCAAACTGATTAACTGTCTCGGTCGGGCTCTGTTTACAGTCTTGGAGCTCCGTGAGTAGGTGAGCATAATGTTTCCTCTCACCAAATTGTTGTTTAATGAAATCAATGAACTGTTCGAAAGAATCGAAGTCTTTAATACTACACGTGCTCTCGGCTTTGTCAACTAATTGACTTAGTATAAATTTGAACAGAATGGGTTTTGCGATTTTGTAGCAATTTCGAAAGCGCTTTGACAGTTAATAATGAACGGATTTAATTTTTCTCGCGATCCGTCGAAGGGTTTGATGAACTTAAAAGAATACTGAGTTCGATTTTTCGTCGATTTCTAATTTGGGGCCTTTAGAGCCGCTAGCGCCATCTTCAGATTTAGAAGTCATGGTTTAGCACAGAAAACAAAACAACAAAACAAAAAACAACAAAACAAAAAAAAAGAATAAGATGATATACAAAAGGTCAGGTCCTCCTTATGCTAGCACTTATACACTATAGACGTTTGTGGGTGCCGCAGCGCATAGTCAAAACAAAGTCGAGCGCGAGTCTTATCAGCTCTAAGTTGGACGCGCAATGAGATAGTTTGGTATTCGCACAAGGAATAGTAGGTTGTTTTAATCACTCACAGGAACGTAGCTGCTATGATGATGATCAGCATCGTTTCCACAGATCACTGTGGACTGCGGACCGTGGAACAGTGGTTGCTGGAGACCTCCGTTTCAACGGAGGATGGAGATGATAATTAATGATTTTGTACAAACACTTTAGCACTTTGGCACTTTAGCACTTTGGCACTTCAGGAACTCTATTATGACGTAGTAAGTTCTTCGGAGCGTAGTTGGGTAGGGATTTTCGTATCCCACCGCTGCCACCAAATATTATAGGTTCCCTCGGTAGGGTTTTTAAAAATTTTAAATGAGCTGCACAAATAAACGTTTAATTACGAAATATGAACTAGAATTATGAACTAGAATTACGAACTAGAATTACGAACTGGCAGACACGCAAGCAGAGATGGTAACGATTCGGCGTTTGAGATAGGACTGGCGCTCCCGAGGCGCTGGGCAGTAGTGTCCTAATGCTGACACCGCGGTTTTGATGAGACACTTACCTAATCACTTTAAGATGATTATTAAGCATTTTACTTAACATTGACAATCTATAACAGTGCGCAGGAATTACACGCTTTAATTCCTCCCTCTCCTTTCCACCATCGGACAACCAGGCGGTCGGCAGGTCTTCACTCCTTTTTTGTCAATATTCCACGCATTAGAACCAAACGGTTTGCTTATTCTTTTGTAATGCGTACAGCAAAGGAGTGGAATAATTTGCCGTTGTCTATTTTTCCGTCCGAATACAATCTGGGCGTCTTCAAGGCAAGAGTGAATAGGCTTTTGTTACGCTAAGACAGTGATTCACCATCTAGGCTGCATCACCACTTACCACCAGGTGGGATTGTGGTATATTTTATATATACTTACCCCTCCCCCGAAAAGAGGAACTAATAGATCAGCTTAGCAGTGCACATTACTTTTCATGGCTTGATATTGCTTCAGGATTTTACCAAATCCTGCTCCACCCGAACTCATTTGTAACGCTCGAAGGACAATACGAGTACCTTTCAATGCCTTTGCCCTTCAATGCCTATGTTACGTCCCTCTGTATACCAGCGTTGCTTCAATAAAATGTCCATCAACTGAAAGATAAAGATAAAACTTATATGGACGACATTTTGTCACCTAATTTTTAAACTTCAAACCTAATTATCACCTAAAAAGCCCTAATTTTAGCTTTTCTTAATGCAAATTGCTGACTTTGCATTGCTGGCAAGACACGACTAAAATTACTTCATCATCAACAAAATTTTATGTTAATAAACTTTGCTCTGTATGGCATAATATTTGGACGCATAATTTAAGAGATAATGAAAAATTTAAATAATTACGACGTCGCATAAACCCTGGCCACCGATGAGAACTGAGAGAAAACAGCAGTGAACGCTTCTATAAGTGAAGTTAGTTCAATCATTTTAGCTAAAAAATCTAAATTAATGGAGTTCTTTTAACTATCGATATTAGTACGTTATAGAGCGATGTTAAATTTTGTTCAAAATAATCGATAAATGAAAAAAGGTTCATATTTCATGGCAAATTGCGCGGAAACTATAAGTGATATCACTTTTATATATGTTTTCTTTAAAACTGAAAAACCGTGCTTAAGAAAATTTCTGGGCGGCGGATTGACGCTCATCCGGAGGTGGAGGAAGAGTGGATAAAATTTAACTTCGCTCTATAACGTACATATGCCAATAGATAAACTTATCTATTAATTGTGCCAATTTTTCCATACATTGCTATCTAAAATGCTTGTACTAGGTATCATGTCATATCGCGTGGCTCAGACGCGTGGTATACGCGGTGTAAACCTGTGAAATTAAAAGATGTTCACGGTAAGCACTAGTTTGAAATTGTCTTTCTTTCGGTAAGCAACACGTTATGAAGGAGGTTTGAAATCCACCAACAACACATTTTCGATCCAAGGTGGACTAATTTTAGTGTAACAGTTGGTTTACTTTTAAATTCACCTGGATTTACGATTGGAGTTATCATAGAGAATTGGTATCTCATATTCATTAAGTAGATCTTCCAGAAACTTTTTCTGTTGGACAGCAGAAGTGATAGGTACACTGACACCTATCACCACTAACATAATGACGAACAATTTTGTCAAAATCAGTTCGATTGTGAGCTATTGTATAAAAATTGTCGTTTTACTTACTTATTTTAATCTTTGGTGTGAGATCGCAAATGAAAACAAACCCAAGAGACATTCAAACGTCGTAAAAATAGGTAAAAATATCAATTGATTAAAAGGATTATTTTCATGTACTATACTTGTTTTAGGTACGTATTGAAAGTTTGAACGATTAAAAAATACTTTGAATAGAACAAAATAAGAGTATAGCGGTTAACCGTTGTGTATTCTACGAGACAAAGACGTAATTGCACCGTTATCTATCACTCAGTTCTCGGCCCCTTTCTGTTACTTGTATATATTAATGACTTACCTTACATAGTAGGGATAATCATAATATAGTATTATTTGCTGATGACACTTCATTAATTTTTAAATTAAAACGACAATAATAAAATATGACGAAGTAAATAATGCTATATCTAAAATTGGTTTAATGTTAATAATTTGCATTTAAATGGCACCAAACAAAATGTATAAAATTCATGACGCCAAATGTCAAATATTTAAACACGAATGTAATTTAAATCGGAGGAACTGAGTCTTGTCGATACCACCATTTTCTTGGAATAACACTAGACGAGAAGCTTTAATGGAGCCCCAGTATATCAAAATTAGCAAGCAGACTTAATTCTGCAGCATATGCTGTAAAAGATTAGAAATCTTACCAGTGTTGAAACAGCTAGACTTGTTTACTTTAGCTATTTCCATAGCATAATATCGTATGGTATTTTGCTATGGGGACACGCGACTGACACTGAAATTATATTTGTTTTAGAGAAGAGGCTATAAGAGCAATCTATTATTTAAAACCTAAAGATTCGCTCCGACGTGACGACCTGGTAAGAGATGCAGGAAGTCGATGGATGCAAGTGAATCAGGACCGTGCTTTGTGGCATTCCTTGGGAGGCCTATGTTCAGCAGGGGACATTTAAAGTACTGTAATGATGATGATAATATGAAAACTCTTAGTACGTTATATCTTTTGTGTTTCGAAATACAATTTTTGTGACACTAAGTAAGAAAATACTTAGATAAACAGCCACACAGGTTTGGCAGTTCTTGGGCCTGACCTCCTACTTCCGGAGATTCATTTCTGGGTACAAAAATATCGTTGGCGCATTGTATCCCTTAACGAAACAGAAGGGTCCCATTTAATGGGATAAAAGCATGAGGAGATCCGCAATATTAATATAGGTATACTCACTTCAGAATCTGTTCTGACAATATTCGACTCAGGTTGCCCGTCGAGTTGCATTGTGTCCAGCTCTGAAGGATGTGGAGCGATTTTATACAAAGAAAAATAACCTTCCGCATGTCGTAGAGAATTTTAGTCGACGTACGTCCGAAGTTGAGTCACGCTACCACTCGTACAAACTGGAAACGCTTGCAGTCGTACGAGTGGTAGAACACTCTGTATTACTTGTATGATCGTCAAATAAAAATCATAAAGCATCAAAATCTAAAACGGATCTGATTCCCCGTATCCCTCGCTGGTGGGCCTTTCTGTAGCCTACGATTTTTATATCGTTTATCTTGAAGACCGTTGTATGGAACATGCGGATTATCTATCAAGAAACCGTTGCCAGACCCTAGTGCAGCTAATGCATCCACATCCCAAATTCCTGTCACTCCTGCCCCAAAACTGTACATTTTGTAGAGCTGCTTTCATCAATTGTTGGTAGACATGTATGTGAAGGTAGAAAGTGAACGTCTCCGTTATATATCTTTAAATCAAAAAGCTGCGCGTTGAGAATTATATACATTTACAAGATGCGGTTTCTAGCGACGCCAATGTAAACCCCAGAGATTTAGGTAAAATGGTAATTCTGCCCTCATCATTCGTTAACAGTCCCTACCTACATGAGTACACACAAGACGCATTCGCCTATGTACGAAGTTACGGAAGACCTGATCTTTTGTTACTTTTACTTGCAATCCCACATGGAAAGAAATAACCGAGGAGCTAATGCAGGGCCAAAAAGTACTGACAGACACGATTTAGTTGCTAGAGTATTTAGATTAAAAGTACAAAAATTAATGTATGTAATTAACAAAGGAAAATTTTCGGAGAGGTGCAGTGCTTCATGTATTCAATTGAATGGCAAAAGAGATTACCGCATGCCCACATTCTAATATGGCTTAAAGAGAAGTTGTGGCCCAGCCAAATAGACGACATAATAAGCGCCGAGATTCGGATCCTGAGCAAGTAAAAGAATTGTATGATACCATCGTCCGAAATATGATTCACGGTCCATGTGGAGCATGAAATTCAATATCGCCATGTATGAAAGAAGGAAAATGTACAAAGAAATTCCTAAACAGCTATTAAAAGAAACAGTGCACAATGACAATGGCTACCCTTTATACAGACGCAGAGCTCCGAAGACGGTGGCAGGAAAGTTACAATCAAATCTCGCTCTGGAGCGTTCGAACCTTAGATAACAGCTGGATTGTCCTGTATTCGCCCATTCTATGTAAAATGTTTAATGCCCACATTAATGTAGAAGCATGTAGCTCTGTCCGCGCAATCAAGTATATCTGTAAGTACATAAATAAAGGAAGCGACCAAGCAATATTTAATCTCAGGAGTGAAGGTGAGGCAAATCCCGTTAATGAAGTACAGACCTTTCAAGCAGGGCGTTATGTCAGCAGTAACGAGGCAACGTGGCGTCTCCTTGGCTTCCCTTTACACGAAAGGCACCCAACAGTTACTCACCTTGCTTTGCACTTAGAAAATGGAGAGCGTGTATATTTCACCAAAAGAAATTTCCAAGAAAGAATTGCATCACCGCCAAAAACTACACTAACAGCCTTCTTTCAACTTTGTCAAACCGACCCCTTTGCAAAAACGTTGTTATATTCTGAAGTCCCCCGCTATTATACTTGGAACACATCTAGGAAGGAGTGGAAACGCCGTATTCAAGGCGTGTTGCAAATTGGCCCGGTGTAAAGTCATCAGATGCCCTTGGTCGTGTGTATACCGTCCATGTAACTAATTTTGAATGTTTCAAAATGTTTCACCATGTTCGGGGTCCTAGAGGATATAAAGACCTTAAAACTGTCAACGGTCAGGAATGTGCAACTTATAGAGAAGCATGTGAAGCTCTGCATCTTTTAGAAAACGATAATCACTGGGATGAAACCATGGAGGAAGCTGTGCAGTGCCAATCACCAGCCAAAATTAGGGATCTTTATGCAACTCTCATATCATCTTGCGGGCTATCTAATGCACATAAATTGTGGGACAAATATAAAGAGTACATGGCGGAAGATATTTTGCGAAGGTTACAGCAGACACACGCGAACATGACATACAATGAACACATTTATAATGAAGCACTTGGAAAATTGAAGATAAAGTAATGGCAATGGTAGGCAAAAATTAAGCGACTTTGGAATGATAAACCCTCAGCGAACAACCAAAATGAACTAAGTGATGAAATTATACGTAAATACGATATACCAGTTTGCAGCAAGTAGCCGAATTTGTACCTTGCTTCCCGAACAAAAACGAGTTTTTGACAAAGTATTAGGACAAATCGAATCTGGAAATGGTGCACTTTTCTTTAGATGCCCTGGAGGAACTGGGAAGACATTTTTGTTAAATTTATTATTAGCAAGTACGGAAAGATAAAAAACATTGCTGTGGCCGTAGCTTCCTCGGTATAGCCGCCACGCTGCTAAGCGGGGCCACTGCACATTCTGTTTAAACTCCTCTAAATCTAGCCCAGGAAGAATCGCCGATCTGCAACTTTAGCAAAATAGTGCACGGGTATAATGCTACGACAATGCAAACTTTTAGTGTGGGACGAAAGTACAATGTCGCATAAAAAGCTGTAGAGCACTAAATCGAACGCTCCAGTTTGCGCAGCAATACCGATGTAATGGGAGGAATGGTGGTTTTACTGGCTGGTGACTTTCGCCAAACTTTACCTGTCATTTAAAGGCACACCTGCAGATGAAATTAAAGCATGCCTCAAGTCGTCTATTTTATGGAACAAGGTGACAAAATTCAGTTTAACTACGAATATGAGAGTGCATTTGTATAATGATATCAATGCTGAAAACTATGCTGACACACTATTAAAATTGGCGATGGGCGGTTGGAAACGGATGCCGAGGGCTGCGTTAAATTGACGAGAGATTTTTGTAATTTAGTACAGAGTCATTCCGAATTAATTGCGAGCGTTTATTCAGATTTAACGAACAACATGCATGAAGACAAATGGTTATGTGAATTCTTGCACCAAAAATGAGCGTTTTCAAAATAAATTCAGATATATTAAGCGAAGTAGCAGGAGAAATAACAGGTATTTGTCAGTAGACACAGTTATGGACAGACAGAGCACTTCATATCCGTAGAGTTTCTAAATTCTCTAGAGTTGTCAGCTGTGCCTCACATAGCTTCAATTAAAATTAGGCGTCCCAGTCACGCTAATGCGAAATTTAGATGCTCCTCGGTTATGTAACGAGACAAGGCTGCGTGTGACATATCTTGGACGGAACATAATCAGTGCTACAATTTTGACAGGCGTAGGAAGGTGAAAATGTTATTATAACACGGATCCCTATAATTCCCAGATCTTCCTTTTCAATTCAAAAGGTTGCAGTTCCTAATAAGCTCAGTTTTGCTGACAATTAATAAAGCGCAAGGCAAACGTTACAGGTAGCGGGGTCAACTTAGAAAAACCGTGCTTCTCTCATGGTCAGCTGTATGTAGCATGTTCGCGTGTGTCAAATGCCCAGGCTCACATTCTTTCCCGAATGGAAAACATATAACATTGTACAGTAGCGTCTTAAAATAGTGTTCAGTTAGTTTTTTTCCAAAATTCCCACAATCAATTAATCAAATTCACAGATCTTCCTTTTCAATTCAAAATTTCCTATTTAGCTCAGTTTCTTTTCAATTCTAAATGCTGCTCTGACGGACCTATTAAGCTCAGTTTCCTTTCAACTCAAAGGCTGCATCTCTGACGGATCTTTTATTTGGCTCAGTTTCCTTTCAATTCAAACTGCATCTCTGACGAATTAATTTAGCTCAGTTTCTTTTCAAAGTCTGCATCCTGACGGATAATTATGCAGTTTCCTTAAATTAAAAAAAATATCCATTTCCATTTGGAATAAACAGGCTATTTTCATGCTTTCCTATACGCTGCGTTTCAAAACATTTAAATAGGCTGACGAATCAATTTTGCTCAGTTTCCTTTTAATGGCTGCATCTCTGACAAATCTATAAAACTCAGTTTCTTTTCAATTCAAAAAGCAATGGATAGTTCATTTCCAGTGACCATGCGGGTGAAGCCGCAGTAACAGCTAGTTCTAAATTAAAAATAAACTAAGAAAATTATCTATGATAAATATTATGACAATACAATGACTTGTAATCTATTTTATATTTGGAATGAAAAAATAATAATATAAAACAAAACGATAATTACACAATTATTATTTTAATGATTCATAATAGGAATTATTTAACAATCACTCATAACATTTTATAATAATACAGTCACTCTTACAACTCCTTTATTATATTACAAAGATATTTTCGAGAATTTCACGGACATTTACAATTTGCATTCAAATATGGTTAAAATGCACGAACATACTTTTTAAATTATGCTTCTCGTATAAACGAAGTGCAAAAATTCCTGTATTCGCAAATTCAAACTTTTATAACGTAGAAACTGCATAAAAAGTATTAATTCAAAGTTATACGATATATACCTAACGCGGGCAAATACTCGTGGGTATAAGTAAACTTTCTATCTCTGCAAATTTTTACAGATGGACTGCTAATTTTGAATTATGCATAACATAGTTCGGATTAAAATGAAAGTATTCAAAAACATTGTACTGTATTTACACAATTATAGAATCATAAAAAAAGGAAGTGTTTACAAGGAACAACTTGACAGCCAGCTCAGAACTCTGTTTGTTTGTTTGATGTTTGTTTTTTTGTTGTCTTTCTTTGTTACCAATGCTTAAAATTTTAGAGAGGGCTATATGTTAATCAACAGCTTTATTGAAGTGAGTTCATTCCAAATAAGAAGAATTCGAGTTTACTAGCTAAGAGAAGAAGATATAGGTTCTTAAAGTTTCTTTAGAATTACCTGTATCTATTAAAATGACACCTGAAAATAAAAACCAAATATTTAATATCGGTGATTAGCAAGTTATCTAGCAGAAGCTGGGTAATTTCGGCTTTAGCAAACATTCGCTCAAAGTATAAAAATATATATAATGAATAACTTCAAAGATTATAATCCATTCTCTGGGATATTTTAAAATGAATAGAGTTGAGTTCTGATAACGACATCCTATACTTGAGTTAAGAAGCGTCCTTTGAAAGTGATTTTAAAAAAATTATCGAAAAGAAATATTTTTTGAATGAGTATTTTGAAACCACTGCATGCGTGGTGGTAACTATTAATATTCTGTTTAATTTTTTTGCCCTCTTCTGTTGTAAAAAGTTATGCAAGAAGTTGATTTATTGTTACTATTATGAATTGTCAATATTAACACCATAAATAATTCATGATGGAAACCTCAGAGTAATCACTAGCATAGAGGGAATCTTAACATAAAACACAACTCTTGTACTTGAACTCTTTATGCATATGACGTTTTAGGTGGTACAAAATAAGATAGCTATCAAGATATTATCCATCATTCATTTATTAATTCAGCCTTTCAAAAGTCTACTGCTGAACATAGTTCTTTTCCATATATTGCCTCATAGGGCATTGCATCAATACTTGTCAAAGTTCCCACTCTAAGCAAGTAGGTTGCCAACCGAATATTTTTATTACTTTGATTAACAAGATAATATAACTAAAAGAAGATAATGCTGCCTATATCCTGTTTCATTTCTCTCTATCACCTTTCACGATACCCACGCGATGGTATGGGGTCTTAGATTTTCTAAGTAATAATATATATTCTTTGGTAGGATGTAGTGAATTGCATACGCCCCTGCTACGTGGCATTATCAATCCTGCCTTCAGTTCATGATATCGAAATATTTTCATCCAAGCAGATATTGCTTTCTCGATGGTTTTATTTTCCGCTAAGGAAGTGATAAATTATCATATAATTGGGATTACAAATAGGATCCAACTGGCTTATGTACCGTGTGACTCATGACTGTCAAGACTAAGTGTTTTGACAGTCATGAGTCTAAATAGCCCTTAACCCTTTTGGTTCCTTCCACCATATGTACTATTCTTAAACTTGTAGCACCTGTTCAACAATTTAGGTGATCTGAAACCTAAATTGTCAACGAAACTAGACAAAAAAAGCTCTTCATAAAATTGTTGTAGAAGCTACAGTAATAATTGTTTGTGGTCGCAAAGAAAAAATAAAAAAAAAATACAGTTCTATCCCAATTTATATTCAGCCATGACCGTTCAGACTTTAAAAACTAATACCTGCCTAACTATTAGTTTTTAAAGTCTGTTAAACAAATATTTGCAATGTAATATTGCAAATATTTGTGCGCGAAAGATCTAATCCTATTTTCTTTATATTTTAGACATAATTATTATAAAGTCGATTGTTGCTAACATCAGGAACGAATACACTATAGATTTAAGACGTCATATATTGTGAAATAACGTCACACATAATACTACTATAATATGGATGTCATGTTTTACCCGACTGCCAAGGAAGGTTTATGTTTTTCGCGCGTATCTTGTATGTATGTATGTTTGTAAATTTCTTTATTACCTCGTATCTTCCAAGCGGCTGGATGGATTTCGACTGTAAAGAAATCGTTATATTGGTCTTAAAAACCCAAGTGTTTTTAAATAGCTGTTTGAAAAAAATGGCGGATTTTTGGCGCGAAATAGTAATACGTTAATAAAAATAAATTTACAAACCTATCGAGTAGTGTATCAAAATAAATAAAATCAAAAGGCGATTACAAAAATATATATAAGTTATATGTTTGAACTTAATTAGGAATAATAAATTGGTTTAAAAAGTTTTTGATAGCGTAAACATGGGCCATGTTTGTGTCGAACCTCGTGCTATCATACGAAATTTAGTTCATAAAAGTGTGTCGGGACATTAAAAAGTCTTAAATAAAATAAATAATTTAAAAAATCTAAAACAGACTACATTATGAGCTGAAAGCATAAATTAAATACCCGCATTAAGTTTAGTAGCAAGCCATAAAAAAAATCCGTTTATAATTTGCAATTGGGTCCCGCCTATATTATATAATCTACTACAGTACTATGTTATATAGTCTGTTAAACCAAAGTAGAGTTTACTTTGGTTATAGTTTACACGTATTTTAATTTTGTTTACTATTCTCAATCTTGTTTCGGCCTTTTTTGTGCATTAACTTTAAATTGTCTTTTTTGCAGTCGGGGTTTTGATTTTTTTATTATTTATTTTATTTAGAAAATTAGAAGATACGAGTGTACTATCTCTCATATTTCGCATTGTATAAAAAGACCAAAGATGACCACTCGTCATTAAAGTTCTACGCATAAATTACACGCAACATCTTTCAAAAGTATTTTTCTTTTTACCTTATATGAAAATTAAATTAGACAAACCGAGACAAGTATAGTGACTCAATTTATGTAGAATTTTAGGTTCTCTCTATGCAAAGATATTTATGTAATTACTCTAAGAGTTGACCTTTTGACCACGACAAAGATATCTCAATAATTGCGGAAGTTGTCAAGTATGTGGGATGTACTAAAGAATCACGAGCAAAGTTAAACTCATTATTATATTCAATTTAAAACTTTTTAAAAAGCCAAATCTACCGGTGTGCGGTAGAAATTTGATAATATTACGATAATATGCAGTGTTGTAATGTCGTAAGATGCACCCTAGAGGTGCTTTAAAAGGCCACTAGAGCAACGTCAATGCTCTTTTAAAATTAACATAAACTCTGACACAAGTTAGTAGATAGAGACTACCGAATTACATTTGACATGATCCTGACTCACCTCTTTTTCGTATTTCGCAACGTATCGTATAAGCATGAAGCTTAGATTAAACTTTACTTAACTTGTTGTCAAAAATATTAATACATTGTATTTTGTATTTACAGAATTGTCTAGAAAACATGAAGATCCAAAACATATCTGAAGACCAGTATCTTATGTGTTTCTCTCTAGCAGGCTTCCTAAAGTCTTAAAATACGAGTATATATCGAACTTAATACTTAAATTCAATTCTTGGCGGTTTCTTTGCTTGAATTTTGTTGTAGGTGTCCATACAATATAACGAGATAAAAACTAAATCTGCTTCTAAGATAAATTTAATGCGGCAAACCCTTTTATATTAAAGGCGATGATTGCTAAACTCATTTTGCATTCTAAGAAATTAAGTTTCGCATCTGCTTCTAGGCAGATTGGGTTTTTAACATTTCTGTATTAAAATTTTATTTGGTCAACTTTTTACTTCAATAAAATATAAAGAGCCCCCATTACTCCATCGCATTCCTTGTAGAGTGTGTGTTATAGGAGATTAGTTAACGGAATACCTTATGGACTACTACTACTAAGAAAGTGGCTAATAGACTGAAAGGAGGAGAATAGTATTTTATTTACAAGTCTATCAATATTTTTAAAGGCTCTCGAATAAATTTGTCTCATTAGCATCTTAAAATTAGGAGAAGAGTATTATAAATAGTCCTTTCTGTGGCACTCCTTCTGCTTATTTTGATAACTGCGTAATTTACCCTGCTGCGTGAGCTAAATTTTGAGTCTTAATTTTTTCAAAGCGCTTTTTTTCTACTTTTTAGCCGCCACGGAAGAACAGTTACGAGAACCTATTTCCTAATATTTTAATGATTTTTTTATATTCTAAATACCTAATAAACAATATAATAAAAAAATAGTAAAACAAATATTAAATGACGAATGTTTCTTTGGGATTTGTGGATTCATTTATGGTCCTAAATAAATTTAGGACTAAATTTTCGCTCCAGTGATAGAATAAGGTAAACGAAAGAAAATAAACACACAATATACAAAAGCAAAGTCTGAACTCTCCCTTAGGTACTTCAAGACAATCTTATTATGATATTTATATCATCTACAAATAGTTTGCGGACAATGATTCGCATAATATTACATATAGCAGGAAATAAAATATTTACAGAAGTATTTTTAGAGAATATGCCTTCCTATTTTTGTTAATAACATATTTTATAAAAACTCAGATTCCTTCGATATTCTATGTTATGTTATGGTTTTATTTATTAAATTACTTCAATCAAACACGTGTAGTAGCGGTGTTATTGAATCCACTTCCAATATAATCAAAGAGGAGGTCAATCCAACAATTCAACAGGAGATGGCCAGCAGCATCTCAACAAATCAAAATAATAAAAAACAGCGTATGTAGTTCCAACTATGACAAATATCATCCTTATTTAGATATTCTATGAGAAAGGCCTATGTTCAGCAGTAGAATTTGATAGGGTGTAAAGAATTAACAAAAATGATCTCAAATCAAACATTTATAATGGTTAATTTTATTTAAAGTAATACTGCTTATTAAATAATATCAATGCTTTTATTAGTAAGTTGTTTTTATGTTGTAATCAAAGATTAAAATTATTATATTTTATTTATAGAAATAAATAAGAAAAAGAGAAAGTAAATAAACAAAGAAATGCTAAGGAAAAATATAATAATACCACACTAGGAGTAATAATATGGGAATTTAATAAAGCCATAATAGTGGCTGAATTTGGTATAAGTCATTAAAGTTTTAAGTCTCGTTAAGCACGGATTATTGTGCCGCAGTGGGGAGCACTAACAACATTCTGGGTAAGTTAATATATTTGATCTAAGAGAGCTTTTAAGATGTTTAGCAGAGTGGCTTATAGCTGAATTCTATTTGGAAGCTGATGTCTTTGTTTCAAGAATAAAAAGATTGGCTTTTCGGATCTGCATTTACGGATACATTAACAACATAAATAACAAAATATTAAAAAAAACAGATATAGTAAGTACAATTAAGTGTGATCCTTATTACTACAAATGTGTACTGCAGTGTGCACTTTGAATATACGCATTTTGCGAGTAAGTGTTTCAATCACTCAATCATTCAGTAATACAGATACAGAGTACGCCTTTTAACAAGAAGTTACTGTCGTCAGCTTTTTCCGGACAGATATGACTTATGCCCGTTTACTATATTCAAACAACTGTTATTGGTAACCAATGTTATTCGTTGCCCTGTACGAGTAACGAGCTGGTCTTGCAGTGTTGCATAGTTTTTCATCAAATAACTACTAAAATCTGTAAGTCAACTGAAGCCATCCTGAAACTCTTTCACCCATGCGTATTGTCATTTCTTTCATATTTATTTTTCATTTAGATCTTAGAATAATTACATACATATAAAACACTTCAACGTATTAATTCCATACCTTTGCTTAACAGTCCGTTCTTCGCAGCCCTCGCCCCACCCGAACGTCTCAAACATCTAAGTCTCCGTTGGAAGTTTAACGGATGGCTTAACATACTTCTTTCTCTGATGTATTTCTTTTCTAAAATGACTGCAAGGCACTTGCAATTCCTCTGGTTTTGCAGATGTTCATGAGCTGTGGGTGATACTTACAATCAAACAAGCCGTATGATCGCTTGCCCCTCTTTGCAACATATAGAATATCAGCGTAAAACAGTAGCGTAATACTGCTGTGTGTCGTTCGTATAGTGAGCTATAGAAACCTTTTTCTACTGTTGACAAGTCATTCTTAGTTACATAGGTGAGAGCGCATCTATATTTTGATTATTAATCGAGAATAGATGTAGGGGTCTTGTTCATATATTCATCTAAGGGTGATGCTGTTAAGATTATTTTAATATGAATAATAACATTTATTATGGACAAATAATATTTTAACACCCGAACTTCACTCACTTAGATATTAAGTAACTAACAATTTATAAATCAGTATTTTGTAATTTGTTTTGTAATAATGGATGGATAATAAACAATACTTGTACTAATTATTCAAATTAAAAAAAACAATAAAATTCGTGTTAATTTTTAAATATAATTAAAAACATAATGTGGTCAAATATAGAAACTGCATAAATATCTAACATGTATTTGATACCGCATTGTTTGCATAGTTGCAGTACAGACACAAGTCGTCCAATTTAGATCAAAGGTACGAGATAAGGTAATTTAGTTCAGCATCGGTCACGGTGGCCACTATCAATAGAGACTAGCTATTTGCGAAGGACAAGTTATTGACGGCTCCGTGGCACAGTGGCTTAGCTATGAGTTGCAGCGCTAAGGGCCGCGGGTTCGAATCCCGCACGAAACAAGTATTTGTATGGCCTACAAATAATTGTTCCGGGTCTGGATGTTTGTCCTTGTAAAGTTTATGTATGTAAACTCCCCCGATACAGGAGAAAATCATAGTGTGGAGATAAAGTTTTTTTAAAGAAAAAAAATGTTCACAAGCGTGTACGCAAACACAGATTCATACTATAAATAGTAGGGAATCTTAGGCCGCTTGTGCACTACAAGGTAAAATTTTCGTCCGTAATTTTAATATTTTACGATCCGATATAGCAGACTTCTATTTTGTTTGCACGATCGCATGTTATTATGCACTATCTGTAATTTTAGAGTCCAAGTTTTTAATTTTTTCATTCCGAACCAAGTTTGGTCAGTGCTACCTAAAAACTTTTTGCTTAAACAACTCTTAAACCTGTTATTGCTATTTTGTCTGATTAAGCTTAATGTTTATAAAACTTAAACAGACTAAACAATACTATTTTAATATAAGAGGTGACAGAGGAGAACTGGAACAGCAGATGGACATCAGCATCTTCCTGACAACAATTTAAAATAATAAAAAACTTTATTAGGCAACTATGGTGAAAACCCCAATGAGGCAATCTATGATTGAGGTCTATATTTAGCAGTGGACTTTTTAGTTGTAATGGATGAATGGATGGATAATTCTAATTTATTACCATGAGCTTGTAATATTAAATAATCGACTGAATAGGGTCCAAAAAAAAAATTTGATTAAAAAGTAAAAGTCGACTTTCAAAACAAAAAAAAAACATATGATTATTACATCAAATGTGGAAATTATTTCAATTTTCTTAGTTTAGAAACTTGTTTAACTCAATAACTTGACTCCGAGTTTGCAACATTGTGTCTCTGATATGGCAAAACGGACAGTAAAGTTACTTGTAATGCATAAGCGCCATTACTCTCATAGTCCGATGTGACAGAAACCCGATACGACTGGAAAGAGATCAGGTGCAGGTACTGCTTACCTGCTAACTTTCTGATACTGGGCTGCTACTGAAAATTTCTTGACAGAGAAACCCCAATTAATAATTTTGCCCCGACTCTGGATTCGAACCCAGGATCTCATGATAAGCAGTCGTGTTTACGACTACCAGACCAACGACCATAAGACAAAAGCAATTATGCCCATTGTAGATGTTTTTTTTATAAGGGTGACAAACGAGCACACAGTCCACCAGATGGTAAGTGGTTGCTGTGGTCCATAGACATCTACATCTATCCTCGATTACGAATCAAAATGCAGATGCGTCGTCACCCGTGGGGACTAAGATGGAATGCCTCGTTTCCAGTAAAAAGACTCTCCGGTTCTCTACACTCACCATACGAAATACAGCAGCGTTACGCTGCTATTTTACGCTGGTATTCTGTGATAGCGTGGTGCTTCCCCGGTCGAGCCGAACCATTCGTGCTACAACTATACCACTAATATAGTTGCATGACATGATATAGACTGACGAGAATATCCTGGAGCTGGAAGAAGAGATAGACAAGTTGCGCTGGGATATTATATTATTATCTGAGGTCCGAAGAGAGGGAAGGACACGGTTATCCTCGAATCCGGCAACTTGTTCTATCACCGGGAGGGCGACCATCTGTCCCAAGGTATCGGATTTATCGTCCACAAGTCTCTCGTTAACAACGTAGTAAAGATTATGAGTGTGTCGACGAGGGTTGCGTACCTTATACTCAGAATCACCATACGGTATTCGTTGTAGATCATACAAGTTTACGCACCAACCTCGGCACAAAACTGAAACCTTTCAGCTCGAGTTATAAAACCGTTTTCAGTGCCTAGAAGATTGCAATGCAGTGGACGATATGAATGACAAGCTCGTGGAAACTGTCCATGCGGTCGGAGCTAAGTTTTGCAAGACCCGCCGCAGAACAACACAAAAATCTCCGATCACACTCTTAATCTCATGGCTGTTAGACGGGAAATGAAGCTGCAATCTTCAGTAGATTTGATAGCAAACAGGCAACTGAACAGACATATCTCCAAATCCATGCGGCGGAACTTACGCAACTTTAATACTACTCGTATTAAAGAAGCGATCGAGCGGAATCAGGGCTCCAAAGTCTTTGCCAGAGATCTGTCTGCCAAAAAAAGCCAACTGTCGGAGCTTAAAACCAATTGTGGCAGCATCGTTTCCGGGACACCTGATATTTTGAGTGAGATTGAGAGGTTCTATGGGCAGCTGTAAACATCATCGTTGGAGCCACACGCAAGTGTGAGTAACACGCAACAACCAAGAGCAAGTCTTATCCGACACTATTCCGATGATATCCTGGACGACAGTCTGAGCGAAATTAGAATGGCTCTCCAGCACCTTAAAAACGGCAAGTCCCCGGGCGAAGATGGAATTACAACGGAGCTTCTGAAAGTGGGTGGAAAACCGGTACTTGAAGTCCTTCAGAAGCTTTTAATTCCGTCCTCCATGGTGGCACTACTCCGGAGGCGTGGAGCAGAAGTGCGGTGGTCTTGTTCTTCAAGAAAGGCAACAATGCTATCTTGAAGAACTGCAGACCGATTTCTCATCTAAGCCGCGTCTACGTGCTGTTTTTGAGAGTCATTACGAATCGTCTCGCACGCAGACTCGACGACTTCCAGCCTCCTGAACAAGCCTGTTTCCGAAAACGCATTACCACCATAGACCACATACATACCCTTCGGTAAATTGTACAGAAGACCGAGGAGTACAATTTGCCACTATGTCTCGCGTATGTGGACTATAAGAAAGCCTTTGATTCTGTCGAAATATGTTCGGTGCTGCAGTTCCTTCAGCGGTACCAAGTTGACTGTCGGTATATCGAAATGCTGAAGTGTTTGTACAGTAGAGCTACGATGGCTATCCGAGTACATAACGAGAATACAAAACCTATCCAACTGCAGAGAGGTGTATGACAGGGTGACGTTATATCCCCGAAACTCTTCACCGTTGCATTGGAAGACGTTTTCAAGCTGCTGGACTGTAAAGGATACGGTATTAACATCAATCGCGAGTACATCTACACTGACTATATAGTCCTTAAGGCAGAATCGCTGGAGGACCTAAGCAGTATGCTCAATGATCTCAATAGTGCCTCCCAACGGATAGGTCTTAAGATGAACATGGACAAAACAAAGATTATGTATAACGTCCATGTCACACCTATGCCGGTAGTTGTTGGGAGCACTAAGCTCGAAGTTGTTGACGAGTATGTTTACCTGGGACAAATAATTCGACTAGGTAAGTCCAACTTCGACCTAGAGGTCAATCGACGGATTCAACTCGGCTGTGCAGCGTTCAGGAAATTACGACACATCTTCTCGTCAGGTATACCTCAAAACCTGAAAACGAGATCGTACAACCAGTGTGTGTTGCCAGTGATGACTTATGGATCTGAGACGTTTTCCTTCACTGCTGGCCGTATGAGGACGGTCAAGGTCGCTCAGCGAGCTATGGAGAGGGCTATTCTCGGGGTTTCTCTGCGTGATAAACTTAGAAATGAGGATATCTGCAGTAGAACCAGAGTAACCGACATAGCCCAACGGATTAGTAAGCTGAAGTGGCAATGGGCCAGCCATATAGCTCGAAGAACCGACAAACGATGGGGAAAAAAGGTTCCCCCTACTAGATGGAGTGGCAGCCTCGTACCGGTAGGGCGAACCCCCACTAGATGGAGTGACGACCTGGTAAGACATGCAGGAAGTCGATGTATGCAGGTGGCTCAGGACCGTGCTTTCCTTGGGAGAGGCATATGTTTAGCAGTGGACTTGTGAAGGGCTGTAATGATGATGGCTCTACCACGTAAAAAGGTATGCACAATGGTATGAACTAGATGGAGTGACGAACGTGGCTTGTTACCGAGCGTAATGGTGATGATGATGATGATGCTATTCAAAACACCGCTAACTTCCCGGCTCAGAAAATTTCCTGGCAGAATGACCTGATAACTGATTTTATCCCGACCTGGATTCAAACATGGAACCTCTTACTCAGCAGTCGCTGTCTCGACCACTAGACTAGGCAATAAATAAAGAGATAATTGTACCAAGTTTATGCATGATCATGTCTTTTTATTTTTGCACTAATATTAGGTGGCTTCTATAAAGAAAGTTGTTAAAAGGTTTATATATTTTATTAAAAATAAGTAAAATTTAATTATAATCCACGGCAAATCCTTATTTACGGAAAATCTTACTAACAGCGAGGTAAATTGTCCGACAAAAGCTGATTTTACTAAAGGAGTAATAAATCTTCATTAATCCTTAAATCTAGTTTAGTACGAAGCTGGTGTGTTTTAAATAAAATATTAAGGGGACGCTAGATTGTAATATATTTTTCAGTGTTTGTTTACTTTCCGAGTTCAACATGACCACGTTTGTGCACAATGTCCACGTTTTGAGCTAGGTAGAGTCAGATTCTATTTATATAAAAGTAAGTTTGACCTTTTTTAACGACTTTGTGTTAATGTCATATATTTAACCCTTGTTTATTAATAGACCGACCGTCCGAGTAGTGTAGTACTGCGTAAAAATGTCAATTACTCCATATCATCCCGTGGATGTCGTAAGAGGCGACAGAGGGAAACAAATCAGGTGATGGGCAGCTGCGTCTTCCTAATAACAACAAAAATAAAAAACTGCGGTTGCCAAATAATATATATATATAATGTTATATTCCCCGTCCGTAGCATGGAGCCAAATGAAAGATAAAAAATTATGCTTTTTTGACATTTGAAAAGTTCATTGGACGTGGGTTTAAGTTTATATTCATACAAAAAATCAATCTAAGTCTAAGTCTATCTCCCATTTTATCTATTGTGGATATCCATCGGTTTGCCCATGCTCGAAGAGTGGATAAAACTCAGCGAGGGGATAAACATTTTCTCCTTTCCCCGGGGATAAAATTGTCTCCTGCCCATGCTAACCCTGCAGGTGATCTGTAGATTTATTTGTCTTTTCAGTTTCTGCTTTATTTTAAATCAGAGGGACAATTTTTGTCAAATTATGAAACTGGGTCAATCTTAAATTGATTATCTGAGTAAGATATTCGATAATTCCAAAAGCAATAAATATATTATAAAGCACTCATAAAACAAAACTAAATCTAAATTAACTTTTAGAAAATAGTTCTTTAAATCATCATGATCATCATTAGAGATCATGAATAGCTTAACATAGGACTCCCATTATTACCTCATAAGGGGGATATTTGCCATAGTTATCACGCTGATCAGATGAGTTAGAAACTGCTTTTTATTGTTATTATCGAGATGTTGTCAGAAAAGTAATGTTGCTTATAACCTATTTCGGATTCCCTCTGTCACCTCTTTCTACACGCACGGGAAGATATATTATAATGTATTAATTCTCTTACGCTGCTTTTACACGGCACACGGCAAAGAAAAGATAAAAGTTTTCTCCCCTTACTACTGAAACTGTTGGCGAACTTCACATGTCTTCAAAATATATTTTTTTTTTTATTTCTCAGACATGCAGGTTTCCTTACGATGTTTTCCTTCCTCGTCGAGCACGTGGTAAATGAGAGTAGACATGTGCCCAGCAGTGGGACGTATATAGGCTGTAACTTTAACAGTTTTTTTTAGTAAAACTACTTTTACGGATTATATCGCGATTAATAACTTATTTTTATTAATTCCCGACGTTTCAGGTGCTTAACAGCACCCATGGTCAAGGGGGACTGAGGTGATTGACGTCCCGATGTCAGAGTTAACCCGGAGTACCTTCAGCTTTTTTAATTATTAATTTTGGTCCGATCTACGCAGAATGAACTTACTGTGCATTGAAGTCTTGCAGTGGTATGCTTGGGTTTTGGTTTTATTAGCATTTACAAGATTAAATTTGTGTTCATTTAGATATAGATAATGAATAACTTCAAAGATTATAATCCATTTTCTGGGATATTTTAAAAGGAATAGATTTCAGTTCTGATAACGACATTCTATACTTGAGTTGAGAAGCGTTCTTTGAAAGTGATTTTAAAAAAATTATCGAAAATAAATATTTTTTGAATGAGTATTTTGAAACCACTGCATGCGTGGTGGTAACTGTTAATATACTGTTTAATTTTTTGGCCTCTTATGTTGTAAAAAGTTATGCAAGAAGTTGATTTATTGTTACTATTATGAATTTTCAATATTAACACCATAAATAATTCACGATGGAAACCTCAGAGTAATCACTAGCATAGAGGGAATCTTAACATAAAACACAACTCTTGTATTGAATAAAACTACTTTTACGGATTATATCGCGTTTAATTAACTTATTTTTATTAATTCCTGACGTATCAGGTGCTTTACAGCACCCATGGTCACGGGGGACTGAGGTGATTGACGTTCCGATGTCAGAGTTCACCCGGAGTACCCTCAGCTTTTTTAATTATTAATTTTGGTCGGATCTACCAAATGAACAAAAATCTACGCAGAATGAACTAACTGTGTCTTGAAGTCTTGCAGTGGTATGCTTGGGCTTAGTTTTAATTTTATTAATTACAGGATCCCAAGCAGGTAGTAGTACTCCCTCTCTATTGAAATTAGGATGTTTTTAATTTCAATAGCCTCATATCATCCTGGCAGGAATCGATGTTCTTTAGCGATAATCTGTGGTTTATCAAATCTAAAAAGGGCCGTCTAGGATATGATCACAAACTGCAGACTTCCCGGAACGTTGGTGCTTCACGTCAGCTATGTGTTCTTTGCGGGTTTTGATAGATCGTTTTGTTTGCCTATATGAGAGACCACATTCACAATCAAGCTTACAATCCTGCTGAATATTGCACTTGACGGATGGTAAGAACTGACTAATCTTCTTCGGCGGCTTGAAGAATGTTCTAATAGAAGCTCGCTTCAAGATATAGCCAATCTTGTCTTTGACACCTCTGACATATGGTAGTACAGCAGGCACACGCTCGACTGTGGCCGGCTTCACTGGGTCACTGTGACGTAGGCGCGGGACCCGAAACTTGTTGTCGTGCAGAACCTGCTTGACGTGCTGAAGCTCGGCGGCCAGGTGTTTGCTGTCACAGATCCCTTGTGCTCTCTGTAACAAAGATTTGCCCACGGTAGCTAACTGCGAAGGATGATGGTGGGATTCACCATTTAAATATCGGTTTGAATGGGTCTTTTTTCAGACAAAAGACCTATGTCTTACTGACAATGAAACTATGGTCAGTTTTGATGTTCAGTCTCTATTTACATGCCTACCTGTTGAAGACTGCATCTCAATTGTAACTAGGAAAATAGAGGAAAACAATATGCCAGCAGAATCGGGAATCGGTGACGATCGCGATCTTTGAACTACTGTAAACGGAAATCTAATTTGTTATATAAGTGTTAAATACTAAAAGTGGATTTGTAAAAAAATACATCTTTAGATGTTTTTTGTCAAACTATTTAAAATCAACACATTTTCATTAAATTATGTACATTACCGTGTTATATACTAATCATACACTCATACCTTCTCTGAGACCCACTTTAACTTGAATAAAATATGCAAAGGACTTTTAAATATAGAGTTTTCAAGCATACAGACTCGGTGTACTGATTTTGATTAATATTGTGTACAGGCTATAGTTATTTTTTGTCGTTAGTTAATCACATCATCACAACAGCATATAAAGTCCACTGCTGAACATAGGCCTCCGCCACAGTTTGCCTCATAGGGGGATTTTTGACATAATATCTAACTTCATGTAGAAAGAATGAATGAGGAAAGAGTGACAAAGCAAATTTATGTGGCAGAGGTGAACGGCAGAGTCTGGAAGGGACGCCCTAGGCGAAAATTTATCGACCAAATTGGCGATATATTGAAAATGGGCAAAATTAAGTACCATAACCGACGAGCACATGTATGGTGGTATATGGATGTGGAGGAGGCGAGGTGTGTCAGGATCGTGCCAAATGGAAGTCCATAGTGATGGCAACATTTTTGAATTTGTGGTGACAATGCTCCATGCTAAAACAAAGTGATTATAATATAGTCTTTACTCTGTGAGGATGTTTGATCACAGACTATTATGCGTTTGACACGTAGACGGAGGTCTATGGTTTGACATTGGCACTATGAACGTAAACAAACGACAGACTAACCTACCCCTCTGGGTGACAGGCGTGAGTGTTTATGTATTTATATATATCTACACTTCTCGAGGCTGGCAGGTTAGCAACTGCAGTTTTTATTACTTTCATTTGTTACCAGAAACTTGCTCTCCTGGTTCAGTTTCCCCCTTTCTTAATAAACTATTGTTGATTTACCAATTTTACTCTGTTAGTTCTTTTATTATTAAGGATAACATGTTTCAACATGTTTTGGCACACAGCATATTTATGACTACTCATAACTGAAGGAAAATTTGGGTTAGGTATGAAAACGCGTTTGATAATAATTGTGCAATGTTATAAATGGCAGTACATATATTATGTATACCTTATACATACAAATAGAAATCGTTAAATAGAACATATCGGGTTTTTAACGTAAATAAAGAGTGTAAAAGCAGACATTTGCTCATGTAGTCATTAGATCCGTACGTCAAAAGAAAGCCGTACGGGAGATTTATAACTTAAATTGTGAAAAGTCCCTTAGAGAAAAATTTAAAGAAATAAACATATTATTATATAACTTCGGCATCGCAATATATTTATGAAAATGTAATGTATGTACATAAAAACATAAATAGCTTTGATAAAAACAAAGATGTTCATATTTTAAACACCAAGAACAATATGTTTGTTCTTGGTGTTTATCTTGTACTGATAGCTTGTAATATCAGTTAATAGACTCCACAGAATTAGTAATTCATTTATGGGGCAATGTATATGCTTTTACAACAAAATCCTAATAAATGTACAAAATTGGTCAAACAAATGTTTAAATGTTTTATTAAAGAAAAATTGTACAAAAAGGGTTATTGTAATATCAAAGAATACATAAATGAAAATAAACCCTTGGTAATGAGGTCGCCACCATGCTGGTTCTATTAAAATTCACTTAAAAATTGTACAAACAAAATTATTGTAAAGTGAAATATGCTTAAAAAGGTCCGCTAGATTTCTTGCTGGTTATTCTCAGGACAGAGGTATTTTCCGAACCAGTGGTAAATAAAAAAATGATTTTATATATGTCAACTGATACCGGAGAAATAAGATACAGGAGAAAATCTTAGAGTGAAAGTAATCTTTTTTTTAAAATGGTGTATTCTCAACGCTGCAAATGCGTAAAGTTGATAGCATTAGGGATGTTGAGAGTTGCGTAGGGATTGTTTTATATTTTTACAAAAAATTTCGACATCAGAGGTCATCAGAGCCTAGGTAGTAAGTATGGTGAACCGCGTACTAAAATGATGACATATATATTTTTCTTTGTTCTTACTTTATATGGTATTTTTCCAAGTCTATAATATACTGGAGCAAATTTTCTAATTCGCCTTTTAAAACTTTAGAACTTAAGTTCTACGAGTACAAGCAGCTGTAGCAACAGGTTGCAGAGTTGCAAATAAATCGCAGCAACAAATTACTGTTGTTGCGTTTTATTTGCAATTCCATTTTCCTTAAAATTAAAATAATCTTATGGCATTCTAACTGCCAGAATGCCATAAGATTATTTTCTTCTAAATAACGTCTAAATTCTTGTAAAATTTATCCAGTAGTATCGTATTCTGTGTGGTTGATTTGTAGCGAATGATTATTTGCTAATGAATTCTGGCGGGGCTGAGTAGCATCGGTGTAATTCCATTGTGTGATATGTCACAGAACGTTTTACCCATAATGAACTGTGACACGTTTCGAACGGCAGTAATAGAAGCAAATTTATTCTGTGCACAAGATATCTGTAATCACGTTACGGTGTATAATTACTTTACATTAACATTTTCTTCCTATAGGCAAGTAGCAACAACGGCCTGTGTTGCATAATCTCGCAACACAGGCCGTTTACGAATTACTCCAAATTTACCCTTATTAAGGTGAATTAAATATAAACTGAATTACTAATTGATGATACACTTCTGTTCCATTTTGTTCAATTTTGAACATGTCGATATTATATGTTACGTTTATACATGCAACAGATAAGTAAATTTAACAGATAATTAAAGTTAATAGAGGAAAACTGAAACAAAAGATGGGCAGCAGCATCTCCTTGATAATAACCGTGATTCATAAAAAACTGCGATAGCCAATCCGCTTGCCAGGCGTAGCAATAAATATTTCTGTGTAGCAATCTATAGGAGAGGTCTATGTTCAGCAGTGGACTTTTGATAGGCTTTAACGATGAATTCGGTAGCAATTAAGAAATAAGAGAATCCATCACCTCACTTCTTCACGTGGATGTTAAAGGCAACTACGGAAAATGCAAGAAATTTCTTATGGCTTTCGATAAATGGCATTATGACCAGCACGGCGCGGGGAATTTGCGCAAGGCTCAAGACGTTTTCTATCCAAAGGAAGAAGTCAAGTTAATTCAATCCATATGATACATCATTACTATTTTGTTGCTATTGTAACTTAAATCGTCTTATTGCTTATCAATCTGTTACAATCCACCACTGAATATAAATATCTCGCAATTAAGCAAAGTTTGCTTAGTCAGGCTTCAACAACTAGATAAATAACAGAGCGTTATCAACCGTGGATTTCGAATAAGTAGGTTATTGTAACCATCGCGTAAATGATACCAGATCGTCCTTCAATTGGAATTACCATCTCATATGCTCAAGTCAGTCACGGAGAGCAATCTAAAAGTTAAAACATCTTGAACTGCGGTTTTGATAACAAGTAGACTGATATAAATTTTGTTTAATATTTATCACTAATTATAAAAATTTACAATGTACATACGTATTATAAAATTTTTGGGATCTTGATCTATACAAATGAATAAAATTGAAGTGTATGCTTGTAATGTCAAAATAACATCGTTTAACTAAATGCATACTAAAGAATATACAATAAGTATATAAACTTTTATAAATTATATTTTGTTATAAGTATTACGGACAGACAGAGGACAAAAATTTATAAATTTTTTGTCTCTCTGTCTGTCTGTTTGTTCAACTAATCACCGAAACGGCTGGACGGATTTTGACGGGACTTTCACTGGCAGATAGCTGATGTTATAAGGAGTAAGAAGGAGTAGGCTACTTTTATTTTTAATTTTTTATTCAATATAGATCACATGTGTAATTTTTTTGAAAGTAATTTTTTACTTTACCACTGGTTCGAAAAAAACCCTCTGGAAGAACCAGCAAGAAACCCAGCAGGACTTTTTTAGAAGTAAATTTTACATAATTTACAAAATTTATTTAGAAACTGCTTGGGCGACCACCTCATTCCCAGGGTTATTATCAACCATGTATTCATTTATATAATAACCCTTTTATACAGTTTCAGCTTAAAACATTCAAACTTGGCAATAGAGCCTGTACACTTTCCGGGACCTTGTTGTAATAATACATTACCCCAAGAATTAATTACTGACTCTGTGGAGTCGAGAAACTGGTATCACTAGCTTGTGTTTGTTCCTAGTGTTTACAGAGTGTATATCAATATAAATTTTCGTAAATATACGGAGAGGCCAAAGTTAATATATTTATTTCTTTAAATTTATCTCTAAGAGACTCCCTCGGTTTTAGGTTATAAATAGCTCTAATGGCCCTCTTCTCTAAAACAAAAATAGTTTCCGAATCAGCCGCATTTCCCCATAGCAAAATCCCATAAGACATTATGCTATGGAAATAACTGAAATAAACTTATCTAGCTGTCTCGACACTAGTGAGACCTCTAATATTTTTTACAGCATAGGCTGCAGAACTTAGTTTGCTTGCTAGTTTGGATATATAGGGGCCCCACTGAAGCTTTGCGTCGAGAGTGATGTCAAGTAAAACAGTGGATTCAATAGGGCTCAGTTCTTCCCTATTTAATAAACACATTGGTATTTACATTTTTCATATTCGATGTTGTAAATTTAATATATTAGTTTTATTTCCGTTTAAATGTAGATTATTAACGTTAAAATAATGCACTTATTTTGATATAGCATTATTCACTTCGTCACATTTAAATGATTGACGTTTAAGTTTAAAAATCAAGGAAGTATCATCAGCAAATAATACTATGATTATCCCCTACAAGAGAGGGGAAGTCATTAATATACACTAGAAATAGTAATGGGCCTAAAATCGAGCCCTGAGGGACACCCATTACTACAGGTGACCCGGAAGAACTTTTACCATTGATAATAACTTTCTGCATTCTATTACTTAAATATGAAATAATAAGTTTAAGCGCTGTGTTCTTGACACCACAATACTGTAGCTTCCTGATTAATGTCTCATGGTGAACACAGTTGAAGACCTTGGAAAGGTGTAAATGAATTAAATATACTTTATTGTACACCAAAAAAGATAAGAGAAAAAAAACAACAAATTATTTAAAGGTACAATTGGCAGCCTGATCGCTGAAAAGCGATCCCTACCAGGCAATCACATTGATGAGAATATAATGACCTGTGAGAAAGGGTAAGGGTGTACGTACGTTGTAAGAAAATACACACGATATAAATGTAATAATATACTCGATAAATATATACTTAATGTAATAAATAAATATATTTCAATTACAAAAATATAGAAATACATATACAAGAGCAAAAAGGAGTAAACAAGTAAGTGAAATAAAAGCCTTAAGGTAAGGAAAAATAAGTAGTTTATTTTTCCTTACCTTAAGAATAATAAAGGAATTAATATTTAAGGAGGAATAAAGTGCTCTTCGACAAGTTTTTTAAAATCTTCAATAGATTGCGCACTTCTAATGTGCAGCGGTAAGGAGTTCCAGAGCCGAATAGCTTCAATAGAAAAGGATTCAGAATAGAATGAAGTATTATGGGACAGAATTTTTAAGGTGAAGTTTTTTTCATAGCAAAGAGAGCGACAGTGAGTATCAAACTGCTCTTTTAAGTAAGCAGGGGAAGTGGAATTGAATAAAACACAGTATAGAAGAGAAAATCCTGCGAAGACGGATCGGAAGCCACTTACTTGAGTTTTTCGCGATGTAGCATAATAGGTTCGTCTTAAGAGAAACCACCACTCTATTTCGATCCTTTGGTGGCGTAAGAGGTGATTCAAGGGAAAGACGAAAATTATTCATTCTCCTATAGATTACGGTTAATTTTGGGAAGCATCATCAAAATTGCAAAACATACGAAATATCGAATAATAAAATGGCTAATTCACTTGCCGAGCGTTGTGATTATGCCAAACCTCTTAACTATGTCCCGTTTTATATTATGAAGCGTACAATAAATTATTACAAACGTTTCGCATAAACATACTTGCAAGGCATAAATTAAAGAAATTTAAATTTAGTTTGGACATTTCATAATATTTAGTCATCGTCAGAGACTTTTATTATTAAAGCCCTTCCAGAATGCATCATTCTCCAACATAAACGAACACTTTTAAGAGCTGCATAGTTTATTTTCTCATTATTATCATAGATCTACAAAGTCGGAAACATTGAGGCATTGTAGTATGTACCCTCTTTGTCAGTGGCTTAATTAGTTTCCTGTGGAGTTGTGATGCAAAGCAACGCAATCTACTGTTATGGACAGGTAAATAAATTGTTTCTCAGATCCAATAGAAGATAAAGAGGTTATAAGCTATGTTATTAAAGATAGAAAATAAGTGGTATCCTGAAATAGTAATATTTTTATAATATTGTACGTAACGTACCTATTTATTATGATTATACTTTAATTTACATTATTAACCGTTACAGTTACAGTCTATCAAAAGTCCACTGTTGAACAATGGCCTCCACCATTGATTGCTTAATAAGGGGATATTTGCCACAGGTGGCGCATTTCTTGTTTTTTAATTGTTATTAGCTGCTGCACATTTCCGGGTTTGTTTCCCTGTCACCACTTACAACACTCACGAGATAAAATTTTTGAATGGATTTTCTTACACCGCCAAATGTCCATCAACACGGACCATTATTTACAAACCTTAAATTTTTTGGCAAAAGTTGAAAATTATTTACATAATTTTTAAAGCAATAAAGGTTGTGTTCTTAATTAAATTTCATAGATTTTTACCAGTGTCCCAAATATGTGTTTAGTTCTGGCAATATAAAAATGATATCTTTATCCTTGTAGAACATGTAGTTTTTGATTCATCCATGAATTGACTTGATCTATGAATTCCTACAATAGCATTGCAGTGTTCTTACCAGGCCTGAAACCGAATAGACTGGGGCTTAAAATATAACTTTTTTGATAGAACTCATGTATTTCATTACAGATATATTTTTCCGCTATTTTATCTATAGATGATGTTAAAGTAATTGGTCTATAATTATTTGTTCATAATTGTCTGCAATAAGTTTTGGTAAAAGATTTAATGATTTAAAGGTATTTAATATAACCTCATCTATTGATTTTACAATCCCATCAGCGATATCATTTAAAATTTGCCTTAATTTTCTTGAATTAGCAAAATTTTTAATTATTTTATTTTTATAATAAGAATTTCTGAAATACTCAGTTACCTTGTGTACCTTATTTCTTTTCCTATTGTATTCTAATCTTAATACTATGTTATTCTGGTCTTTTTTCCATTTAATAAATAGCTCATCACGTTTTCACTCAAATTAATTATTTCTTATTAATCCATGGCGCCTGTCGATACAATTATTTTAGGGTTTTTATTAATTGTTCTCGTTGCCTTTGAATATGCATTACGAAAAGTATATTTAATAAAAGTGTACATTTGCTGCGGTGACTATATATCATCAATATAAGACTAATCCGCCGTACATAATTCCTCGCCTAATATTACAGGGTCGTATATAGGTATTTGTTTACTTACGATACAGTTAAGTTTTTTTGACTCATGGATACTGCATAATGCAACCACAGCAGCGTTGTTCTTGATACGGCAATTGCCGTAATATACGTCATTCAGGTATCTTAGGCAACAAAGATACGGTATACGGCAGCTATTTGATTACGGTATTAAAATATACGGTAATTGACTAAAGTAAACAAAAAAAATTCGTATAATGGAACGCACCAACTTGTGAACCATAGATCACAGAGTACTTTTGCCACAGATAAAGTAGAAGCGCCACGATCAAAAATGTCAAACGTTAACAGTATTCAACTAGGTTCAACCTTATATCTGAGAAAATAATGTCTAAAATCTTTAGTTCCTCATTCTAGTAGGTTCTAGATGAGTTTTGGATTAAAATCCGTGATGGAACAGAACTGAAAACATTAGCATCTTTTGCTTTAAATGTTTTATGTCTGCCACACTCGAACGCAGACTGCGAGCGTATCTTCAGTGAAGTAAATAATATGAACTCTTCTAGCCAGACAAGCAATACGTAATCACGGTAATTGTACAAATTTTCAATTGCCAAACGAAATGATTCGTAAAATGAAAGTTAAAAAACAGTACGACCTAAATGCGACAGAATCAGAAGTACTGGAAACTTTTCAAAACCTATATGGTGAAGAATAAAATTAGTACAACTACTAGTATTACTTACTATTGTAGTTGTTACAATTCTAATGTACTTATTCATTATGTAAACAATATGTAGTTCATGTTTTTTTTTTAAATTTTAACCTTCTAAATAAATATTTTGTACAATACGGCACTTTTCTTTGTTTTCCCTAAAAATCCGGCAATTTTAGAATTAGAATACGGCAACTCTAAATTTGTCAGGAACAACGCTGAACCACAGTCAAGCGATGATCCGCCAGTACAGTATCGACTGCGGCCGTGCAAGGATCTGTTGTGTGGGAGCGCACAAAGATGTGATCAATGCAAGATTGTGTAGTTAAATTTAATCTTCTTTCAATACGTGTATAATCGGTGATACCACACATCAGTCCTTGCTCCGCCAGCAAGTTTAAGTACTTATCTCTGATATTTGATGATATTTTTAGGTCTATCTTTACATCTCCAGCGACTACAATATTAACAAAGTGCTGTAAGTTATTTAATAATACTGTCATTTCATTTATAAACAGTTTTTATTATAGGAGGGAGGTCTATAGATATATGATATAAGGCGATTACTTTATAACACGGTGTTTTAATACAAATTCGACTCGAATGTATGTTAACTATAGTCTAACTACGAGAATTTTAAATAGTTTCTTACATAAATGATAAATCCGCCGCCTTTCCTATTCTTACGAAGTTGTGAGTACATTTTATAGCCGGGAATATTATACAAATGACAAATGTTCTGTGCTATAGCTACTTCGGTCAATATAATTACATTAATGAGATGTAAAACTGCAAAGCATATATATGATATCACTCTAAGGTCAATGTTAAACATTTAATAGTCTGTAGTCAAACAGTAGTGTGGTCAAACAGAATAGAGATTGTCGGCAAAGAATCAGATTGACTGAATAATGTGTGAACTTTGTGTGATTTAAAATATTTTTCAATAGCTTTTGCAGCGTATGCCAAGGCGGAAACGTGTTTATTTTATATTTTCTTCTTTAGAAATCTGTGTATTATACATATATTATTATTGTTTAGTTGAAAGTTAAATACAGCTTGCTTGACATACAAACCTAAAAATTTAATGAATTACCATCGTATTTCAAACACTAGGTGAAAGTACACACAACTAATCCTCTTTGTTCTGTTTCATTCCCCATCAATTTTATTTGAATTCATGTAACACTTCTAAAATGTACAGTTTATATTACTTCATAAGTATAGAAACCGTAATTCCGTACTTTGTGTTAGTCTATGACGGAAGCCTATGTTCAGCAGTGGATTTGTAGATGGGCTGTGCTTATAGTAATAGTGTATAAAATTATCATAGTATTTATGAATATATGTTGTTTCTAATTTAATTTAATGGAATAACGTTTATCTAATTTAATTTAACTTAGTAAGAAGGATTATCACGTCATGTATCAAATATACTGATAACTGTTATTGCCGAATTTTCTAAAATTATTTGTAAAATTTGTTCGTTATTATATACAATGTAAGGCTGTCTTTATTCTATATCAATAAAATATAAAAAATAAAGACACACCTATTTAAAAAAGTCTCCTCATAAATAGAGTAATCTGAAGCAGGTTACAACATTCCTTAAACGCCCCGTTAATCATTTGTCACATCACTAAGTCCCATCAATCAAGAGAGCTAAGTAAGGTCCTTGGCGTCTCATGGTTTGAGTAGGTAACTTGTTTTGTGTTGCCAGAAATAAACAATGGTTAGAGTTATTTTACAAGTGACTTGAAGATCTCAAATGTCGAAGCTTCAAGCTTGGATCCTATTCAACTATAATGGCTTGCAACGTTTTCTTTGCTATTTTGATTTTATTTGACGAGAAGTTTTAGTGGAATTATTTTGATCTATGAATGTATACAGTAAGATACCGAGTATAATTTTTCGGTGTTTATAATTCATTTTCGACCCGAGTCTGAGTTGCATTCTTTATTTCCTAAATCCGTTGTCTTATATACAATGTACTGACTCTCTTACCCTTTAAACTGCAACAAAGCAGTGAATGCAACAATGGAAGAGATAGGTAAAGTTTGGTACTTACCCGGACGGACACCTAGGCAGAAAAAACCGTTACTTAAAATTCTTTAGAAGCTGTTCAATGAGGGCTAATAATCTTCCGCTCACCAGATGTCGCTAGTTGACACTGAGGTAAAGTTTTTGTTACACAATGTTATTTAATTGAAAAGTTAGTTTGTTTATAAAAGTTTTATATTATATTATTATATATTATATTAGGTCCATACATATGAAATTAGCTTTTGTCGTACTGACCACTTTGATCTGAAATATCTCCTCTTTGGTTAAAATTTCAAATTAAAATTTATAAATTCATTTAGCTGGTACATTTGAGTTTTGAAAACAGTCATTCGTTTGTTTTCCTCATAATTTTTCTTTGGCGTCGCTTATTACCGCACAATGGAAAACATGAAATATTGGTATGTTTACAGTACATGTTCTACCGTGGCACCAGTGCTGCAGAAACAGCTCGAAGGATTACTGATGTGTACGGCGCTGGTATCGCAAAAGAAAGCACGGTACTTTTGGTTTCAACGTTTTCGTTCTGGAAATTTCGACCTTCAGAACCAACCCGTGGACGGCCGGAGACCAAAGTGGAAAATGAAGAATTAAAGGCTATTGTGGAAGCGGATCCATCACAAAGCACTTCAGAGATAGCTGCAGGTTTCGAGGTAAGTGATAAAACTGTATTCCACTTGAAGCAAATCAGAAACTAAAAAACTTGAACGATGGGTACCTCATGAATTGTGTGAATCAAACTTGCAAACACGCGTCGACTGCTGTGTTACTTTGCTCAACCGACACAATAATGAAGGTTTTAAATCGAATCATTACTTGATGAAAAATGGATACTGTACGATAATCGAAAGTGCTCGTCGCAATGGCTGAACCCTGGAGACCCAGCCAAATCCTACCCTAAACGAAAATTGACTCAGAAAAAGTTACTTGTGAGTGTTTGGTGGACTAGCGCCGGTGTCGTTCACTACAGCTTTCTAATATCCGGCCAAACGATTACGGCAGATATCTATTGTCAGCAACTGCAAACCATGAAGGAAGAACTAGCTGCTAAACAACCGAGATTGGTCAATCACTCTAGGCCACTGCTGCTTCACGACAACGCAAGACCACACACTACACAACAAACGACCACTAAGTTAGACGAGCTACAATTGGAATGTCTGCGACATTCACCGTACTCCCTGGACCTTGCTCCAACAGATTACCATTTTTCCGGAATTTGGACAACTTCTTACAGAAAAAAATTCAACTCAATTCTTCCATACAAAACGCCAATTTCATATGTAAGGACCTAATATTAATACACAAAACAATATCTCAGTGGTTAACTCTTTAATTTTTTGCACATATTTAACTCTTTTTAATTTATCTACTTTTATAAATATATGTATTCTTGTTTTATGATATTTACGCGAACACTACACATTGAATAAAACTATTTTTACGGATTTTATCGCGTTTAATGTTACTAGTACTAGTAGTAAATTAAACGCGATAAATCGTAAAATAGTTTATTCTATATGTCTTCTCTCTTCTTCAGGCCTTGTCCCATTTCTAATGGGGTCGGCTCTCTAATCCTTCTTCTCGAGAGATGCCGTTTTCCGGTCGTCAGTGGGTCTATACTATCTGTGGAGGTCTTTCTTAATAACTGACATCCATGTTAGTCGAGGTCTGCCGCGACTTATTGGTCCCAGTAAAGCTGTAAGACTTTTTGTCATGTGGTCATCAGGTCTCCTCATGACGTGGCCGTACCAACAAAGCGTGACTCCGTGAGCTTGTATTGGTCAGTTTTAAGCCCTCGGATGTATTGGTTTTACTTTGTCTAGCATCGTGACGCCTGCAGACCACCTGATTATCCTCATTTCCGCGACATGCATTTATTAACCTGCTGTTTCTTATAGGGCACTGCGCCGTAGGTCATGCTGGTCTGCGGTTTTATACGTCTATATTGCCATCGCTGGATATAATATTTGAAGAGGTATTTGAAGTGGTGTGCTGTTCTTAAGATGGAGCGGAGGTTGTCTCACTGCTGATCTTAAGGCCTGCGTTTTCCAATGATGACGTCCACTTTCCAAGGTTTCTTGGAAGGTGAGCGGATTTTCATCAATTAAGACGACGTCATCTGCTTACAAAATGCTCCAGGGAACAGGTTGCTGGATTTCAGCCGTCAGATAGTTCATTACGAGATTGAAAAGTAGCGGGCTGAGTGCTGTTCCTGATGGACTCAACCATTACCTGAAGTTATTCGCTGATTCATGCAGGGCATCGTATCTCTGTAAATACGCCGTCGTACATGTTCACTATCAGTCTTACGTAGCATTCCGGGATTAGTTGGGTCATGGGGTTTGCCAAATCGGAGGTCTCGAGACGCGATTAAATGCCTTCTCAAGATCTATTAACGCAATGTGGTCTTTATTACTTGTTTTGTATGCCGCCATTAGAAGTGTGATGGTATGAATAGCATCGGTTGTCGACTTTCCTGTGACATATCCACACTGGTTTTCTGTGGTTTTATGAGATGTCATAATCTTTCATTAATCACTCGTTCCCAGATTTAAAACGTGCGAGATCAGCTTTATTGTCCGGTAATTATGACAGTGCCTTATCGCCTTATTTTTGAAAATGGTACCAATGAGCTCCTCCTCCATGTGTCAGGTATAGGATTTTAATAAATAGCGCCTGTAGGAAGTACACCAGCATCTCAAGTATCTTCAAAGTTCAGCCGGAATATCATCACGCCCTGTTGCCTTGTTTTTAGATCATCCGGCGAGAAGCAAATCCGCCCCATGGGTGGGATGCAAAGATCGCATTTCGTCCCAATCCGCCGACCTGTAATTCCAAACACGGCGGCAACCTGCAGAACGCAACCGCGAGGCGTGGTGGCACCACGGATCAGACAATGGTCCGAAGAGCCGAGAGGGCATCGACGGAAACCTGATATCCGTCCGGATGAGAGGTCAGCAGAAGGTCCAACAGGGAAGGTGTATGATCCTTCATCTGGAATCCGCGTAGGTGAAGTAACCAGCTGTGTCAGACCATATGCCAAGGCAAAGTCATAAACAGATCTCCCACGTGATCAGTTAAACGTGAACCAAGCCATTCGGCGTGGTGGGCGTCAAAATCGCCAAGGTGCTGGTACCCTCCTGGGGTAGTCTAAAATTTAATTCCGCTACCATGTTGATGGGGAGAGAATTGGGCCTCCGTCACCTGCACTCACCAGACGAAACGCAAAAGCAGAGCTTCCACTTCACGCCGGTATTTTGTGAGGTCGTGGTACTAACCCGCTCGAGCCGGCCTTACGTGCAGCAAAAGCTGCTGCGTGGCTCTACCACCGTTAATATTTCATCCCAAGGATCTTCAATTGGGCAGTTTTGCTATGGGTTCAGAGGATGTGTTTCGTTTAGGAGCTTAGAGTAGCACTCTACCCATCTTTTAATGTCCTCGTTAGATGTGAAGAGAATCTTTTATGTATACCGGGGTCACGTTATCTTTGCTTGGCGATCTTGAAAAGCTGTTTATCACTGGTCATATTCTCAGCCCACATAGATGTCCTCCTATTTGCAGCTGAGGCCGTGCCACAGCCCGTTTAACATCCTTTTTGCGTCTCGATATGCGTTTTCTCTTCATTTTTTTTGTTTTGTCAGTTTGTTACCAGATCTTAAAACAGATTTTCTTTGTTTGGATCTTTTCTTGTATTTCAGGATTCCAAAAGTTGGGTCCTATTTCCTGGCTATATATATATCCGATATATATAATAGCCGAGAAATAAGAAAATATCCTTTGACACCGCTAGGTATGAAGCTGCCCTTTCAGTGCAGAAATTAAATTCGTACCACACGTTTGATGTCTTTGACAGCAGCACTTTCTTGTATGTATTTTACCAGATCTGTGCATAGATTTTCACCCTCTACACATTCCAGTTTGAACCACCGAATTCTCTCTACTTTCTCTGTTCTGGCTTTTATTGGCCTAGGTGTTATGAAGTCGGCTACTAGGAGTCGGTGTTGGGATGTTAAGGGTTTTCTGGGTATAAAAAAATAAAAATAAAAATTGTTTATTTCGGAAAACTTGAATCCAAAGAAATTGTTAGTAGAGAGAGAGAAAAACTTACATCTATGTTAGTAATATAATTTATACTTATTTTTAATACTTAATTATTAAGCAGGACATAGTGTTATATATATTTCCTTGGTGAGTTTCGATTGCTGCACATGATAAAACAATCACTATGTTATTATATAAATCATCTATGACACTCCTACGGCTCATGTCGTCACAAAAACCATAGCTACATTTATAAATTCTGATGGAAAATGTAATGACTTAAGGTTGTTGTTACATAATTCTGTATAATGAGTTATTTGTTCATCAGTTCTGCAGCCCTATTTTATTTTACACTTTCTGAAGGTATTCAGCAAACGTCTGTCTGCTAGGATGTAATCCACTTGGCTACAAGTTCCGCCGCTCTTATAGGTTATTAAGTGCTCTTGAGGTTATGAGAAATAGGTTTTGATAATTTTCATGTTGAAAGCCCTGTCAATTTTTATTCCCTAAACCTCTATTCCCATGGAATTCGTTGTGAGTAGTCGATGTTTCTCCCACATGGCCATTGAGATCAGCATCAATGTATTTCGATTCAGTCTTAGGAATAGACTGCAGAAGATCCTGTAAGCAGTCGATTTGTGGTGCATATGCTGATATGATGTTCATGCATGTTTGGTCGTCCATGGCGAATTTTATAGCTATGATGCGGTCGCTGACTCTATTAACTTCAATTATACGGCTCTGGATGTTTTTATCGACCACTATTTTACTTTGTGCCGTGATAGATAAGCTTATAATCCTTTCCAATATTTTGCGACTTAGAACCCTTCTATTTCGTTTCCTGTATACAACAGATGTTGACACGTCGTCTGAGCAATGTTTCGCTCAACTCTGAGCTGCGTACTGTCATAGAGCCCACATTCCAACTCACAATGCGGATTTTTGGAGTGTGCGCTCCCATGAGTTATCCGCCGCTTCGGGGAGACGCCCTAGCATTTGTCGCCTTTCCTCGCATCTTTCCTTGTCCGTCGCTTACGGGGGACGCCCTAACCCTTATCGTATCTTTCTTATTCTGGCCTTTCATTAGATTAAGGGATAGATTTTGGCTGTGGTTTTTACGGCCGGTTGCCACCTGATGCCAAGACAGTAACCCTTCCTGCTTGCTGGGACTTAGGATGCCACCGTTGGATTTCGCTCTTCTGCTGCCATCCTCTATGCGGCGCCCTGCCTGGCGTCGCTGCCCTCCGCCGGGCGGTGTCAGAATACGTCCGAGCGACTCGACGGAGGTTACCTGTTGGTCCGCGGGAGGTATTTTATTTCCCTCCTCCCCTGCATACTCCCCTATCCACCACCAGCCTGACCCCTAGAGAACGCGTTTCCACCACCTGGAAACGCGTTCTCTAGGGGTCAGGCTCCTCCGAGAAACTTTAAATATAAGTGGTTTGGTTTATTTATTTTTATTCTAATTAATATAAAATATATAACTAAAAGTACATAAAGAAACATTAATCTTACATTTGTAGAACAAATTAACTTCCCCGCTATGAAATCTGCCAAATATTACACCTCATTTTTAAGTGAAGCCGCCCTGGTGGCAGAAAAAGTCATTCCGTCCTCCATAGGGGTACTACTCTGGAGTCATTGAAAAAAGTGCGTAGTGTGCTTGTTTTTAAAGAAAGGCGACAACGCTATGTTGAAGAACTACAGACCGACTTCCTTTCTGAGCCGTGTCTACGTTACCACAAGATTTGATTGTTAATTTAGAAGAACCACATTGCAGTTATATTTTTGTTGCACCGCGAATGGGTTGATTCAACCGGAGAAGTACTACGCTTTCACAGAATATCAGTGGGTTTCGTACGGTGAAATTGATTCATTTTGACGAATTTGAAAAATTTTTGGTTCATTTCGCAAAGGAAGTTCTATAAAGTCTACTGCTGAACATAGACTTCCCTCATAGATAGAGGGGATTTTGCCATAGGCTGCCACGCTTGGAAGGCGGGTTGGCAAGTGCAGTTTTCTTTATTATTTTGAGTTGTTATCAGGAAGATGCTGCTGCCCATCTCCTGTTCCAGTTTCTTTCTTACGACACCCACGGGACGATATGGATAGTGGATAACTTCATAGTTAATTTTCTTTATAATTTGTTTATTTCTATACTCATGTATAGAAATAAACAAATTAATAAAATTAACCCGGACGGGAAAGCACTTAGAATCGCAACTACCTACCATTTTCAGTGATGTGGATAGAGTTTGGTTTGCTCGCACTATTAAATTTAATTACGCTTCTAAATTTCAACAACATATATCCGATCAATATACAAACTTCCTCGTTTCTGTCGGTCATATTATTATGTTTGTGTATGTTGCAGTAGCAACTGTTCTAGTTCATATTAGAAGGACGCTCCTGCCCATCTCGGTTTGTTTCCTCTCTGTGATCTTTTACGACATCAACGGGATGATATGGGTATTGGATATTCTAACACCACTACACGATCAATCAATTATGCCTATAATTTTAAAATATTATATTTATTAAATAATTATTTAATCGACTCTTACAATACCAAAAGGATGAGATAGAACGATTGAATTACTTACACCGCCACGAAGTATTGATTTTTATTAGCATAGTATTAAAGCGCAAAATTTTATTTTCATCAAAATTTCTTAATCCAAAGTTAAATGTTCTTAGATAGATGCCGTTGTTGAGCTTGTGACATGGCGGAAGTGAAATTTTGAAGTTTATAAGTGATATTCGGATCCATTGTTGTCTTCACAGCTTCCTTAGAAGCTTTAAACTTTGATGTTATGTTTCCTTCATTGCTTCGTTTTGTTGTTGTTTTGAATTTGCAGACACCAGCTTTACTATTTCCTGATGGGTCCTTTAATCTATACTTAGTAATATAATAAAGCGAATTTGTTTTGTTTTTGTTTGTTTAAAACACTAATCTCTGGAACAACCAATCCGATTTTAATAATTATTTTTTTATATTATAGCCAGATTTATGAGGAATAGTATAGGTTATCTAGCATTAGGATACACCCCACAGCTAGCCCTAAGTATTGATTTTTGTTAAGCAAGTCAAAAGAAAAAGCGCTCCCAAACTGATTTATCCACGTGCGCTGGCGTAATGATTTATGTACTTAAATACAATGTTCTAAAAAAATATAGCTCTTTATTTCATCTAAAAAAGATAAAATATGCCTATTTCTTATAGATAAGCCACAATAAACTATTTTGTGACCAACCATTATTGAAAATTAAAAAGTGATTATTGAGCGTTATTATTAGGCATGGCATATTAATATTTACAAACAAAAGTTACTTCATCATCAACACAATTTTATGAAGACAAACTTTACTCTTAATAGCATGTTATTTGGACGCATAGTTTAAGAGATAATGAACAATTAAAATAATTCAATAATCGGCTCGGCGCGCGAACGACGCATAACCCTATCCACCTGATGGGAACCGAGAAACCAGCAGTGAACGCCTCTATAAGCGAGGTCTCATGTCGCGCGGCTCAGACGCGTGATATACGCGGATGAAACCATGGGACACAACTAGTTATTAAAATAAAAACGTTATTAGGACTTTCTCCAGTATCGTGGGCGTATTACATAAATTGCACTTGAACAAACATGCAGAGCCGGATTAATTAATAACTTTAAAACATTAAAATAGCGGTTACCAACCCGCCTTCCAACCGTTAACACTTAGGCAATTTTCTTTCCTATGTTCAGCAGTGCCAGTGGACTTTTGATTAGCTGTAATGATAACAGATTAAAGCGGTTTTCATTTTATTTCACTTGCCTTGACGGCAACATACATACACTAAAAACGTACAATAATATTTTGACATGTAATCCGCCAGAGTACAAAGATTGCTGACATAGCCTTCCGCGTTTGTAAACTGAAGTGGCAATGGGCGTCTATTGCAGAAGTGACAACCGATGGAGTAGACGTATCATGAAGTGGAGACATATCCTAGGCAAATGTAGTGAGGACGCTGACTAGATGGAGCGACGATTTGCGCAAGGTAGCCGTAGGAGCAGGATGCGTGTTGCCGAAGACCGGGCCAAGGGACGCGCCTTGGCCAGCTGTGTACTGCCGCATCAAGATGATGATGTAATCTGTTTTAATATTAAATACCTAAATGTACCGTAGTTTGATGACAAATTATTATTTTGGTTAGTGTTAGTGTACCAATATTGAAAACATTTTTAATATATATAAAAACAATAACTGTATGCTGTTCCTTGCGGCTGCTTTGGCCCTGGACTCAATGAACCTAACAACTGAAGGCGGTCAGAGTAATCCAAAGATACATTCCGGAAAGTAGAATTCAGGGTTTTTCAGGCGTTGAATCTCACGAGATTGGCATCACTCCATTCGGATACTGCTTGCAGTGAGAGATTCACACGCTGCATAGTCATAGATACTGGGCATAAGTAAATCATTAATAAGTAAAAGTTGCGGAAGAACGGACCCTGAGGAACTCCACAGCAGCATTAGCTGCTATTTTATGGTATTCTGTAAGATCGTGGCTCTACGGTTTAGCAAACCCATTCGTGCAACAGTTTAGGTCTAGATCACTCTGCAACAGTAGTAAAAAATAGTTATTTTAAGTTGTTTTCAATTAAAATTGCAATAACTTTTTTATTAATGAGACCTAGTAATAATAGCACATTTTAAAATCGGTATTTAGTAGGCATCATTTTAAACGAATGGGCACTGACAGTTTTATAGAATTTAATAAGTTTTGTAACAGTATTAACGCGAATAAATTTTAAAACAGTCATTCAATGAAAATTTTCTCTTCTTCAATTAAAATTGGATATCTTTCTGTTAAACAATAGTACCCGTTATTGAGATACCACTTTGGAATCGGTATTAAGTAGCTAAAATATATTTTAAATGAATGGGCACTGACATTTTTTTATAAATCACACTTGAATTTGCATGATATTTAAAACGTCAGAGTTGCAATAGGAAAAACGTATTTTTTTTTCAAAAGCTCTAAATTTACATCTAAAGCAATATATTCTTACGATTGCTCTAATATTCAGCAGTAATAACATAAATCAAAATAAAAAGGGTTTGATGAAACTACAGCAATAATGGTAACAAAAGAAAGGAACTTCGGTAAAATGGTTAAAATTATAATAAGTTTTAGTAAATTATCAGTTTTATCGAATCCTTAGCGGTGGACTACTATTATGCTACTTCCTGTAATAATGCATTCAAATAAATGAAAGATGAACACCAATTGCAATTTCTAGCCAGTGCTTTTATTTCGCTTGGGAATAAAATCCTTATTCTATTGCATCAATTTTATTTTAATAAATTTTACTGATTTGAATTATTTTCTCGAGTATTTTCCCTCGGTATGTATCGGACATTTTTATGGCGCTGATTAAGAATTGGTAAGTTAAAAATTACAAAGTACATGTTTATTAACAAGTTCAGCAGTAAAAACTGAGCAGTAAACTAAATAGAAATGATTCGTAAAAAATATTTAAATGGGCAGTTAAATAAATATTGAGCAGTAATATGACTGAATGGGAAGTTATTAGTGGGCAGTTAAGAAATCCCAATTAGTCGTTAAGAAATTTCCTTTTAAATAGTTTTTAAAAATTGAGGCGGTAAAATGTATCCCTATTTCAACTGAAGGTATTTCTGGGTGCTCAAGTATTTCTGGACAGTAAAAATAACCACGAGTTTGTTCTACGCTAGCTTCGCTCCCACAACCTTGTAACCGATTACAAGTATTTCTGGGTGCACAAGTATTTCTGGATGCTTAAATATTTCTGGGTACGATAAAAGCTACAATAATACACTAGAGACACACATTCACGCAGGAAGAGCAACCAACGGCGGAATTAAAAAAAATTAGTAAGTCATGCGATTTGACACTTAACAGAGACTATAGACTTTAAGCCTTTAACGGAAGATTGCCTCTCTTTTCAATCAAAGCGATGTTAGGGTTTACCGCTCACCGTGAACTGCCCAAACTATTTATCTAACTACCCATTCCATCATTTTGCTGGCCATTCATTTATTACACTGCTTGTATAATTTTTAACCTGAATTGTAGGATGAAATAACCGCAAAATTTTGTTTTATTACTGTTCATGTTTTACTGCTGTAGTAATTACCAACCACCAGAAAATTAAATATCCGCCCATTATTTTAACGTGGTAGAGCTATGCTGCAACTATATTAGTAGTATAGTTTGCACGAATGGTTAACTCGACCGGGGAAGGACCACGCTCTCACAGAAAACCAGCGTAAAATAGCAGCTCAATGCTGCTGTGTTTCGTATGATGAGTGTAGAGAACCGGAGACCCATTTTACTGGGAACGATGCTGCATTTTGATTCGTAATTGAGGATAGATGTAGATATCTATGGACCACAGCAACCACTTACCATCAGGTAGACTATGTGCTCGTTTGTCATCCTTATCCTATAAAAAAAATTTTTTTCAACTGATTATAATAACATCCTTAATGCTTGAATAACAGTTGTATAAATTATTATCCCATTTTTATCAGCAATTTCGATGATGCGATTGACTTTATTGCTTGAATATTCAAAAATAAATGTCGTTATAACTTTCCTTTTGCATCTGTCCGATACAAGCAAAAAGCCAATTATTAGAATTCATTGAAAATTTAAAATGAACAAAGATGTTTTTAATAAGCAATACAATATACACTGTTTCATTGAATAATTATATTATTTCAATTAATAATATTTTTAACATTTATGACATTAAAGACCAAACTAACGCATAGATTAATTTTAATTGTTAACAGAATGACAGCTGCCTGCATCTTCTGTGTCAGTTAGCTCCCTATCCTATAGTAGGGAAGTTTTGTTAGTATAATACAATTTATATAAATATATGATAAGCGACAGACGTTTCGCATTCTAGACTCTATTGCAGTTACTCAAATTATAATTTTATTCAACTTTAATATCATGGTAAAACATCATTTATTACAGCCCATCGCATCCATTACTGAACATAGGCCTCCAAGAACTAAGTACGTACGAAATTGTAAGAATTTAAAAAGGTATCATAAAGAAGCAACAATTATTTTATTAAAATAAGTGTTAAGTAATCCACAAGGTTTTTTTTAGGTATATAATATGTGTATATTAAAAAATTTGTGCAGATGACGTCAAATATATAATTTGAGATGTTATGCCCTTTTAATGGTTTTATCACCCTCACAAGTCCAATGCTAAAGATCAAGACCAAGGGATCGGGGCTCTATACAATACTTAATAATCTCCTTACCTATTCCAGGCTGTTACTTGAGGATCTTTTTTGCACATCGGTTGGCGCTTATTTATATTAATATTTTAATATATTTTTTATAATATAAAAATCATCGTGAAAGTGAAATTTTACAAAAAAAACTAACTCACCGTTCAAAAGTACCAATTACAGTAAGCTCGCAAAACTTAAAATATTTTTTTTTAATTCCCAATTGTAATGTTCTTAAACGGTGTAAGTCACCTATTATGATCACCAGATTATGCGTAAATAGCGTGTCAAAGCCTGCTAAAGCACGTAGATGTATAATGAATAAAGATTATTTCAGTACATATTTAACCTCGTGTCACAGAATGAAAAGAATTTAATTTTTGTTCTAGTTTTCGTAGATGAAACGGGTCTGACAACTTGCAAACCAATATCCAACAAAACTACGTATTAGCTTCTCGAAAAAAAAATCAAGTGCTTTTATCAAATTATTTTGTCTGTGACAGTTAATAGTTGATTAGAATAACAAATCATTAATGAAACATCAAATTGACGTCCGCATGGCCAAGAGTTGGAGTACTCTACTACTATGCATTGGGTTTGCACTAGGTGGTAGTTCTCTTCTTTCTGCCCTAGATTCCGTCTGGGTACGTACCACCCCTCTCCTATTTCTGCCACCTAATAGCAGTCCTTGCACTGCTGTGTTCCAGACAGAAGGGTATAGAGAGCCACTATAATTACAGGCTGTGAACCATTCCATCTTAGTCCTCGGTGGTGACAACTCATCTGCAGCCTTCTTTGTTTAAAGTTGGCTGCAGGTGGCCATGGACTGCAGTAGCCTCTTATCATCAGGTGGATTGTAAATTTGTCACTTCACTTTTATTTAAAACAAGAATCCATCTGGCGCCTTGTGCTTTAGTTTGTGCAAAAACAGTTATTGATCTTTTAATTTTTCTTCGAAACTGTCCTCCGCAACGACATGCTATCACAAACGTAACATCTGACACAATAAAAACACAACACATAACACCTGATGATAAGTGGGAATGGAACCCTAGGTTAGGACCATCTTAGCGTAATAAAATCATATTCACTCTTGCATTGAAGACATATTCGTTGTAATCGGAGGAAAAGTCAGGCACTGGCAAATTATTCTTCTCCTTCTCTGTATGCCGTATTGTTTCTTTTGTAATTTCTTCTCATGTCAAAGGAACTTCATTTTGTAATAGTACAGGATTTTAAAAAATCATTTTGAAATTCATCACAGACTGAAGAGAAGTTGATGTTTTATGCGGAATTCGGCCGGGAAGATTTCTATCATCAACATATCATAAGTAAATACTTTATTAAACGTAATAATTACTGTACCCATCGGCCATCGGATTAAGAATGTAGTGTACTCTAGAATCGGATGTTTTCTTCCTTGATGTTTACGCTTGTTTTTTGTATAAAATATTCTTCAGACTGAGGGATTCGAATAGTTACGATCAATCATTAACCTAATGAATTATTTTAAACGGCAGACATCCTAATTACTTAGTAACGTCTAAGTGATAAAGTCGACACATTATGATTCCTAACGAATTTAATTAAAGATTGAACGTGAAATCTTGGCTATATTATCTATGTATGTATATTACTATCGGTGAGGAAAAATTGTTCTCAGGAAGCGATACAACAATTCCTTCATAGAATTTATAGAGGCCAAATCCTAGAATTATATCGCAAAGGCAAAAATAATCTTCCGTCGAGATGACAGATATGAAGAGATAATGAGATTTATACTTTGAATGAATAAATATATAATTTCTTAGAAAAGGTGTTTCAATTTACACCTGATTAAAACACGACGGTCTGATTAAAATAACAAGTCCCAGGCGAGATGGAATTACAGCCGAGCTTCTGAAAGCGGGTGAAAAACCGGTACTTGAAGTCCTTCAGAGACTTTTTAAATCCGTCCTCCATGGTGGCACTACACCAGGGCGTGGAACAGAAGTGCGGTAGTCTTGTTCGTCAAGAAAGGCGACAACTCTCTTCAAGAACTACAGACCGATTTCCCTTCTGAGCCGCGTCTACGTGTTGTTTTCGAGAGTCATTACGAATCGTCTCGCGCAGACTCGACGATTTCCAGCCTCCCGAACAAGCCCGTTTCCGGGCTTTAGCACTATAGACCACATACATACACTTTGGCAAATTTTGAAGACAGAGGTACAATCTGCCACTATGTCTTGTAATCAAAATGCAGACGCGTTTTCACCCCTGGGACTAAGTTTCCGCTCTGATTCTCTTCACTCACCATACCAAACACTGTAATATAATTGGGCTATTTTAGCTGGTATTCTCTGAAGTGAAAAAGTCCGTCGAGCCAACTAATCTTTGCCACAACCATAATATAGCTGCAGCATGTAGAGCCATCTCTACCACGTAGAGTCCCAGCACGTAGAGCCGCTGTACATCATAAAATAGTCTCAAATCCCATGATGTGAATAATAAAATAAAAATTTTTATTTGAGGCGTTGGCCCAAATAATATTAACAATACTTACTTAAAAACTATGTTGGTACAAATAAATAAAAAATGTGTTATGTGCAATAAAAGCTGTGTATATTGCTGAAGATTCAAAATAAAGTGAATGAAGTTTGGAGAATTCACTTTTCGTTATCACACTTCTTGTACACGAAATACTTAATCCAACTTCATCTGTGAATGTCGAAACTTTCCTAATTTCTTCTTAAAAGGAATATTTGAAAATAAATTTATTCACTAACTACGTTAACAAAGTTTTGCATCTTTGATAATTTTTATTAAAAGCTTCCTTCTTCAATCTTTGCAAGAGATTATAGTATACAGGGTGGTCAAAAGGTGACGTCCAAAATTTTTTGAATGCTGACCTTTCGGGCTACATGAAATACCCCATGTATGTTCCGCGATTTTTCTTAGTTTACGAGATATGATTTTTTTATATTATTTTTAAAAATGTCGACTTAGCGATTCAAAATTTTTTTTCTTGAAAATTTTGTCTCTTTCTACTTTTTTTATTCTTAGCGTAGTCTTAATGAGTTGGACTCTTTGACATAAAAATAAGCTGCCTACCATTAATACAAATTGCAAAATTTTAATCGAAAACAAATTATGCAGATATGATTGAATCAAAGTTTAATTTGAAATTTAAACTAAAAATTAAATAATGAGTTCCATGACTTTAAAGTAATGTTAAACATTTAATAGTCTGTAGTCAAACAGTAGTGTGGTCGAACAGAATAGAGATTGTCGGCAAAGAATCAGATTGACTGAATAATCTGTGAACTTTGCGTGATTTAAAATATTTTTCAATAGCTTTTGCAGCGTATGCCAAGGCGGAAACGTGTTTATTTTATATTTTTAAATCTGTATTATATATATATTATTGTATAGTTGAAAGTTAAATACACAGCTTGACATACAAACCTAAAAATTTAATGAATTACCATCGTATTTCAAACACTAGGTGAAAGTACACACAACTAATCCTCTTTGTTCTGTTTCATTCCCCATCAATTTTATTTGAATTCATGTAACACTTCTAAAATGTACAGTTTATATTACTTCATAAGTATAGAAACCGTAATTCCGTACTTTGTGTTAGTCTATGACGGAAGCCTATGTTCAGCAGTGGATTTGTAGATGGGCTGTACTTATAGTGATAGTGATATGTATAAGAATCATCATAGTATTTATGTACATACGTTGTTTCTAATTTAATTTAATGGAATAACGTTTATCTAATTTAATTTAACTTAGTAAGAAGGACTATCACGTCATGTCCTTATCAAATATACTGATAACTGTTATTGCCCGAATTTTCTAAAATTATTTGTAAAATTTGTTCGTTATTATATACAATGTAAGGCTGTTTTTATCCAATATCAATAAAATATAAAAAATAAAGACACACCTATTTAAAAAAAGTCTTCTAATAAATAGAGTAATCTGAAGCAGGTTACAACATTCCTTAAACGCCCCGTTAATCATTTGTCACATCACTCTAAGTCCCATCAATCAAGAGAGCTAAGTAAGGTCCTTGGCGTCTCGCGGATTTGAGTAGGTAACTTGTTTTTGTGTTGCCAGAAATAAACAATGGTTAGCTTATTTTTACAAGTGACTTGAAGATCTCAAATATCGAAGCTTCAAGCTTGGATCCCTATTAAACTATAATGGTTTGCAACAATTTTTTTGCTATTTTGATTTTATTTGACGAGAAGTTTTAGTGGAATTATTTTTGATCTATGAAAGTATACAGTAAGATACCGAGTATAATTTTTTCGGTGTTTATAATTCATTTTCGACCCAAGTCTGAGTTGCATTCTTTATGTCCTAAATCCGTTGTCTTATATACAATTGTACTGACTCTCTTACCCTTTAAACCGGAACAAAGCAGTGGATGCAACTTAATGGAAGAGATAGGTAAAGTTTGGTACTTAGCACCCACCCGGACGGACACCTAGGCAGAAAAACCGTTACTTAAAATTTTTAGAAGCTGTTCAATGAGGGCTAATAATCTTCCGCTCACCAGATGTCGCTAGTTGACACTGAGGTAAAGTTTTTGTTACACAATGTTATTTAATTGAAAAGTTAGTTTGTTTATAAAAGTTTTATATTATATTATTATATATTATATTAGGTCCATACATATGAAATTAGCTTTTGTCGTACTGACCACTTTGATCTGAAATATCTCCTCTTGGTTAAGAATTTCAAATTAAAATTTATAAATTCATTTAGCTGGTACATTTGAGTTTTGAAAACAGTCATTCGTTTGTTTTTCCTCATAATTTTTCTTTGGCGTCGCTTATTACCGCACAATGGAAAACATGAAATATTGGTATGTTTACGAGTACATGTTCTACCGTGGCACCAGTGCTGCAGAAACAGCTCGAAGGATTACTGATGTGTACGCGCTGGTATCGCAAAAGAAAGCACGGTACTTTTTGGTTTCAACGTTTTCGTTCTGGAAATTTCGACCTTCAGAACCAACCCGTGGACGGAGACCAAAGTGGAAAATGAAGAATTAAAGGCTATTGTGGAAGCGGATCCATCACAAAGCACTTCAGAGATAGCTGCAGGTTTCGAGGTAAGTGATAAAACTGTATTAATCCACTTGAAGCAAATCGAAACTAAAAAACTTGAACGATGGGTACCTCTCGAAGTGTGAATCAAACTTGCAAACACGCGTCGACTGCTGTGTTTTTTGCTCAACCGACACAATAATGAAGGATTTTAAATCGAATCATTACTTGTGATGAAAATGGATACTGTACGATAATCGAAAGTTCGTCGCAATGGCTGAACCCTGGAGACCTAGCCAAATCCTGCCCTAAACGAAAATTGACTCAGAAAAAGTTACTTGTGAGTGTTTGGTGGACTAGCGCCGGTGTCGTTCACTACAGCTTAATATCCGGCCAAACGATTACGGTAGATATCTATTGTCAGCAACTGCAAACCATGAAGGAAGAACTAGCTGCTAAACAACCGAGATTGGTCAATCGCTCTAGGCCACTGCTGCTTCACGACAACGCAAGACCACACACTACACAACAAACGACCACTAAGTTAGACGAGTTACAATTGGAATGTCTGTGACATTCACTGTACTCCCTGGACCTTGCTCCAACAGATTACCATTTTTCCGGAATTTGGACAACTTCTTATAAGGAAAAAAATTCAACTCAATTCTTCCTGTACAAAACGCCAATTTCATATGTAAGGACCTAATATTAATACACAAAACAATATCTCAGTGGTTAACTCTTTAATTTTTTGCACATATTTAACTCTTTTAATTTATCTACTTTTATAAATATATGTATTCTTAATGTTTTATGATATTTACGCGAACACTACACATTGAATAAAATTTTTATGATTTTATCGCGTTTAATGTTACTAGTACTAGTAGTAAAATTAAACGCGATAAAATCCGTAAAAAAGTTTATTCTATATGTTCTCTCTCTCTTCTTCAGGCCTTGTCCCATTTCTAATTGGGGTCGGCCTCCTAATCCTTCTTCTCGAGAGATGCCGTTTTCGGGTCGTCAGTGGTCTATACTATCTGTGGCGAGGTCTTTCTTAATAACTGACATCCATGTTAGTCGAGGTCTGCCGCGGCTTATTGGTCCCGAGTAAAGCTGTAAGACTTTTTTGTCATGTGGTCATCAGGTCTCCTCATGACGTGGCCGTACCAACGAAAGCGTGACTCCGTGAGCTTGTTGTATTGGTCAGTTTTAAGCTACCTCGGATGTTGGTTTTGCACTTTGTCTAGCATCGTGACGCCTGCAGACCACCTGATTATCCTCATTTCCGCGACATGCATTTTATTAACCTGCTGTTTTCAATAGGCCAGCACTCTGCGCCGTAGGTCATTGCTGGTCTTACTGCGGTTTTATACGTCTATATTGCCATCGCTGGATATAATATTTGAAGAGTATTTGAAGTGGTGTGCTGTTCTTAAGATGGAGCCTGGAGGTTGTCTCACTGCTGATCTTAAGGCCTGTGTTTTCAATGATGACGTCCACTTTCCAAGGTTTCTTGGAAGGTGAGCGGATTTTCATCAATTAAGACGACGTCATCTGCTTACAAAATGCTCCAGGAACAGGTTGCTGGATTTCAGCCGTCAGATAGTTCATTACGAGATTGAAAAGTAGCGGGCTGAGTGCTGTTCCTTGATGGACTCCAACCATTACCTGAAGTTATTCTTCGCTGATCTGCGGGCATCGTATCTCTGTAAATACGCCGTCGTACATGTTCACTATCAGTCTTATGTAGCATTCCGGGATTAGTTGGACTGGGGTTTACAAATCGGAGGTCTCGAGACGCGATTAAATGCCTTCTCAAGATGCATAAACGCCATGTGCAGGTCTTTCTTCCTGGTTTTGTATGCCTCCATTAGAAGTCTGATGGTATGAATAGCATCGGTTATCGACTTTCCCAGGACAAATCCACACTGGTTTTCTGTGATTTTTATGAGATGCCATAATCTTTCATTAATCACTCGTTCCCAGATTTTAAACGTGTGCCAGATCAGCTTCTTTGCCCGGTAATTACCATAGTGCCTTATATCGCCCTTATTTTTGAAATAATGGTACCAAAGAGCTCCTCCATGTGTCAGGTATAGGATTTTAATAAATAGCGCCTGTAGGAAGTACACGCCAGCATCTCCAAGTATTCTCAAAGTTCAGCCGGAATATCATCACGCCCTGTTGCCTTGTTTTTAGATCATCCGGCGAGAAGCAACCGCCCCCATGGGTAGGATGCAAAGAAAGATCGCATTTCGTCCCAATCCGCCGACCTGTAATTCCAAACACGGCGGCAACCTGCAGAACGCAACCGCGAGGGAGCGTGAGTGGCACCACACTCCGGATCAGACAATGGTCCGAAGAGCGAGAGGGCATCGACGGAAACCTGATATCCGTCCGGATGAGAGGTCAGCAGAAGGTCCAACAGGAAGGTGTATGATCCTTCACATCTGGAATCCGCGTAGGTGAAGTAACCAGCTGTGTCAGACCATATGCCAAGGCAAAGTCATAAACAGATCCCCGCATGATCAGTTAAACGAACCAAGCCATTCGGCGTGGTGGGCGTCAAAATCGCCAAGGTGCTGGTACCCTCCTGGGGTAGTCTAAAATTTAATTCCGCTACCATGTTGATGGGGAGGGGAGAATTGGGCTCCGGTCACCTGCACTCACCAGACGAAACGCAAAGCAGAGCTTCCACTTCACGCCGGTATTTTGTGAGGTCGTGGTACTAACCCGGCTCGAGCCGGCCCTTACGCAACAGCAAAAGCTGCTGCGTGGCTCTACCACCGTTAATATTTCATCCCAAGGATCTTCAATTGGAGGCAGTTTTGCTATGGGTTCAGAGGATGTGTTTCGTTTAGGAGCTTAGAGTAGCACTCTACCCATCTTTTAATGTCCTCGTTAGATGAAGAGGAATCTTTATGTATACCGGGAGTCACGTTATCTTTGCTTGGCGATCTTGAAAAGCTGTTTATCACTAAACGTATTCTCCAACCCAGCATAGATGTCCTCCCTATTTGCAGCCTAGGCCCGTGAAACAGTCCGTTTAACATCCTTTTTTGCGTCTCGATATGCGTTTTTTCTTCTTCATTTTTTTGTTTTGTCAGTTTGTTACCAGATTTAAAACAGATTTTCTTTGTTTGGATCTTTTCTTGTATTTCAGGATTCCAAGAAGGTCTTTTTTTTTTCTGGCTATTATATATATCCTTTGATATATATATAGCTGGGGAAAATAAAATATATCCTTTGACACCGCTAGGTGAAGCTGCCCTTTCAGTGCAGAAATTGTGGAATTCGTCCCACACGCAATTTGATGTCTTTGACAGCAGCACTTTCTTGTATGTATTTTACCAGATCTGTGCATAGATTTTCACCCTCTACACATTCCAGTTTGAACCACCGAATTCTCTCTACTTTCTCTATTCTGGCTTTATTGGCCTTGGTGTTATGAAGTCGGCTAGGAGTCGGTGTTGGGATGTTAAGGGTTCTCTGGTATAAAAAATAAAAATAAAAAAATTATTTCAAAAACTTGAATCCAAAGAAATTGTTAGTAGAGAGAGAGAAAACTTACATCTATGTTAGTAATATAATTTATACTTATTTTTAATACTTAATTATTAAGCAGGACATAGTATTATATATATTTCCTTGAGAGTTTCGATTGCTGCACATGATAAAACAAACACTATTTTTTTATATAAATCATCTATGACACCCATGGCTCATGTCGTCAAAAACCATAGCTACATTTTATAAATTCTGATGGAAAATGTAATGACTTAAGGTTGTTGTTACATAATTCTGTATAATGAGTTATTTGTTCATCAGTTCTGCAGCCCTATTTTATTTTACACTTTCTGAAGGTATTCAGCAAACGTCTGTCTGCTAGGATGTAATCCACTTGGCTACAAGTTCCGCCGCTCTTATAGGTTATTAAGTGCTCTTGAGGTTTTGAGAAATAGGTTTTGATAATTGCCATGTTGAAAGCCCTGTCAATTTTATTCCTAAACCTCTATTCCCATGGAATTCGTTAGTATTCGATGCTCCCACATGACCATTAAGATCAGCACCAATGTGCTTCGATTCTGTCTTAAGAATAGACTGCAGAAGATCTTGTAAGCAGTCGATTTGTGGTGCATATGCTGATATGATGTTCATGCATGTTTGGTCGTCCATGGCGACTTTGATAGCTATGATGCGGTCGCTGACTCTATTAACTTCAATTATACGGCTCTGGATGTTTTTATCGACCACTATTTTACTTTGTGCCGTGATAGATAAGCTTATAATCCTTTCCAATATTTTGCGACTTAGAACCCTTCTATTTCGTTTCCTGTATACAACAGATGTTGACACGTCGTCTGAGCAATGTTTCGCTCAACTCTGAGCTGCGTACTGTCATAGAGCCCACATTCCAACTCACAATGCGGATTTTTGGAGTGTGCGCTCCCATGAGTTATCCGCCGCTTCGGGGAGACGCCCTAGCATTTGTCGCCTTTCCTGCATCTTTCCTTGTCTGTCACTTACGGAGGACGCCCTAACCCTTATCGTATCTTTCTTATTTTGGCCTTTCATTAGATTAGGAGATAGAATTTGGCTGTGGTTTTTACGGCCGGTTGCCACCTGACGCCAAGACAATTACCCTCCTGCTTGCTGGGGCTTAGGATACCACTGTTGTATTCGCTCTTCCGCTGCCATCCTCATGCGGCACCCTGCCTGGCGTCGCTGCCCTCCGCCGGCCTGGTGTCAGAATACGTCCGAGCGACCCGACGGAGGTTACCTGTTGGTCCGCGGAGGTATTTTATTTACCTCCTACCCTGCATACTCCCTATCCACCACCTGGAAATGTTCTCTAGTCAGGCTCCTCCGAGAAACTTTTATAAATATATGGGTTTGGTTTATTTATTTTTATTCTAATTAATATAAAATATATAACTAAAAGTACATAAAGAAACATTAATCTTACATTTGTAGAACAAATTAACTTCCCCGCTATGAAATCTGCCAAATATTACACCTCATTTTTAAGTGAAGCCGCCCTGGTGGCAGAAAAGTCGTGGATGCTCCTCACCGTCCTCCATAGGGTACTACTCTGGAGTCATTGAAAAAAGTGCGTAGTGTGCTTGTTTTTAAAGAAAGGCGACAACGCTATGTTGAAGAACTACAGACCGACTTCCTTTCTGAGCCGTGTCTACGTTACCACAAGATTTGATTGTTAATTTAGAAGAACCACATTGCAGTTATATTTTTGTTGCACCGCGAATGGGTTGATTCAACTGGGAAGTACTACGCTTTCACAGAATATCAGTGAGTTTCGTACGGTGAAATTGATTCATTTTGACGAATTTAAAATTTTTGGTTCATTTCGCATATGAAGTTCTATAAAGTCTACTGCTGAACTTAAACTTCCCTCATAGATAGAGGATTTTGCCATAGCTGCCACGCTTGGAAGGCAGTTGCAAGCGCAGTTTTTATTATTTTGAGTTGTTATCAGGAAGATGCTGCTGCCCATCTCCTGTTCCAGTTTCTTTCTTACGACACCACGAGACGATATGGGTAGTGGATAACTTCATAGTTAATTTTTATAATTGTTTATTTTATACTAATGTATAGAAATAAACAAATTATTATAATTAACCCGGACGGGAAAGCACTTAGAATTGCAACTACCTACCATTTTCAGTGATGTGGATATAGTTTGGTTTGCTCGCATACTATTAAATTTAATTACGCTTCTAAATTTCAACAACTTATATATCCGATCAATATACAAACTTCCTCGTTTCTGTCGGTCATATTATTATGTTTGTATGTTGCAGTAGCAACTGTTCTAGTTCATATTAGAAGGACGCTCCTGCCCATCTCCCGGTTTGTTTCCCTCTGTGACCTTTTACGACATCCACGGGATGATATGGGGTATTGGATATTCTAACACTGCCACTACACGGTCAATCAATTATGCCTATAAAGTTTTAGATATTGTATTTATTAAATAATTATATAATCGACTCTTATAGTACCAAAAGGATGAGATAGAACGATTGAATTACTTACACCTCCACGAAGTATTAATTTTTATTAGCATTGTATTAAAGCGCAAAATTTTATTTTCATCAAAAATTTCTTAATCCAAAGGATTAAATGTTCTTAGATAGATGCCGTTGTTGAGCTTGTGACATGGCATGGAAGTGATAAATTTTGAAGTTTATAAGTGATATTCGGATCCATTGTTGTCTTCACAGCTTCTTCCTTAAGAAGCTTTAAACTTTGATGTTATGTTACGCTTCATTGCTTCGTTTGTTGTTGTTTTGAATTTGCAGACACCGAAAGGCTTTACTATTTCCCTGATTGGTTCTTTAATCTATACTTAGTAATATAATAAAGCGAATTTGTTTTTGTTTTTTTGTTTGCTTAAACACACTAATCTCTGGAACAACCAATCCGATTTTAATAATTATTTTTTTATATTATAGCCAGATTTATGAGGAATAGTATAGGTTATCTAGCATTAGGCTACACCCCACAGCTGGCCCTAAATATTGATTTTTGTTAAGCAAGTCAAAAGAAAAAGCGCTCCCAAACTGATTTATCCACGTGCGCTGGCGTAATGATTTATGATACTTAAATACAATGTTCTACAAAAATATAGCTCTTTACTTCATCTAAAAAAGATAAAATATGCCTATTTCTTATAGATAAGCCACAATAAACTATTTTGCGACAAAACATTATTGAAAATTAAAAAGTGATTATTGAGCGTTATTGTTAGGCATGGCATGTTAATATTTACAAACAAAAGTTATTTCATGATCAACACAATTTTATGAAGACAAACTTTACACTTAATAGCATGTTATTTCGACGCATAGTTTAAGAGATAATGAGCAATTGAAATAATTCAATAATCGGCTCGGCGCGCGAACGACGCATAACCCTATCCACCTGATGAGAACCGAGAGAAACCAGCAGTGAACGTCTCTATAAGAGAGGTCTCATGTCGCGCGGCTCAGACGCATGATAAACGCGGATGAAACCATGGGACACAACTAGTTATTAAAATAAAAACGTTATTAGGACTTTCTGCAGTATCGTGGAAGCGTATTACATAAATTGCACTTGAACAAACATGCAGAGCCGGATTAATTAATAACTTTTAAAAACATTAAAAAAAGCGGTTACCAACCCACCTTCCAAGCGTGAACACTTAGGCAATTTTCTTTCCTATGTTCAGCAGTGCCAGTGGACTTTTGATAGGCTGTAATGATAACAGATTAAAGCGGTTTTTCATTTTATTTCACTTGCCTTGACGGCAACATACATACACTAAAAAACGTGCAATAATATTTTTGACATGTAATCCGCCAGAGTACAAAGATTGCTGACATAGTATTCCGCGTTTGTAAACTGAAGTGGCAATGGGTACGTCTATTGCAGAAGTGACAACCGATGGAGTAGACGTATCATGAAGTGGAGACATATCCTAGGCAAATGTAGTGAGGGACGCCCCCTGACTAGATGGAGCGACGATTTGCGCAAGGTAGCCGTAGGAGCAGGATGCGTGTAGCCGAAGACCGGGCCAAGGGACGCGCCTTGGCCAGCTGTGTACTGACGCATCAAGATGATGATCTAATCAGTCTTAATATTAAATTCCTAAATGTACCGTAGTTTGATGACAAATTATTATTTTTGTTAGTGTTGTACACAATATTGAAAACATTTTTTTGATATATATAAAACCAATAACTGTATGCTGTTCCTTGCGGCTGCTTCGGCCCTGGACTCAATGAACCTAACAACTGAAGGCGGTCAGAGTAATCCAAAGATACATTCCGGAAAGTAGAATTCAGGTTTTTCAGGCGTTGAATCTCACGAGATTGGCATCACTCCATTCGGATACTGCTTGCAGTGAGAGATTCACACGCTGCATAGTCAGATACTGGGCAAGTAAATCATTAATAAGTAAAAGAGTTGCGAGAGAACGGACCCTGAGGAACTCCACAGCAGCATTAAGCTGCTATTTTATGCTGGTATTCTGTAAGATCGTGGCTCTACCCGGTTTAGCAAACCCATTCGTGCAACAGTTTAGGTCTAGATCACTCTGCAACAGTAGTAAAAATAGTTATTTTAAGTTGTTTTCAATTAAAATTGCAATAACTTTTTATTAATGAGACCTAGTAATAATAGAACATTTTAAAATCGGTATTTAGTTGGCATCATTTTAAACGAATGGTACTGACAGTTTTATAGAATATAATACGTTTTGTAACCGTATTAATGCGACTAAATTTTAAAACAGTATTTCAATGAAAATCTTCTCTTCTTCAATTAAAATTGGATATCTTTCTGTTAAACAATAGTACCGTTATTGAGATACCACTTTGGAATCGGTATTAAGTAGCTAAAAATATATTTTAAATGAATGGGCACTGACATTTTTTTACATAAATCACACTTGAATTTGCATGATATTTAAAACATCAGGGTTACAATAGGAAAAACGTATTTTTTTCTTCAAAAGTTCTAAATTTACATCAAAAGCAATATATTCTCACGATTGCTCTTATATTCAGCAGTAATTAACATAAATCAAAATAAAAAAGGGTTTTGATGAAACTACAGCAATAATGGTAACAAAAGAAAGGAACTTCGGTAAAATGTTTAAAATTATAATATGTTTTAGTAAATTATCTGTTTTATCGAATCCTTAGCGGTGGACTAGTATTTACGCTACATCCTGTATTGCATTCAAATAAATGAAAGACGAATACCAATTGCAATTTATAGCCAGTGCTTTTATTTCACTTGGGATCAATATACTTACTCTATTGTAGCAATTTTGATTTTAATCAATTTTACTGATTTGAAGTATTTTCTCGAGTATTTTCACTCGGGATGTTTCAATATTCAAGTGGACATTTTTATGGCACTGATTAAGAATTGATAAGTTAAAAATTACAAAATACATGTTTATTAACAAGTTCAGCAGTGAAAACTAAGCAGTAAACTAAATAAAAATGATTCGTAAAATATATTTTAATCGGCAGTTTAATAAATATTGAGCAGTAATATGACTGAATGGGAAGTTATTAGTGGGCAGTTAAGAAATCCCAATTAGTCGTTAAGAAATTTCCTTTTAAATAGTTTTTAAAAATTGAGGCGGTAAAATGTATCCCTATTTCAACTGAAGGTATTTCTGGGTGCTCAAGTATTTCTGGACAGTAAAAAATAACCACGAAGTTTGTTCTACGCTAAGCTTCGCTCCCGCCACAACCTTGTAACCGATTACAAGTATTTCTGGTGCACAAGTATTTCTGGATGCTCAAGTATTTCTGGGCACGATAAAAGCTAATAATACACTAGAGACACACATTCACGCAGGAAGAGCAACCAACGGCGGAATGAATAAAAATTAGTAAGTCATGCGATTTGACACTTAACAGAGACTATAGACTTTAAGCCCTTTAACGGAAGATTGCCTCTTTTCAATCAAAGCGATGTTAGGTTTTACCGCTCACCGTGAACTGCCCAAACTATTTATCTAACTACCCATTCCATCATTTTGCTGGCCATTCATTTATTACACTGCTTGTATAATTTTTAACCTGAATTGTAGGATGAAATAACCGCAAAATTTTGTTTTATTACTGTTCATGTTTTACTGCTGTAGTAATTTACCAACCACCAGAAAATTAAATATCCGCCCATTATTTTTAACGTAGAGCTATGCTGCAACTATATTAGTAGTATAGTTTTAGCACGAATGGGTTGGCTCGACCGGGAAGGACCACGCTCACCGAAAACCAGCGTAAAATAGCAGCTCAACGCTGCTGTGTTTCGCATGGTGAGTGTAGAGAACCGGAGACCCATTTTACTGGAAACGATGCTGCATTTTGATTCGTAATTGAGGATAGATGTAGATGTCTATGGGCCACAGCAACCACTTACCATCAGGTGGACTATGAGCTCGTTTCTCATCCTTATCCTATAAAAAATTTTTTTTCAACTGATTATAATAACATCCCTAATGTTAAAATAACAGTAGTAAAATTATTACCCCATTTTTATTAGCAATTTCGGTGATGCGATTGACTTTATTGCTTGAATATTCAAAAAGAAATGTCGTTATAACTTTCCTTTTGCATCTGTCCGCTACAATTGACAAGCCAATTATTAGAATTCATTGAAAATGAAAAATGAAAAAAGATTTTTTAATAAGCAATACAATATCCACTGTTTCATTGGATAATTATAATATTTCAATTAATAATTTTTTAACACATTATGACACATTAAAGACCAAAATAACGCATAGATTAGTTAGTTCGTTCTTAGTTGTTAACAGAATTACGCAGCTGCCTGCATCTTCTTTATCAGTTAGCTCCCTATCCTATAGTAGGGAAGTTTTGTTAGTATAATACAATTTATATAAATATGTATGATAAGCACCAGACGTTTCACATTCTAGACTCTATTGCAGTTACTCAAATTATAATTTCATTCAACTTTAATATCGTGGTAAAACAACATCATTTATTACAGCCCATCGCAAGTCCATTACTACACATAGGCCTCCAAGAACTAAGTGCGTACGAAATTGTAAAGAATTTAAAGAAGGTATCATAAAGAAGGAACAATTATTTTTATTAAAATAAGTGTTAAGTAATCCACAAGGTTTTTTTTAGGTATATAATATGTGTATATTAAAAAATTTGTGCAGATGACGTCAAATATATAATTTGAGATGTTATGCCCTTTTAATGGTTTTATCACCCTCACAAGTCCAATGCTAAAGATCAAGACCAAGGGATCGGGGCTCTATACAATACTTAATAATCTCCTTACCTATTCCAGGCTGTTACTTGAGGATCTTTTTTGCACATCGGTTGGCGCTTATTTATATTAATATTTTAATATATTTTTTATAATATAAAAATCATCGTGAAAGTGAAATTTTACAAAAACTAACTCACCGTCAAAAGTACCAATTACAGTAAGCTCGCAAAACTTAAAATATTTTTTTTTAATTCCCAATTGTAATGTTCTTAAACGGTGTAAGTCACCTATTATGATCACCAGATTATGCGTAAATAGCGTGTCAAAGCCTGCTAAAGCACGTAGATGTATAATGAATAAAGATTATTTCAGTACATATTTAACCTCGTGTCACAGAATGAAAAGAATTTAATTTTGTTCGTTTTCGTAGATGAAACGGGTCTGACAACTTGCAAACCAATATCCAACAAAACTACGTATTAGCTTCTTGAAAAAATCGTGCTTTTATCAAATTATTTTGTCTGTGACAGTTAATAGTTGATTAGAATAACAAATCATTAATGAAACATCAAATTGACGTCCGCATGGCCAAGAGTTGGAGTACTCTACTACTATGCATTGGGTTTCACTAGGTGAAAGTTCTCTTCTTTCTGCCTTAGATTCCGTCTGGGCACGTACCACCCTCTTACCTATTTCTGCCACTAATAGCAGTCCTTGCACTGCTGTGTTCCAGTCAGAAGGGTATAGAGAAGTATAATTACAGGCTGTGAGGTCCATCTTAGTCCTCGGTGGTGACAACTCATCTGCAGCCTTCTTTGTTTAAAGTTGTCTGCAGGTGGCCATGGACTGCAGTAGCCTCTTATCATCAGGATTGTAAATTTGTCACTTCACTTTTATTTACTCGTAAAAAAAGAATCCATCTGGTGCCTTGTGCTTTAGTTTGTGCAAAAACAGTTATTGATCTTTTAATTTTTCTTCGAATCTGTCCTCTGCAACGACATGCTATCACAAACGTAACACCTGACACAATAAAAACACAACACATAACACCCGTTGATAAGTGGAAATGGAACCCTAGGTTAGGACCATCTTAGCGTAATAAAATCATATTCACTCTTGCATTGAAGACATATTCGTTGTAATCGGAGGAAAAGTCAGGCGCTGGCAAATTATTCTTCCCCTTCTCTGTATGCCGTATTGTTTCTTTTGTAGTTTCTTCTCATGTCAAAGATACTTCATTTTGTAATAGTACTGGATTTGAAAAAATCATTTTGAAATTCATCACTGACTTAAGAGAAGTTGTTGTTTTATGCGGAATTCGGCCGGGAAGATTTCTATCATCAACATATCATAAGTAAATACTTTATTAAACGTAATAATTATGCTATCTCTAAATGCCAATCAACTAGTGACCCATCGGATTAAGAATTTAGTGTACTAGAATCAGAAGTTTTCTGCCTTGATGTTTACGCTTGTGTTTTATATAAAATATTCTTCGGATTGAGGATTTGAATAGTTACGATCAATAATTAACCTAATGAATTATTTTAGACGGCAGACATCCTATTACTTAGTAACGTCTAAGTGATAAAGTCGACACATTATGATTCCTTAACGAATTTAATTAAAGATTGAACGTGAAATCTTGGCTATATTATCTATGTATGTATATTACTATCGGTGAGGAAAAATTGTTCTCAGGAAGCGATACAACGAATTCCTTCATAGAATTTATAGAGGCCAAATCCTAGAATTATATCGCAAAGGCAAAAATAATCTTCCGTCGAGATGACAGATATGAAGAGATAATGAGATTTTATACTTTGAATGAATAAATATATAATTTCTTGAAAAAAGGTGTTTCAATTTACACCTGATTAAAACACGACGGTCTGATTTAACGGCAAGTCCTCAAGGGGATGGAATTACAGCCGAGCTTCTGAAAGGGTGAAAACCGGTACTTGAAGTCCTCAGAGACTTTTAAATCCGTCCTCCATGGTGGCACTACACCAGAGGCGTGGAACAGAAGTGCAGTCTTGTTCGTCAAGAAAGGCGACAACTCTCTTCAAGAACTACAGACCGATTTCCTTCTGAGCCGCGTCTACGTGCTGTTTTCGAGAGTCATTACGAATCGTCTCGCACGCAGACTCGACGACTTCCAGCCTCCCGAACAAGCCCGTTTCCGAAAAGGCTTTAGCATCATAGACCACATACATACACTTTGGCAAATTGTACAGAATACCGAGGAGTACAATCTGCCACTATGTCTTGTGTAATCAGAATGCAGACGCGTTGTCACCCCTGGGACTAAGTTTCCGCTCTGATTCTCTTCACTCACCATACGAAACACTGTAATATAATTGGGCTATTTTAGCTGGTATTCTCTGAAAGTGAAAAAGTCCGTCGAGCCAACTAATCTTTGCCACAACCATAATATAGCTGCAGCATGTAGAGCCATCTCTACCACGTAGAGTCCAAGCACGTAGAGCCGCACATCATAAAATAGTCTCAAATCCCATGATGTGAATAATAAAATAAAAATTGTTTATTTTAGGCGTTGGCCCAAATAGTATTAGCACAATACTTACTTAAAAACTATGTTGGTACAAATAAATAAAAAATGTGTTATGTGCAATAAAAGCTGTGTACATTGCTAAAGATTTAAAATAAAGTGAATAAAGTTTGGAGAGAATTCACTTTTTCGTTATGCACTTCTTGTACACGCGGAAATACTTAATCCAACTTCATCTGTGAATGTCGAAACTTTCCTAGAATTTCTTCTTAAAAGGAATATTTGAAAATAAATTTATTCACTAACTACGTTAACAAAGTTTTGCATCTTTGATAATTTTATTAAAAGCTTCCTTCTTCAATCTTTGCAAGAGATTATAGTATACAGGTGGTCCAAAAGGTGACGTCCAAAAATTTTTTTTGGAATGCTGACCTTTCGGGCTACATGAAAATACCCCATGTATGTTCCGCGATTTTTCTTAGTTTACGAGATATGATTTTTTTTGTATTATTTTTAAAAATGTCGACTTAGCGATTCAAAAATTTTTTTTCTTGAAAATTTTGCTCTCTTTTCTACTTTTTTTATTCTTAGCGTAGTCTTAATGAGTTGGACTCTTTGACATAAAAAAATAAGCTGCCTACCATTAATACAAATTGCAAAAATTTTAATCGAAAACAAATTATGCAGATATGATTGAATCAAAGTTTAATTTTGAAATTTAAACTAAAAATTAAATAATGAGTTCCATGACTTTAAAGTAATTTTAAAAACTTCGCAAGACCCTAAGCTTTAGTTATAATACAAAAAGTGGTGGTCAATGGGCCTTTTTAGCCCTAGTCGGCCTTTAATTGCACAGAGCCAAAAGTGCAAAATAATCGTTTTATTATGCACCTATTGTTTATTACTAAGGATAATTAGATTTTCATGGTATGTCATAATCTTTCATAATAAATAAAACAATTTGGTTTTTAATACTTATTTATTTATGTTACAACCAATTCTCAAAGTACCCCCCCTCCACTGCAATACACAGTCTACAACGCCTTAGAAAATTTTGTTTCAGTCTTCTAAAAGCATTTGAATTTTGTCTGATTTTTGTTTCCGCCTCCGTTAATTTATCTCGCAGTTCTGCTTCGGTGTTTGTTTCGCTTGCGTACACCATCTCTTTGTAATATCCCCAGAGAAAGAAATCTATGGGGTTCAAATCTAGTGAACGTGCAGGCCAATGAATCGGTCCGCCACGCCCAATCCATCTATTGGGGAATCTTTGATTAAGGTGCTCGTACCTCTCTTGCATAGTGGCAAGGAGCACCATCATTTTGGTAAATCATACCCTTCTTGTCAATAAGTTTACACCGCCTAATAAGCCGTTTAAATTGTTTTGTAAAAAGTCTAAATATTGGGCTCCGTTTAACCTAGCAGGCAATTCAAAAGGTCCTATAAGTTCCCCGTTCAAAATTCCTGACCACAAGTTTACACTATAATGTGTTTGAAAATTTGAAGGCCTTGCCTTATGTGGGTTTTCAACAGCCCAACTATGGTAATTGTGGATATTGAAGACTCCTGTTCTTTCAAATCTAGACTCGTCTGTCCACAGAATTTTATCAAAAACCTGGATCCTCCGCAGTTCTTTCCAGCATTGTTCGACAAAATTCACCGTCTTGAATAATCTGCAGGATGCAATTTTGGACGCGTTGAATATGATAAGCGTGGTATCCCTCTGAAAAAAAAACTAAATTGTACTTCCAGGAATCACTGTTTTATTCCATGAAATGTGGTTTTGCCCCACATAAGTAATTAAAATTAATTGATCGCTCGTCGCTATTCAAAGGTGCGCTTTAATACGGTGTCAAAGTAAAAGTTTTAAAGACAAAATGAACTTACCTGACTTAAGTATCCTTATAACTGAGGTTCGTGGTACACCAGTCGTTCTCGTAATAGCTCTGGTGCTAGTAAAGGATATCTTTGCACTTGTTCCACGACTTCTTCTCTGACATCTGGATCCACTCTGGTACTCCTTCGTGGAACTGCGTCCCGGAATTCGTCCGTCCATAAATGTATTATGTGTATTTATGAACACTCTGTGATCGGGATAAAGTTCCCGTTCTTCTCCTCGCCGTTCTAGTTTTCTCTGTAAAGCCTTGCCGCTAAATGGCCATTGCCTGGGCAACGCCGTAAAAATAATGCATTTCTGCATATTCCTTCAAAGAATAACTCATTTTGCAACACAAAAATCCAAATCACAAGGTAATCAATCAAAGTCCGAAACACAAGCACAGTCAAGTCAGTTATAAGGCGAAACAGAATACAGTTAGCAAGCAGTCGTGGTAAATTAGGAAGTATCGAAAACAAAAACAGGAGTAGTAGTTACGCGAGCGATAGCTGTGAACAACTGAGGCACTCTATGACTGAAGCTACGCCTGTCGCCTTATGCGCGCGAGCTATGGCTAGAGCGAGAGAGCGCGCCACACGACACAGTATTTCTCACTCCTGCTTCCTTTGTTCGACACGTAGTATTTTTTGTGATCTGAAACCGTCTACCTGCCTATTACTATTATCATTCATTATCTCATTAACATTGAGGGGAAATTCGTTGTTTTTTGTGACCCATCTGTGCTACTTACTGAAGTGGTACTATCCCTAACCCGAAGATTTACATTTCATTTTATTTTATTTCATTTGATTAGATTATATGGCGAACCTAATTATTTTTAGAAATAGGGTGTTTAAATAATAATGTTGAAAATTTTCGCCCTGTGCAATTAGAAGCTGATTACGGCTAAACAAGGCCCATTGACCACCACTTTTTAGATTATAATTAAAGCTTAGGGTCTTGCAAAGTTTTAAAATTACTTTAAAGTCATGGAACTCATTATTTAATTTTTAGTTTAAATTTCAAAATTGAACTTTGATTCAATCATATCTGCATAATTTGTTTTCGATTAAAACTTTTGCAATTTGTATTAATGGTAGGCAGCTTATTTTTTATGTCAAAGAGTCCAACTCATTAAGACTACGCTAAGAATAAAAAAGTAGAAAAAGAGCAAAATTTTCAAGAAAAAAATTTTGAATCGCTAAGTCGACATTTTAAAAATAATACAAAAATCATATCTCGTAAACTAAGAAAAATCATGGAACATACATGGGTATTTTCATGTAGCCCGAAAGGTCAGCATTCCAAAAAATTTTTGACGTCACCTTTTGACCACCCTGTATAATAATATAATAATAGGTCGGGAAAAAAGTTTCTTCGTATTTTGTTTGTATAAAATTGAAGAAAAATCTTTTTGCTTGTACTGTTTGTATCTGGCTGGTTTTAATATCAATACGTATAGGACATTAAGAAAAAGAAAAATAAAAAGTAAAAAACACTTATCCGCCATTTTTCAATTTTTTTATGTCCGCCAAAATGAGTGAATCTTCGTTAGATACATTCATTCATACATTCATTAAATTCGTTACATTCTGATGTTTCATTACAAAAAAAAGGGAAAACTGCGACTGAAGCCTCGAAAAAAACTGTGACGTTTATGAACCTAATGCAGTGTCAGTAAGAGGAGCACAAAGTTGATTCAAGCGTTTTCAATCCGGGAATTTTGATGTCAAAGATACAGCTCGCTCTGATCGCCCTCATACGGATAAAGTCAATGCCATTTTTGAAAAAGTGGAGCAAACTCGGCATATTAGTAGTTACAACATAGCTGAGGAATTGAGGATTAACCGCAAAACAGTTTTGACCCATTTGAAAAGTCAGGCTATACAAAAAAGCTCGATATTTGCACACGAGCTCACCGAAAGAATCCTAATTAATCGTGTGCTCATTTGCGATTCTCTATTGAAACGTATTGAAACTGAACCATTTTCAAAAAATTGATCACTGGTGATAAAAAGTGGATCACCTACGACAAGAACGTGTTAAAAACATCATGGTCAAAGGATAGTCAAGCTCCACAGACTGTAGTGAAACCCGGATTAACACGCAATAAGGTGCTGCAGTGTGTATGGTGCAATTGGAAAGGTATCGTTTATTATGAGCTTTTACCGCCGGGCAAAACCATCGACTCGAATCTCTACTGCCAACAACTAATGAGACTCAAGCAATAAATTGAGAAAAAACGGCCGGAGTTGCTCAACAGAAAAGGAGTGGTCTCTCATCATGATAACGCCAGACCACACACATCTTTGGCCACTCAGCAAAAATTGAGAGAGCTTGGTTGGGAAGTGTTAATGCGTCTACCATATAGTTTTAACCTTGAACTCTCAGATTTTCACCTGTTTCGGTCTCATCAGATTTTTTTGGGTAGCGTTAGGTTTACATTAAGAGAGGACTGTCAAAACTACTTGTCGCATTTTTTTGATCAAAAACCCACAGATTTCTACAACACCGAGATTATACTACCTACAAGATGGCAATAATTTATCAAACAAAATGGCACACATATATTATAATTAAATGTAATTAAACTTTGAAAAAAAAATGTCTTAAATTTCTACATAAAATACGAAGAAACTTTTTCGCCGACCTAACATAACATGATTTTATTTCTTTTATTTATTACAAGCCAGTGCTTGACTACTATCCCATCTGACTCTAAGTGGTAATGTAGCCGAATACTGCAAAACGCAATGAATTAACTTAACGAAAGCCTATTCACTTTGACCTTGAAGACGCCTAGATTGTAATCGGATGGAAAAACATACGGCGCTAAATTATTCCACTCCTTTGTTGTACGCATTATGAAAGACAAAGCAAGCTGTTTGGTTAGAATGCGTGGGATATAAATAACAGACTCGCCGATCGCCTGGTTGTACAATGGTGGAATGGGTATATAACTCGTATTTGTTATTAAAAGTTACAGCCTATATACGTCCCACTGCTGGGCACAGGCCTCCTCTCATTTCTGAGAGGGTTTTTAGGGCAAGGAAGTGTCCGCCGCGCTGCCCCAATGCGTGTTGGCGAACTTCACATGTCTTCGAAATATATTTTTTTCTTATTTCTCAGACATGCAGGTTTCCTCACGATGTTTTCCTTCACCGCCGAGCACGTGGTAAATCAGCACTTAAAATTGCAATTAACAATTTCATTGGTGCCGGCGGGGATCGAAACCGGGTTGCTCGCGTACTGTGAAACTTACAGCGAGCGCTAACCATCTGAGCTACCACGGCTCTGTTACTCTTAGACAATTATTGGGAATAGACAAAACTTCAAATCCAGAATAATCCAAACAGTCACTACTAGTTTTTTTTTTTTATAGGAGGGGCAAACGAGCATGCGGCTCACCTGATGGTAGTGACTACCGCCGCCGCGAACAACTGCAACACCAGGGGAACCAAAGGAATTGCAGATGCGTTGCCGGCCTTTTAAAAAGGAGTAGGCTCTTTTCTTGAAGGTCCCTAAGTCGTATCGGTCCGGAAAAATCGCTGGTGGTAAACTATTCCACAAGGAAGTTGTGCGGGGAAGAAAACATCTTCTAAATCGCACAGTGGTGGACCGCCAATCATCCAGATGGTGTGGATGGTATCGGGAGTTCTGCCGCGATGTGCGTTCGTGAAATGTGGCGGCTGGGATTAATCCGAACAAATCCTCAGAGCACTCCCCGTGGTAAATGCGAAAGAAAATGCAAAGAGATGCAACATCTCTTCGCAGCGCCAATGAATCGAGCCGATCGGAAAGGACTCGGTCGTCGACGATTCGAGCCGCTCTGCGCTGGATGCGGTCAAGTGGAAGGAGCTGGCACTGGGGAGCCCCAGCCCAGAGATGGGAACAGTATTCCATGTGAGGCCGAACCTGCGCCTTGTAAAGTTGCAGGCGTTGTGCCGGCATGAAATACTGTCCCGCTCTGCTGAGCACGCCAAGCTTTTTAGAGGCCAATTTGGCCTTCTCTTCAAGTGACTACGAAACTGCACGTCACTCGATATGTCGACGCCGAGGATTCCGATACTGGCTGAGGCAACAAGGGGAGTGCCTTGAAACTGAGGAGATACGACAAAGGGGTTCTTTTTAGCGGTAAACGCGCAAACTTGTGTCTTCTGAGGATTAAACTGGACTAGATTTAGTCGCCCCCAATCCGAGACTTTGTTCAGCAAAGACTCGACTTCAGACACAAGTTTGTTCCGGTACTCGGCGACGTTTTCCCGAGAAATATTCGCACGGCCGGCGTATAGAGCATCACCAGTGCTGTCATCCGCATAGCAATGAATGCTACCGGTTTGCAACATATCATTGATATGCAGAAGAAACAGCGTTGGTGATAGCACGCAGCCTTGTGGAACTACAGCGTTAATAGCTTGTAGTCGGAGCATGCACCGTCTACAACGACCTTGATGCTCCGATCTGCAAGAAAGCTGGTGATCCAATTGCACAATTTCTCGGGAAGCCCATAGGAAGGGAGCTTCGTAAGAAGCGCTTTGTGCCAAACCCGATCGAAAGCCTTCGCAATGTCCAAACTAACGGCCAATGCCTCCCCCTTGGACTCTACTGCCTCCGCCCATCTATGAGTCAGGTAGACCAGAAGATCACCAGCTGATCGACCCCGACGAAAACCGTATTGGCGGTCACTAATCAGCTGGTGATCCTCAAGGTACCGCATGAGCTGGCATTTTATAATGGATTCCATTATTTTGGAGAACAAGGGGGTGATGGCGATAGGCCTGTAGTTGGACGGGTCTGAGCGGTCGCCTTTTTTAGGGATCGGTTGGACAAAAGCTGTCTTCCATGATTTCGGGACTACGCCTAGGGAGTAGGAGTACCGGAAAAGACGCGTTAGAACCGGTGCTAACTCCGGAGCACGTCCTCAGCACAATTGGGGATTCCGTCAGGCCCACTCGACTTGTGGATGTCCAGGAGAGGAGTGCTTTGCGGACCGAGCGCTGTGAGAACCGAACATCCGGCATGGAGCACTCACACCGCGGGATGGCCGGCGGTGTGTTCTCCCGTTATCAAGAGTCGAGTTGGACGCAAAAGTGAGCCTAAAGGTCGGCTTTCTCTTTTTGCGGCGTGGGCCAGTGAGTCGTCCTCCTGTGCAGAGATGGTAGTGATGGCTTACAGAAATTCTCTTGGACAGCCTTGGCGAGAGACCAGTATGCACGGGTTCCCGAAGGAAGGCGAACTAGTTTCTCGCCAATTCTGCCTATGTGCTCTGACTTTGCCGTGGCAATAACTCTTTTGAAGAACCTGAAGGCGAAGTTATACTTGTTTTTAAGCAAGCTGGTGTTTACATCCCGAGCCGCCGAAGCCTCAGCCCAGGCCTGATAGCACTCCTGCTTACTGCGTAATGCAGTCTTACAGGAGCGACCAAACCAAGGCTGAGATCTGCCTCCGATGGTTACCACAGATGATGGAATAAATAGTTCCATTCCCTTTAGCACCACATCAGTGACAGAGTAAGCAACAGCGGTGGGGTCATCCAGCGAGAAGCAAACCTGCCCCCATGGGTAGGATGCAAATAAGACCGCATTCCATCCCAATCCGCCGACCTGTAATGCCAAACACGGCGGCAGCCTGCAGAACGCAACCGCGAGGGCGTGAGTGGCACCACACTCGGATCAGACAATCGGCCGAAGAGCCGAGAGGGCATCGACGGAAACCTGATATCCGTCCGGATGAGAGGTCAGCGAAAGGTCTAACAGGAAGGTGTATGATCCTCCATCTGGAATCCGCGTAGGCGAAGTAACCAGCTGTGTCAGACCATATGCCAAGGCAAAGTCATAAACAGATCTCCCCGCATGATCGGTTAAACGTGAACCAAGCCATTCGGCGTGGTGGGCGTTAAAATCGCCAAGGATCACGATCTCTGCGGATGGGACCTGTTGTAGCAAGGAATCTGTAGCCATTTGGACGTGGTCGATGAGTCGGTCTGTTTCGGCATTACCGTTATGGGACCTATAGAGGCACCCGTAGACGCGCGGATGGTCGTCGCTATCTACGCGTAGCCAAAGGATGGACAGGTCCGAACCTTCAAGACTGCCGAGGCGTCGAGAACAGATGTCCTCTCTGACGTATACGCAAACTCCAGCCCGAGGCACAAAGAGTGTTCCAATTTGTACCCCGGGTAGGAGATACGAAGTATCAGCCGGAGAGGACACCTGCGTCTCGGTCAGAAAGAGCAAGGCCGGCTTCGCCGTCTCGAGATGGTAGTGGACGGCGTTTAGGTTCGAGTGAAGTCCCTGATGTTGCAGAAATTCACGGATAGCGTGGCAGGGGTCGCCTTGGTCTTGTTGCTCAGTTTGCTCCGAGCAGTTATAGTTTTGAGCGAATTGCCCCCAGAATACGCGGGGCAGCCTGAGCACCCACGCTCAGGGTGGAGTAGCATGGTCGTGGATGCTCAGTGATTCTCCAGGGTGCTGGTACCCTCCTGGGGTAGTCTAAAATTTAATTCCGCTACCATGTTGATGGTGGGGGAAATTGGGCCTCCGGTCACCTGCACTCACCAGACGAAACGCAAAGCAGAGCTTCCACTTCACGCCGGTATTCTGTGAGGTCGTGGTACTAACCAGCTCGAGCCTGCATACGTGCAACAGCAAAAGCTGCGTGGCACTACCACCGTTAATTTTATATTATAAGCTTTTATATAACTTGCAATGTTTATATATATAGGGTCAAATCTTGCAACTGAATTTTATAGCAGTTATTCTGAACCGATTGAGCTAAAATTTTGCATACATGTTTTGTATAAATAACAATTTATGGTTAGCTAAGCGACGTCATTCTAAATCCAATATGGTGGACCGCACAAGATGGCGGACTAGTTATTTTTTATGCACTCCCCTGATATGGGTATCAAATGAAAGGGTTTACTGAGAAAAATACGAAAATAAAATGATGTTACTCTAAATCCAGTATGGTGGACTCCCAAAGACGGCAGACTATGGTTTTATTATGCACCCTATGATATCTATATCAAATGAAAGGGTTTACATAGAAGAATACGAATAAAATGACGTCCGCGTTCAGCTCTTCGAGGAGATGGTGTACTACCGCCCGGTTAAACAGCAAGATTTAGCGGGGCCACGTCTTAACTAATATCAACCTACACCCTGGGCAAATTCTAGCTGTGGTGAAAAAATGTTAAATGGCGGAAAACAAGATGGCCATACCAATTTTAAAGAGTTATAAGTTATAACTCTGCAAAGGCAAGGAAAAGTAGCCTGAGTTACTTCTTATTACATCAACTATCTGCCAGTGAAAGTGCCGTCAAAATCGGTTCAATCATTTCGGATATTAGCTGGAACAAACTGATAGACATACAAAAGTTTTAGAAATTGTTTTTTTTTTGTTATAAGTATTGTATATACTTTCATTCGCATTTAGTAAAATCTGTTATTTTGAAATTACAAACAGAAACTCCAATTTTATTTATTTGTATAGATACTATTTAAATTATATAAAGTTTGTTGCCAGATTTACCTGTGTACATAAACAAGATGTAATTTGATCTTGACATAAGTAATTCTGTCAATACTATGTCAATACTATACAAGCGAAACAACCGAAGCCTAAATCACACAATCGAAGATTTTGCATTACTGCAGTATATATAAAATAGCTCAGTACCACCACACAGAGCGATGGCTGCTCACCTGGCTAATGATCTTATCTGGCGCCAGATCTCCCTTTTCCCGCGGTCAACACGGTCAAAAGTAATGACTACCCTATGCGATGAACACACGGAACTTTCGGAATTTCAAACTTCAGCTTGTCTGCTTCGTCCCAAGAACCTGCTCTTCACCCTGAGAATCGTCTTCTGGATTATTCAGCTCCTGCTAGCCAATCCAATCCATCCCTCCTTGTATTGACTCATCGTAGATTTATAAGGCATAATTATGGCACTTTATTTGGCCCATCGTTATCACCGGCCACTTGAAAGTGCGAAGTATGCGGCATGGAATTACACACCGACATTACAAACACACCAGAATTAAAGATCAACTCGGCATATCTTTCGACCGACTTCATTTGCACGCTTGTGCACACAGCATAAGTTAACCACCAACGTGCCGGCAACCGGTCTATACTATTGACCTTTGGTCTGAGTAGGGGGGGTGATGTGACGGTGCTGTCATCGCGCCACAAGCGAAACGAACTAAAGACTAAATCACGTAATCGAAGTTTACCACTTACGTATACAAAGAATAGCTCCGTACTACGAAACGACTACTTTAGACGAAACGAAACTATTAATACCGTCAGAGGCAACATCGAATACAACTATAACATAAATCACTGATTTAAAAATGAGTTGTCTCAATTAAAAAAAATTATTTTTAATGTCGGTATTTAATGAATAGAAATGTATATATTAAAATATTAAATAAAGTCCTATTTTTCTTGAAAACTTCTAATATTTTTCATAATGCCGTATTTATTTCCTGTCGTAAACTATCCTTTTGTGCATATTACGTGTATAAAATAATTTCGAAGTTTCACATCTGCTAGGCGTCCCGCGACTGCTCACTATTTTTTGGTCAGCGGTGAAAACCGCATTAAGAATCTTGAATGTGCAAGAAATTAAATGAAGTTCATAAACACGCTACGAACAGAGCAGCGGACTTTTCACGCCCAACTATACCGCTCGATTTTGGGTACTTTTAGTTTTACTAAATTACTTAAGAAAATATCAGTAAAGTTTATATTTAAACAGGTCATAACACTAATATTATGTTAGTTACAGCCTATTACGTCCACTGCTGGGCACAGGACTCCTTTCATTTCTGAGAGGGTTTTAGGGCAGGAAATGTCCGCGCTGCCCCAATGCGTGTTGGCGAACTTCACATGTCTTCGAAATATTTTTTGATTTCTCAGACATGCAGGTATCCTCACGATGTTTTCCTTCACCGCCGAGCACGTGGTAAATCAGCACTTAAAATTGCAACAATTTCATTGATGCCGGCGGGATCGAACCCAGGTTGCTCGCGTACTGTGAAACTTAGAGCGAGCGCTAACTATCTGAGCTACCACGCTAATATTATGTATACTTCATAAATTAGAAACAAAACAATGTTTAAAAAAGAACATTGATAAATTTATATTCTTCATACGATTCATCATACGAAATAAAGCACATAATACTAATGAATATAAATAACAAAGAATTCTTTTAGCGAATACAATCCAACCTTTTAGGATATTGCGGTGAATTACCGAACCTTGAGTTAAATTAAGTTGATTGAATTCAAAATTTTATTAACTTTCGCTGTTTGGCATTGATGTATTTTTATTTTTAGACTAAGTCTCCTGGTACGAACTTAGTGGCAACCGAGCGATGGCAACTAAGGGACGGTGGAGTGGCCTAAGGCGTGTGCACGAAACTAGCGGTCAGTCAGACACGTGCAGATTACACATTTTACTAGTATTGTGAGAAACTGACTTCACGTTGAAGCACGTCGGCATCTTATTTAATAAATATACCCATTAATTAACTTTTCTCTTCTTTTTTAATTCCTTTTTGTAATTGGTCTGGAAGAAATATCCGTATAGCAATAAGAACGCCTTTTGTTTTTCTCTCTATGTGTGTTTCTTGAAATGTTATTTGTTTTCTTACTTTTAAATTAAGGGGCCGGTCCTTAAGAAACGCGCAAATAGGCAGTTACGGTTTTAAAAATATTAAAGAACTGACTTCATTGAATGACACCACTAAAAAATCTCAATTAGTTAATAGATGAGTCTTCACTTTCACCGCGTGATATTTATAAAAACAATCTTGATTTTCGAGAAAAGAAATCGTCAACAATGGTAAAAGCACTTAAAACGGCCTTTTGTATTTTAAATCTCTAGGCTATTTCGTTATTATTTTAGAAAATATTTTTGGTTAAAACGTGAGATTTGTTTAAAAGTATAGATAACACATTCACCATTCAATTTTTTTACTAATTCAAACCAAAAAGCAATAACATTAATTTTTAGCAGAAATCGTTCCCCGCTTTCCATACATTTTAGTATGAAACGGTTGCAGATGTTAGAGGTGATTGCAAGTCCGTTCGTAGCCCGATTTGACGAGTCGAGTCGATACATCTATTGTTTGACATAGCATAAGCGTGGGTCGCGAGTGTCGGACAGGACTGCTAAAATTATTTGAATTCTTCGAGTAAGTAGACTAACTAGGTATGTGAGTTTTATTATGTACTAGCTGTTACCTGCAGCTTCACCCGCATGGTCACTGAAATGAACTATCCATTGCTTTTGAATTGAAAGTTTTTGCAGGTGCCCATGGGCCCGCGTGCCCAGGTAGACTAAAAGTTCGTTTTTCATTTAAGTTTTATTTAAAAGATGGTTGTTTAGTCAGTAAAATGGTCTTGAGAAGGACGATGACTCAAAAATATAGAGGACTAGCTGTTACCCGCGGTTTCGCCGCATGGTCACTGGAAATGAACTATCCATTGCTTTTGAATTGAAAGTTTTTGCAGGTGCCCATGGGCCCATGTGCCCAGGTAGACTAAAAGTTCGTTTTTCATTTAAGTTTTATTTAAAAGATGGTTGTTTAGTCAGTAAAATGGTCTTGAGAAGGACGATGACTCAAAAATATAGAGGACTAGCTGTTACCCGCGGTTTCGCCCGCATGGTCACTGGAAATGAACTATCCATTGCTTTTGAATTGAAAAGAAAACTGAGTTTTATAGATTTCTCAGAGATGCAGCCATTAAAAGGAAACTGAGCAAAATTGATTCGTCATCCTATTTAAATGTTTTGAAACGCAGCGTATAGGAAAGCATGAAAATAGCCTGTTTATTCCAAATGGAAATGGGATATTTTTAATTAAAGGAAACTGAGCATAATTATCCGTCAGGGATGCAGACTTTGAAAGAAACTGAGCTAAATTGATTCGTCAGAGATGCAGTTTTCTGAATTGAAAGGAAACTGAGCCAAATAAAAGATCCGTCAGAGATGCAGTTGAAAGGAAACTGAGCTTAATAGGTCCTTCAGAGGTGCAGCATTTGGAATTGAAAAGAAACTGAGCTAAATAGGATATTTTGAATTGAAAGGGAAGATCTGGGAATTCTGATTAATTGATTGTGGGAATTTTGGAAAAACTAACTGAACACTATTTTAAGACGCTACTGTACACAATGTTTTTCCATTCGGGGAAAGAATGTGGAGATTCTGGGCATTTGACACACGCGAACATGCTACATACAGCTGACTATGAGAGAAGCACGGTTTTTCTAAGTTGACCCTGCTACCTGTAACGTTTGTCTTGCGCTTTATTAATTGTCATTGCAAAACTGAGCTTAATAGGAACTGCAACCTTTGAATTGAAAAGGAAGATCTGTGGGAATTATAGGGATCCGTGGTATATAACATTTTACCTTTTCCTACGCCTGTCAAAATTGTAGCACCGATTATGTTCCGTCCAAGATGTGTCACACGCAGCCTTGTCCCGTTACATAACCGAGAGCATCTAAATTTCGCATTAGCATGACTGGGACGCCTAATTTTAATTGAAGCTTATGTGAGGCACACCTGACAACTCTAGAGAATTTAGAAACTCTACGGGATATGAAGTGCTCTGTTCTGTGTCCATAACTGTGTCTACTGACAAATACTCTGTTATTTCTCCTGCTACTTCGCTTAATATATCTGAATTTATTTTGTTAACGCTCTCATTTTTGGTGCAAGAATCGCCCTTTCACATAACCATTTGTCTTCATGTATGTTGTTCGTTAAATCTGAATAAACGCTCGCAATTAATTCGGAATGACTCTATACTAAATTAAAAAAATCGTCAATTTATCGCAGCCCTCAGCATCCGTTTCCAACCGCCCATCGCCAATTTTTAATAGTGTGTCAGCATAGTTTCCAGCATTGATATCATTATACAAATGCACTCTCATATTCGTAGTTAAACTGAACTTTGTCACATTGTTCCATAAAATAGACGACTTGAGGCATGCTTTAATTTCATCTGCAGGTGTGCCTTTCGAATGACAGGTAAAGTTGGCGAAAGTCACCAGCCAGTAAAACCACCATTCCTCCCATTACATCGGTATTGCTGCGCAAATCCTGGAGCGTTCGATTTAGTGCTTCTACAGCTTTTTATGCGACATTGTACTTTCGTCCCACACTAAAAGTTTGCATTGTCGTAGCATTATACCTCGTGCACTATGTTTGCTAAAGTTGCAGATCGGCGATTCTTCCTGGGCTAGATTTAGAGGAGTTTTAAAACAGAATGTGCAGTGCAGGCCCCGCTTAGCAGCGTGGCGGCTATACCGGAGGAAGCATGCCACAGCAATGTTTTTTCGTTCCGTACTTGCGCTAATAATAAATTTAACAAAAATGTTTTCCCAGTTCCTCCAGGGCATCTAAAAGAATAGTGCACCATTTCCAGATTCAATTTGTCCTAATACTTTGTCAAAAACTCGTTTTGTTCGGGAAGCAAGCGCGGTACTAATTCGGCTACTTGCTGCTGCAAAGCTGGTATATCGTAGTTTGTTTCGTATAATTTCATCACTTAGTTCATTTTCGGTTGTTCTCTGAGGGCTTATCATTCCAAAGTCGCTTAATTTTTGCCTACCATTGCCATTACTTTATCTTCAATTTTTCCAAGTGCTTCATTATAAATGTGTTCATTGTATGTCATGTTCGCGTGTGTCTGCTGTAACCTTCGCAAAATATCTTCCGCCATGTACTCTTTATATTTTTCCCACAATTTATGTGCATTAGATAGCCCGCAAGATGATATGAGAGTTGCATAAAGATCCCTAATTTTGGCTGGTGACTGGCACTGCACAGCTTCCTCCATGGTTTCATCCCAGTGATTATCGTTTTCTAAAAGATGCGGAGCTTCACATGCTTCTATAAGTTGCACATTCCTGACCGTTGACAGTTTTAAGGTCTTTATATCCTGTAGGACCCCGAACATGGTGCAGCAGCAATCGTAAATAGAAACATTCAAAATTAGTTACATGGACGGTATACACGACCTAGGGCATCTGATGACTTTACCGGGCCAATTTGCAACAGGCGCGCTTAAATACGGCGTTTCCACTCCTTCCTAGATGTGTTCCAACTATAATAGCGGGGGGCTTCAGAATATAACAACGTTTTTGCAAAGGGGTCGGTTTGACAAAGTTGAAAGAAGGCTGTTAGTGTAGTTTTTGCGGTGATGCAATTATTTCTTGGAAATTTCTTTCGGTGAAATATACACGCTCTCCATTTTCTAAGTGCACAGCAAGGTGAGTAACTGTTGGGTGCCTTTCGTGTAAAGGGAAGCCAAGGAGACGCCACGCTGCCTCGTTACTGCTGACATAACGCCCTGCTTGAAAGGTCTGTACTTAATTAACGGAATTTGCCTCACCTTCACTCCTGAGATTAAATATTGCTTGGTCGCTTCTTTTATTTATGTACTTACAGATATACTTGATTGCGCGAACAGAGCTACATGCTTCTACATTAATGTGGGCATTAAACATTTTACATAGAATGGGCGAATACGGGACAATCCAGCTGTTATCTAAGGTTTCGAACGCTCCAGAGCGAGATTTGATTGTAACTTTCCTGCCACCATCTTCGGGAGCTCTGCGTCTGTATAAAGGGTAGCCATTGTCATTGTGCACTGTTTCTTTTAATAGCTGTTTAGGGAATTTCTTTGTACATTTTCCTTCTTTCATACATGGCGATATTGAATTTCGTGCTCCACATGGACCGTGAATCATATTTCGGACGATGGTATCATACAATTCTTTATCTTGCTCAGGATCCGGAATCTCGGCGCTTATTATGTCGTCTATTTGGCTGGCCGCAACTTCTTTAAGCCATATTAGAATGTGGGCATGCGGTAATCCTCTTTTTGCCATTCAATTGAATACATGAAGCACTGCACCTCTCCGAAAATTTTCCTTTGTTATTGTATGTAATTATAAATAAATAATTTTTTAATCTAAATACTCTAGCAACTAAATCGTGTCTGTCAGTACTTTTTGGCCCGGCATTAGCTCCTCGGTTATTTTTCCATGTGGGATTGCAAGTAAAAGTAACAAAAAGATCAGGTCTTCCGTAAGTTCGTACATAGGCGAATGCATCTTGTGTGTACTCATGTAGATAGCGGGGACTGTTAACGAATTATGAGGGCAGAATTACCCTTTTACCTAAATCTCTGGGGTTTACATTGGCGTCGCTAGGAACTGCATCTTGTAAATGTATATAATTCTCAACGCGCAGCTTTTTTTGATTTAAAGATATATAACGGAGACGTTCACTTTCTACCTTCACATACATGTCTACCAAAAATTGATGAAATAATTGTCTACACCGGGCTAAGAGGTTAAAATCATTTTCTTGCAACATCATATGATACGCATAAAAATCCATACATGATACTTTTGTTCGAGTAGGCTCCTTTGTGACCGGGTTAATGAGTGGAATTTGAAAATGATAACCCTCTTGTCCTTTGCAATAAATCAATGGGTATTACAGAGCGTCATAAAACTTGTGTCTATCGGCTACCCGTTACAACGTATCATCATGTGCTCGCAAGACAATGTCTCGTGAAGAAAATTGATCACCACTAATTACGGCTGCTATTTCGTTTATGAAAGGTGCATTGTAGCGCCTTTCATGCTCCCCTCAAGGGTTCGATCTGCGTGAATGAAGACTTTATAATCCTCTTCAGGTAGGTTTTCTAAAGCAGTTTTAAATGTTTTGACTAAAATGTTACGTACATGCAAGAATCTTTGAATTTTGAACACTGTGTCTCTCTCAACACATGGATAAATTGGCAGCGACGGTCTACCTCAATTTCTTCGTCACCCATAAAATATACTTGTAAAATTTATGCTGTTCGTTTTCATCTAGAAAAGTGAACCTATTCTATGATAATTTGCCCTTGCACCGTAAATGTACGCAAAATCCCAGCATTATTATTTCCCGGTCAACTCCGAAGGACTTCATTTGAAAGCATGAGTTATATTTTCGGATCCTGTTTAAAAGCGCCGTGACTCATCAGCATCATATAAAAGAGAGTTTTCAAAGGTTCTTCTGGTTCCCCAAGTAACAGAAGAGACACTTTGCCATTGGAACATCACATGCCTGCGGTCTCATCTTTCCATTTTAAAGCGCTGCAAAATCGACACGCCTTGTCCATCAGTCCGATAACAACTAACCCGTGATTTTATAATCAATCAACGGATCATAATTGAATGCTGCGTCATTAAAAACCGACCAATCGTTTCTTTGAAAATTTTGTTGACGTTCAGCTTGAGCTGTGCATTTTCATCTCTTCGCGCCTGTGTCTGTTTTGGTGTTTCAGATGCCCTTATAGTAAATTGACGTTCAGCTTGCTCAATGAGTCTGTGTTGAGTTTCATCAGGTGTTTCCGCGGCTCTTAAGGCGGCCTGACGTTCCGCTTGTTCGAATAGCCTTTGCTGACTTTGAGCAGGTGTTTCAGTAGCTCTTAAAGTAGCTTGACGCTCTGCCTGTTCAAGACGCCTTTGCTGACTTTGAGCAGGTGTTTCAGTAGCTCTTAAAGTAGCTTGACGCTCTGCCTGTTCAAGACGCCTTCGCTGAATTTGAGAAGGTGTTTCAGAAGCTCTTAAAGTAGCTTGACGCTCTGCCTGTTCAAGATGCCTTCCTGACTTTGAGAAGCTGTTTTGGAAACTCTTAAAGCAGCCTGACGCTCTGTCTGTTCAAGACGCCTTTGCTGACGTTGAGAAGGTGTCTCAGATGCTCTAAAAGCAGCCTGACGCTCTGCTTGTTCTTGCCTTCTCAGTTCAGCATCTTCTAAAGATTCTAGCGATCGAGCTAATCTTTTCGCTTGTCTTTGAGAAGATACTCTTGAAAGGCTGGACTTACATTTGCGAGGCATTATGAAGTAAGAAAAAACCTATTTATAAAAAAACGTTAAAATACCTAAAAGGAATTAAATTTCCTTTTACATATTTTTTTAAAAGCAAATCCAAAATATCTAAAAGGAATAAATATTCCTTTTAAATATTTTAAAATCAAAACAACAAAACCAATTCAAGACACAACACGAATCCGAAAACGATAGCCAAAAAAATCGAATCAACTTAAACCAAATCACAAAACAAATCGCAGAAACCAAACTAGTCAGTTAGCTTGTCTTCTAATGTTATGGCTTTTCATTAGTGCCGACAAAATAAAATATGTAACAATAACTCTGTGGTTCTCCGTTATGCGTTATCAAAATCAGTATTCAAACGTATATTAATTCAAACATATATAATTTTAGTAGTTAATACAAAAAAGTATTCAAACGTATATAAATAATTTTACTTCAGGAAAATCAACATAAAAATAATCAAATTAAATTTAAATAAAATAATACTTGTAAATTGTATGTGGATTGATTACATCTGCAATAAACATCTAAAATACAAAAACCTTAATTAACATAGGCATTTTTTATCGGTCGTTGATAAACAACCTTCATTTTTACATCTTTTCATGACAATTGAATTGTGACAATATTTTATGTTTGTTAAACTTCCCATGTTTTTAAATAACTACTGAAAAAACGCGGGCTGAAAATAAGTCAGTTGGCGTATACTAGACGATACTTTTGCGATCATTTGAAGTGCGTGTAAATGTTTGGGATTTTTCTATACTAAAGTCCTACGATGACGAGCGGGAAGCGGGTTTGAGTTTAAGGAGCACGCGAAATGCCGCTTATTTTATAGTAATTTTATTTTGTTTATTACATTCTTTTAATATGGATCTATTTAAACAATAATTTCTGTTACATATTCTTTATCGAATAAAGTTTCACATGAAAAATGCATAATACATTTCTCCTACAAATAATTGCAAGTTTGAAATTAATCACGACATTTTAAACTTGAAACAACCTTTTCTTAAATATTTTTCCCAAATCTCTAATTAGTAATAACGTGGTTTAAAGTTACAGCCTATATACGTCCCACTGCTGGGCACAGGCCTCCCCTCATTTCTGAGGGGGTTATAGGGCAAGGAAATGTTCGCCGCGCTGCCCCAATGCGTGTTGGCGAACTTCACATGTCTTCGAAACATTTTTTTTCTTATTTCTCAGACATGCAGGTTTCCTCACGATGTTTTCCTTCACCGCCGAGCACGTGGTAAATCAGCACTTAAAATTGCAATTAACAATTTCATTGGTGCCGGCAGGGATCGAACCCGGTTCGCTCGCGTACCGTGAAATTTACAGCGAGCGCTAACCATCTGAGCTACCACGGCTCTTAACGTGTATAACGTGGTTTACAACATAAGTATCCAATATAAATGTGTTTTGGCGGTGAAAGAATATTCACTCCTCCAAATCATCCCGTGGGTGTGGTAAAGATGGAAACCAGGAGATGGGTAACGGCATCTTCTAACAACAACTAGTTACAAAGTAAAAAACTGCGGTTGCCAACCCGCCTGGCAAAAGTGGAAACTATGAAAAATACTCCCTCATGAGGTTATCCGTTGGATAGGCTTATATTCAGTAGTTGGCTTTGATAGATCGTAATGAATGAATGAAAAATGTACATTTGATCTCAACATAATTTTAGAAACTGTTAGAACTCGTAAAAACATCGTCATCTACGTAGCGGAACTAAGAATTTTTCGTTAAGTGACTTCGTAAAATTATTTTTGTAAGATAATTTAAAATGTAAAATAAATATGAACATATTAAATATTATTAGGTATTCAAGAAGATATATGGAATTTTCATAAACTACCAGCACATTATTAAAAATATTTTCATTATTATTTCTATTATTTTTCTAGAATTATTATACCGCAAAATATTTTCACGTTTAATTTATTTTCCCAGCAATATTGTGTTACTGTTGATTCTTAAGCTAAAGCATAAGTAGAAAAAAGCCTATGATTCATATATTTTTTATTTATAAAACTAAAGTGACAAATGAACTTCTACCAGCAATTAAACCGTGTGGTTTCTACTGGAGGCTAAAATTTTTCTTTTTGTGTATTAGTTTTATAATTTCAATAAACAAAAATAAATTTACAGTCCTTAAATTCTTCTCTGAGGAAAAATATATTGATGTATTAATATTCTTTCTTTTGTCAAATGGCTTTGTAAGGAAGGATCAGGTTTGCATATTCGATAACCACGTAGTAGCAACTGTTTTATTCCACATAAAAAGTCAATACTTTTTAGATTTATCGAACGCAAAATTCAACAACTCAAAGTACTAAGAATGTTCAAGGCAGAAAGTAATCCTGGATATTCAAACCCTCGGCGGTTGGTTTGGATATAGCGAATACCGACAATTGAATTTGAGACAAAACTAGTAAATAGTGCAAATGCCACCACCAGTGACGCCTCATATGCCAGTCGTGCTTATATTACTCGGAAACATAACATCGGGTGTCGGAATTAAATGGTATCTGAATCTATTAAATAAAGTTTTAAATTGGTGCCGTACTAAGGGTCCATTTCGTCGTGACATGATTAGTGCAAGCTAAACTTAGTGTACGTGTTTAACTTAGTTCAGGGCTACAAATCAACTGAAAGCAATTAAATTAAAGCAAAATGCAGTTGAAATTCTGAACGCCCAATTTTCAACGTTTTGCTCCTTTGAACACGTTTAGAGAACTGTTAATGCTGTTACTGATTAGGTACTTGCGGCGTATTTTCTGATTTTTTATTGGCTTAATTAATACACAATATTTTATTATATTATACGATATTAAGAAAACTATAATAAAAAAATTAATAACTTAATTATCATACAGTCTTACTCCCCGTGGTATCGTGCCAAGAACGCTGGCTGCGTTTCCTCGCTGAATGGCTATACTTAGCCTTTGAGCGAGAAAAGCCGGTCGCCGATAGAGTTCATTAGAGTAGTATCATCTACACCTTGCTCGATGATCGCGTCCTTTTAGAGTAAATCTAAAACAAAAAGTTATAACACGAACGCAAACTAACGCTTCTCAAATGTATTTTATTTTAGAATAAATATTTGAATCTACTGTATAATTGGGTTAATAAGTTGCAAACTTGTTAAGTGGGTTGGAAATTCATATCTTGGACTAAGCTCTTTATATAATTATAATTGAACTTCACTTAAGGTAAGTTCGTTTAATTATGTAATTATATTCAAGCTTAGTCCGAGATAACTTGGTAGATGCTTAGAGTTAATAAGTAAACATATAGATTCTCATTGCATTTGCACATTAAATTGGAACATTAAATTAAAATTATAAGAAAGAAAGATTCAAAGAATACTAAAATTGAAAATCAACTTTTATTAAAATGTTACTTCACTGAACAAAAAATTAAAATAGGTTGCTATTACAACTAAGTAGTAATAATATGTAAATTATAAATATTTTTAAACTAAATTTTAATCAAGTAGAGTTTGTTCTACATACTGTCTTTGCAAACAGGTGATTATCACTCAACAGAGGTCTATTATAATGCCTTGCAAATGTTTGAGAGTTTGATGACCATCCAACTGTCTTTAATATGCAAAGCGTATACGAGTCCTTTGAGGACAAATGAATCTGTTATGGGAAATTTTAAGTGCTGACTTACCACGTATCCGGTGAAGTGGTGAAGAATATCTTCGTGGGCAAACCTAAATGTCTGAGTAGTTAAAAAGTCGTGGAAATGTGAAAACCGTTGAAGCATTGCGGCACTCTTTTCTGCCCATAAAACACTATAGGTAATGAGGAGCCCTGTGCACAGTAGTGAGACGTATGTAAGCTGCTACTTTAGTTTTTATATCTTTAATGAGACTTATAAATCAGTTTGTCATTTAAGATTTTTGTATTTTTGTGTTTTCATATTATCAGACAAATCAAGATTTTTGTGACAGTCCTGGTTTCATAGCTCACATGAGATATGTAAATGAACAGGCTGTTGCTAAAATACTTTAAATATCAAAGATAGTAGATTTTACCTAAGCAAAGGATTATTTTATTTTACTTGTCAAAGGCGGTAATCAAACTGATCCAAACGAAAATTTCATAGTACATAAGCATTATTATATATTTTTACATATATGTTAATTGCAATTAGAAGTGTCGATTTACCACGTTCTCGGCAGTGAAAGAAAACCTGCATATCTGAGAAGTTCCCCAGTTGAGGTGATCGCGCGTTGGCACTTTTTTTGGACAAAAGCTATGTGGCCTGTGCCCAATAGTGACATGTATGTAGACTGCTACTTTTTTAGTTTTAATGGGGCAATAATGTTTCTTTTATTTCATTCATATTTTCGGAGATGTTACTTTTTGTTTCCACACTACCGTAAATATAAACGGTAGCAAAGATACGAAAAGATAGAACTCATTATCGTTATTATTACGACCTATCAAAATTCTACTGAACTGAACATAGGCCTCCTCATAAATTTTCAAATAGGCTGGATATTTGCTATAGTTGCCACGCTTGGCAGGCGGGTTTTCAACCGCAGCCTTTATTATTTTGAACTGTTGTTAGGAAGATAATGTTTCCCATCTCCCGTTTGTCTTCCTCTGTTGCCTCTTAGGACACACACGGAACGATATGAGGTGGCGGATTCTCTTTCGCCGCCACAACAAGGCGAACATTTTTCTGCTTCCGATCATGAGTGTAGTTCTACCCACGTTCACTGCGAATAGAACTTCATTTGCAATAAAAGTAATCTTAAGGATTTTATCGTGTTTAATTTTAACTTTTTTAATTCCTGACGTTTCGGGCACTTTAAAGAACCCATGGAGACGGGGGGCGGGGGGGGGCTGAGGTGTTTGACGTCCTGATGTCATAGTTTACGAAGACTACAATCAACTTTTAACTAATAATGTTTGGTCCGATCTACGCAGGACAAGCTTACAGTATCTTGAAGTCTTGCAGTAGTATGCTTGGATATGGATTTTATTTTATTAATTATGGGATCCCAAGTAGATGGTAGCACCCAGCCATTTTCTCTTTTGAAGTTAGGATGTTTTAATTTCAATACCTCATGAATCATCCTTGGTAGGAATCGGTGTTCTATTGCGAGGATTTGTTGTCTATCAGATCTGATATAATGGTTGGTACGATACTAAACATGTTGGCATACTTCAGACTTCCCGGAGCGTCGTGTTTCACATCAGCAATATGTTATTTTACGCAATTTTATGGAACTTTCTTCCAAAGATGTCTTGTATAACCCGCTTAAATAAAAGTTAAAATGCAACGTGATTTATTAAAATTTGTTTTATTACACGTGTAGTATTCATCATTATGGAACTGCATTTAGGAAACTTTGAAGTCTACTCGAACGTAGAAAAATATCAGAATCTATTTTATGATGCCAATCAATATTAAATGGGACCAATGATATGAATCAAATATCGCATATAAGACTTATTAGAGAGATTATTTTGTTAAAACTAAATTAACTTTAATTATGAATGAATGTAAAGAGTAAATATTAATAATAAATTTTGATTCCAAGACAATTTATCTTTCTTATGGATACATCGGAATACACGTCCAATATAAAAAAAAATATGTTTCTAGACATATGATATTAATGCAATTCTGAAATACTGATTTAGTCACGTGTTCCTGTAGCATATTATATGTATGCAAAATATCCTAATAGTATATTGATACTTCTTATTGAGAGAAGAGGCAATGTGAATAAAAAACAATTATTGGATTATATTGAAATTCTAAATAATTTAAATGTTAACAAGATTGTTTTGTTTACATTGCTTACTTATGGGTCTGCCACAAGAAAATAAATTAAGACATGACTTAAATATCCAAATGAATAATTTAATATGCAATAATAATGTAAACTGACATATAATTGTAATAATTATAAATTTCATTTAATTGACTTAAATAATTTAATTAAGAAGTTTTTGACAAGAGATAGGTATTACCATAGACTTATACATGAGATATACTAGCGTATAGACCACCTGACAGCTCGAAAACGCGTGACCAATTTTGATTTGTCATTGTGTGCGTTAGCTAGTGATGTATTTTACTTAAAAGGACTATCGAAATGATTGTTAAGGAAGCTGTAAGAAGATTATAAAAATTGTTTAGTGCATGAAGTTGAATAACTTCACAAATTAACTGAATTTTACCATGACAGTTCAAAATAATTAAAAATATTCATATAACATGTTCCTGGGAATAAGCTGAACCTACCTGCCTTTTGTTGGATTTTAATTCAAATGTATAAAATCCCAGGTGACTACCGAAAACTTAATTAACTCCCCAATAATCAGATCAGAATGTTCTATTTTCGAACTAAGATCTTTGGATAAAATATTTACTGCCGTGGGCAGTTTCCGGAATTTATTTTTAACATATTGTTATTATAAATAGGTAGATACATAACTAAGTATATACCTATTTATATTTTATATATTTTATAAAATGTTTTGATGGAAACAAAAACGGGGACACGGAGTACATAATGGCTGCTTTATTTTTCATATAAGTATTACTTGTGATAATTATAAACATTTAATAATTAATAATTAAATAGATTATAGAAGTTTATTTTAACATTCGACTTAAGTATGAATGTAAACTTAATAATTTAAGGAAGGAAACTTGTAAGAATCAGTTAAATAAGATTGCTCTGTTTAAAGGCCAATATGTTTATGAGGCTTCATCATGCTTCATGTTTATATTCTTTCATCTGTCCTGAAAAGTATAAAATAATAATAAACTTATTATCATTTTAGCTGTATGAATTTTAAAACATAATGATCTTAACACAGTAAAGTGAACTAAGTGCCTGAGGATACAGATGCACTCTCTGTTCTCTCAATCTCGGTATGTTAAAAAATGGTCACACATTCATGGACTGACCGCGGCAAGTGCAACAATTTCGCAGATCTATTGATCTGCGCAGCTATTACTTAACCACGAGTTCCTCTTCTCTACGACTAACGCTGTAGGGATGAACCACGCTATTTAAGCCCTCGCGATAATGTCGTCGGCCATCAAGCATGAATCGGGCATTGACCGTTGTGGTATCAAATACTATGGATTTATACTATCACGTCTCATGCGCGGTCGTCTAGTAGCGCTTGAAGCATTACCAAATATCGATACCTAACTACGCTAAAGTTTTATCGTTATGATTTGGGAATATAATCCGAAGTTCGAGCTCCGCTCAACAAAATAAGAAAATAGCATGATGCTATGAATATTGTACTAGTGTGACCGTGAGGCTGTGCGGTTGGTTAAGCAGGTTATACATTTATTTTGGTTGATAAATAAATACTTAGTTGGGTTCATAATGGCTTAAAGAGTATATAAATAATCTCAAGATTTTTTGTCTTTAATGTACTACAGTTTTATAATGTATGAAAATCTGTCTCTATATTTATCTAAAGTTTTGAAAGTTATATTTTTGAAGTCTTATTATAACAATATTTTACTTACTGGTACAAATAATGTAGAAATGACTCTTTTAATAAAATTGTTTTATTCTACTTTTCTTTTATACTTCCCAAGAAAATGTTTGCCAAATTGTTGAGTTCTTCTTTGCATTCAACCAACCCTTCCAATGAACCTTAACCACTTTTTCTAATTATAGAATCCGGAGGAATCTGTTTGAAAAACGGCAAAATAAAATTACGTGTTAGAACGGAAACCGAGGATTTATTTTCTTGTTGTGTAGGCAAGTCTATCGATTTATTATAAACAATAAAAATAGTTGAGTCAATCCCTAGTGTACATGTAAAATATTTTGTATAAAATGTATTTACCAAATTCATGCAAATTATCAACAACGTGACTTTTTTCTTTGCAAAATATCAAAATTAACAAAATAATTGAAAGCGTTCTATATTTTTAAACAGTATGTAACATACATTTAACCAAAATAAAAGCGTCATAACATTGACGACGTCTTGAGAATTTACCTGTGATATGTGAAATTATCAGGATTATTTCTATTATTAACAGCACAGTCACTCACGAAACAATTAACCATTTTGGAAAAAGTTACTTACTAAAAATAACCACTATTATACTTTAAAAATTACAAAATATCTCGGGCTATTTCTTGCGTGCCGAATGTGCCGACCTGTCATTCAAAATCGGTTACAGAGTCATGAGATTTGGTATCCTTTTCTATCTTGCATTTTGCCATAAGGAATTTTCTTCTCCTTGCACATTATGTTGGTCTATACGCTAGTATATCCTAAGTCTATGGGTATTACCTATCAAAGCATAGTTTAAGACTGGTAGCAAATGCGCTATCTTATTATTTATATTTTAACTCAGCCAATGATTTGGCTACCTTGACACCTGCTTTTATTGAGCAACAAAATAATTTTACATTTGATTTGGAACCAGTTCCAAGTAATTTAAATTAGATAATGAGACAATAGAGGTAATCTCTAGCAAAGATTATTTAAATAGCTTAGAATACAATTTACCAATACATAATTGTGTAATTTCACAAAATAACAATAATGAAAACTGTATCAATCTGGTGCATCAAAATATACAAGGTATATTTGGCAAAGAATTAGAAATTGAATTATTTTTAAAAAGTAACAATATACATATTTCATGTATTACTGAACATTGGTTGAAAGATTACAATTCCATATTTAATTTCAGTAATCACCAGGTGGTCAGTTCGTTCAATAGAGATACTAAATTACTTGGTGGCTCCTTTATATTAGCTAATAAATTCTTATCGTGTAAAGAACGTAAAGACATTGTGAGCCTCTCTGTTGGGCGTACTGTTGAGCGTACTGTAGAAATGGCATGTGTTGAGCTTGAGCACCTTATTGTTGTCATTGTTTACAGACCCCATGTTCAAGTTATGATACCTTTGAAAAATTATGAAAGAAGTTTTAGTTAAGCTTAATAAACAGAATAAATTAATGTCTTGTAGTATGTGGAGACTTTAATATCAATCTCCTGGAAACTTCTTCCATCAGTATTAAATTTTTCCCTTTGTACAAATTCTATAATCTTGATAATTTATTCTTTGAAGCTACACGTATTGCAGGGTGTAGTGCAACTTGTATTGATAATATTTTTACAGGTGTTGTACCAATCAACAAATCAATAATTCAAAACTTAGTTCAGATCACTGTGGACAACTGGTTTCATTACCTTATATGCACAAAAACAGGTAATTGAGAAAATTGTGTTTGTTCCTATTAATGCAAAACGCCTGGAGATATTTAGATAATATGGTAAAAACCTTTGCTTTCTTTTAAGAACAATGCAGACTATTTATATGAAGAATTATTTACCGTTATAAGCAATGAATTTAATAAAACATTTACTTCTAAAACATTCTCCAGAAACAGTCATAAGGCATTTAATGAGTGGGCGACAGTAGGAATTCATAAAAGCAGACGAAGGTTATATGGCCTTTACCACGAAAGATCATATAATCTTTCCGATGTTTTAAAGAATATGTCAAAATTATTCTAAAATGTTTAAAAGAGTTTGCTCCACAGCCAAATCTTTACATATGCAACAAAATTAAGACTGCTAGGAATAAAATTAAAATGACGTGGAGTATAATTAACTGCAGAAACCGGTAAAGACAAACGTCGTAACTCAAACTATCAATTAAAATTAACAATGAATTGACTAAATCAAATCAAGAAGTCGCAGGGTGTTTGAAAATATTTCACTGAAATTCCTATCTTGACAGCAGAGTCATTGAATACTTCTCCTACTGTCACCGAGTCATTACTCAAACAGAATGTTAATACCTGTTTAAAAGAATTTAGACTTGAAAAAGTATTACCGCAAGATATTGTAAAATACTTCAAAACCATTGATGTAAAGAAAACCGCAGATTTGTGGGGATTTCCATTACAGTTATTGCGTCCATAATAGGTTTAATTGCACCTTATCTTGCTATTATTTTAATACTTGTATCGATTCTGATGTGTTTCCTGATTTAATGAAATATAGTAAGTAATACCTTTATTTAAATCTGGTAGTACATTGGAAACTGCTAATTTTAGACCTGTTTCTGTACTACCAACTCTCAGTAAAATTTTTGAAAAAATAATTTTGGATCAATTGTTATTTTTTTAATACAAATAAATTACTTCAAAAAACCAATTTGGATTTACAAGGGGTCGCTCGACGTCTGACGCCGGTGTTGAGCTTATGAAATATATTTTTAATGCCTGGGGGAATTCACAAGATGCCTTAGGTATTTTTTGTGATCTTTCCAAGGCTTTCGATTGTGTTCATCATGAGACATTAATCAGGAAACTACAACATTACGGTGTAAAAATTTGGCGCTTAGACTTATTACTTCATATTTAAGTAACAGAACTCAAAAAGTCGTGATCAATGGTAAAGGTTCCTCCGGATCGGTAGTATCAATGGGCGTTCCTCAGGGTTCGATTCTTGGCCCATTCCTGTTCTTAATCTATATTAATGACTTACCTTATCTTGTAGGGTACAATCACGATATAGTATTATTTGCTGATGATACCTCTTTAATTTTCAAACTCAAACGTCAGTCAATTAATTATGACGGTGTAAATAATGCTCTATCGAAATTAGTACATTGGTTTAACTTAACTTAACTCTTAAGCGGCAATAAGACAAAATGTATAAAATTTACAATACCTAATGTAAAACATTCGAATACCAATGTGCTCTTAAATGGGGAGGAGTTGAGTCTTGTGGATACCACTGTTTTTCTTGGTATTACTATTGACGCGAAACTTCAATGGGGCCCCCGTATATCTAAATTAGCAAGCAGACTTAGTTCTGCAGCATATGCTGTAAGAAAGATTAGAAGTCTCACAGATGTCGAAACAGCTAGATTAGTTTATTTTAGTTACTTTCATAGCGCAATGTCTTATGGAATTTTGCTGTGGGGTAATGCGACTGATATTGAAGCAATATTTATTTTGCAAATGAGAGCCGTACGAGCGATTTATAACCTAAATTGTAAAGAGTCCTTAGAAAATTTAAAGAAATAAACATATTAACTTTGGCATCGCAATATATTTATGAAAATGTAATTTATGTACATAAAACATAAATAGCTTTAATAAGAATAAGGATGTTCATGCTATAAACACTAGGAACAAACATAAGCTTGTAATGCCAGTTACTAGACTCCACGGAATCAGTAATTCATTTATGGGGCAATGTATACGCTTACAACAAAATCCCAGAACATGTTCAAAGTTTGTCAGTAAACAAGTTTAAAAGTTTTATTAAAGAATAACTGTACAAAAGGGTTATTATAATATCAAGGAATACATGAATGAAAATAACCCTGGGAATAGGGTGATCGCCACCATGCTGGTTCTATGAAATTCATTTAAAAATTGTATAAACAAAATTATTGTTAAGTGAAATATGTTTAAAAAAAGTCCCGCTGGGTTTCTTGCTGCTTCTTCCCAGGACAGTGGTATTTTCCGAACCAGTGGTAAATAAAAATGACTTTCAATAAGTATTATGTAATAATCAATATTGAATAAAAATTATTCATTCATTCATTCATTCATATCAATCATCTAGGTCCAATAGTCTTTGGGAATTCAAACAAAATATTTGACAAACTGACATAGAGACACAGACACCGAAGTGACTCTAAAAGTGATAGAAATTTGCTAAATTTGGCACGGAATAGCATTTAATGATGTTTCTAAATTGAAGACCACGCGAGCGAAGCCGCGGGTAAAAAGCTAGTATTTATAATAAATGACAACGTAAAGAAAGTGCTAAAACTAAATATCATAAATAATAATTATATTTGTCTCTGTAATTTGTCGAGTAGGCTTCACTTAATAAGGAAGGTTAATGTTTCACGAAATACAATATTTTATGATGTTACGTTCTGTACTATAACTTTCATGAAGGTAAGAATGAAATGGCGTAGCAACTACTTTAACTTTTTGTTCACGTAATACACAGCATTTTTATATACATACTATAAATATTATCGTTAGTGTTACAGCCTATCAAAAGTTCACTACTGAACAAAGACCACCCCATAGATTGCCTCATAACGGAGATATGTGCCATAGTTAGGAGATATGGGTTGGCAAACGTAGTTTATTTTTATTTTTTAGTGGTTTGTATTGAAGACGCTGCTGCCCTCCTCCTGATTTGTTTCCTCATGTTGGCTCTTACGACACTCACGGAACCATATGACGTAGCGAATGTTCTTACACCGCCACTGCACGGTCAAATATAAATTTTATCACTTTTTAATAGGTATTATATTACGTATAATAACTTTAAATTTTAGTTTTTCTCATTTGCGATTAAATTGCGTCTACTTTTTGCAATAAAAATATGACCAAATCATGTTATTTCCAGCAGCATCAAGATCCCAACTTCTTTATGTTTTGATAATTCAACTCACTACTAAAGTGAGCTTTTAATTGTTATTTATAAATGTATCTTTAAAAAGAGTATGGCTACTTATCAGATAAGTTATTTTTTAATAGATTTTCGGTCGTATACAAAACATCTAATACAATTTATTGTAAAAATTGTGTATCTGTAACTTCCTAAAATCAAGTTATACTCTTCGTAATAAAATGTGATTTTGCTCTTTCGTCACATCTTGAATTCAATATATTATCGTTTATGAGGTGTGAAAAAGTGTCTATATTAGAGCACATTGCGACAGCGGGATATCAATGATATTATATTGCTATGATTACTATATATTATGTACTCGAACGACAAAGCGATAAAAGGAATAGATTCATAAACTAAAAAACTAAAAACTGTGAGGTTATACTAATATTTATATATAGAGCGTTATTTTGCAATAACCGGCCAAATTTGCAAAGAAGGTTCAGAACATGTAATTTTTTTTTATAGAATAAGGGTGACAAACGAGCACACAGTCCACCACATAGTGATTGTAAGTGGATGCTGTGGCCCATAGACATTAACATTTATCCTCGATGAAGAATCAAAATGCACATGCGTTGTCAGGTCTAAAGACTAAAATGGAGTGTCTCGTTATCAGTAAAAGGGTCTCCGGCATAATATAGGCAACTGGTAAAGAAAAATTAATAAAAAACTCAAACATTCTGTCCTTTTTATGTATTAAATTCAAAATGCGTGGCAATGCATTATTTTATCTGATTGTAATTCATAAATATCTAACGCTTACTATTTTACTAGGCATGCACATCGACCGATAGGTCGGCAAAAACGTTGTGAATAGACTATTTGACAAATTTAAAAATATACTACAAATTGTGGTCATCCTATCAGATAATAGCGTAAAACAATATATTTCACTTTATTTTAAACTAAAATATTTTATGCATAATAAACGAAATTAAAACATAATAATTTATGAAATTTTATCTGTGGCGGGAACGCCCTGTGATTGGTTGCAACTCTGGTGACGTAACACGAGTAAACATAGCTGCCTTGACTGATTGTAGTTCGCGTTCTATGTTTTTTTGCTTTATTCAATCTTTGAGCTATTTCTGAAACAGTTTTTGACAAATATTATAACTAGCGGCATAAATATTCGTTTTGAATATCAAAATGAAGTCAAATTTGGTGTGAGCTGATAACACCTACCTGAGATAGACGGATTAATGGTTTTAGATTTCTTTAAGAATAACGCTGATTACTATTCTGCGGAACATATAAATGTGAAAACAGCAGTGTAAGTACCACGTAGGAATTATTTATTTACAAACCTTTATGTATGATCATCATTCAGAAGTTTTGTAAAATCTCATTTGAGGTTATGTTGATATACTTAGAAATTTCTAGTAAATTAAAAAAATTTATAAAATTATAAAGATAGCTAAACAACATAACAGAAAACATTTGAAAACCTACAGGGAACCCTGTAGGGTTTGGTTGAAAAGGATCCTTCCAACTTATGCTGTAAGATTAAGCCCTATTAAGGTTAAGTATTAAAGATTTTATATAGAGTTATTACTTTATATAAAAACCGATATTTAGCTACTATCAAGTATATATAAAGTTAAATATTACTTACATTAAAGTGATCTTCACACATAAAAATATTGGTATGAGCTGAAATGATTTCTGGGTCTCTTCGAGCTAATTGTAACCACATTTATCGCCTTTTGGGATGCGTTGGAACAGAAACAAACAGTTTCTGTGGACTACTTATAGTCGTATTAGTACATTGTGGCACTACACACCATTTATACAACATTTTGTGGAATAAATTTGAAGAAAAGTGATAAAATTTACTTCAGCTGCACTGTTTTATTACGGTTGTGGACTTGTTTACATATGTGTGACGTCACAAATGTCACATAACCAGCGCCATTACAGAATCAGCGTTTTCTTCAACCCTTATCGTATCTTTCTTATTCTGGCCTTTCATTAGATTAAGGGATAGATTTTGGCTGTGGTTTTTACGGCCGGTTGCCACCTGACGCCAAGACAGTAACCCTTCCTGCTTGCTGGGACTTAGGATGCCACCGTTGGATTTCGCTCTTCTGCTGCCATCCTCTATGCGGCGCCCTGCCTGGCGTCGCTGCCCTCCGCCGGGCTGGTGTCAGAATACGTCCGAGCGACTCGACGGAGGTTACCTGTTGGTCCGCGGGAGGTATTTTATTTCCCTCCTACCCTGCATACTCCCCTATCCACCACCTGGAAATGCGTTCTCTAGGGGTCAGGCTCCTCCGAGAAACTTTTATAAATATATGTGGTTTGGTTTATTTATTTTTATTCTAATTAATATAAAATATATAACTAAAAGTACATAAAGAAACATTAATCTTACATTTGTAGAACAAATTAACTTCCCCGCTATGAAATGTGTTATATACCTCATTTTTAAGTGAAGCCGAACTGGTGGCAGAAAAAGTCGTGGATGCCCTCATTCCGTCCTCCATAGGGGTAATGCTCTGGAGTCATTAAAAAAAGTGCGTAGTGTGCTTGTTTTTAAAGAAAGGCGACAACGCTATGTTAAAGAACTACAGACCGACTTCCTTTTTGAGCCGTGTCTACGTTATCACAAGATTTGATTATTAATTTAGAAGAACCACATTGCAGTTATATTTTTGTTGCACCGCGAATGGGTTGATTCAACCAGGGAAGTACTACGCTTTCACAGAATATCAGTGAGTTTCGTACGGTGAAATTGATTCATTTTGACGAATATGCAAATGAAGTTCTATAAAGTCTACTGCTGAACTTAAACTTCCCTCATAGATATAGGGGATTTTGCCATAGGCTGCCACGCTTGGAAGGCGGGTTGGCAAATGCAGTTTTTTTATTATTTTGAGTTGTTATCAGGAAGATGCTGCTGCCCATCTCCTGTTCCAGTTTCTTTCTTACGACACCCACGGGACGATATGGGTAGTGGATAACTTCATAGTTAATGTTCTTTATAATTATAATATATTAATTTTCTTTATATGTTTATTTCTATATTCATGTATAGAACTAAACAAATTAATAAAATTAACCCGGACAGGAAAGCACTTAGAATCGCAACTACCACCATTTTCAGTGATGTGGATAGAGTTTGGTTTGCTCGCATACTATTAAATTTAATTACGCTTCTAAATTTCAACAGCTTATATATCCGATCAATATACAAACTTCCTCGTTTCTGTCGGTCATGTTATTATGTTTGTATGTTGCAGTAGCAACTGACTGATAAGGTATATTTTTTGTATCGCCGTCATGTAATATTTCGATTTTGAACATGAACAATTTTCTATTATAATACTATTACCTTTACAGTCTATCAAAAGTCCCCTGCTGAACTTAGGCCTCTACTAAAACATAGAGGGGATATTTGTGATTGGCAAGCGGGTTTTTTTAGTTCATATTAGAAGGACGCTCCTGCCCCTCTACCGGTTTGTTTCCCTCTGTGACCTTTTACGACATCCACGGGATGATATGGGGTATTGGATATTCTAACACTGCCACTACACGGTCAATCAATTATGCTTATAAATTTTTAAATATTAAATTTATTAAATAATTATTTAATCGACTCTTACAATACCAAAAGGATGAAATAGAACGATTGAATTACTTACACCGTCACGAAGTATTGATTTTTATTAGCATAGTATTAAAGCGCAAAATTTTATTTTCATCAAAAATTTCTTAATCCAAAGGATTAAAAGTTCTTAAATAGATGCCGTTGTTGAGCTTGTGACATGACATGGAAGTGATAAATTTTGAAGTTTATAAGTGATATTCGGATCCATTGTTGTCTTCACAGCTTCTTCCTTAAGAAGCTTTAAACTTTGATGTTATGTTACGCTTCATTGCTTCGTTTGTTGTTGTTTTGAATTTGCAGACACCGAAAGGCTTTACTATTTCCCTGATTGGTTCTTTAATCTATACTTAGTAATATAATAAAGCGAATTTGTTTTTGTTTTTTTGTTTGCTTAAACACACTAATCTCTGGAACAACCAATCCGATTTTAATAATTATTTTTTTATATTATAGCCAGATTTATGAGGAATAGTATAGATTATCTAGCATTAGGATACACCCCACAGCTAGCCCTAAGTATTGATTTTTGTTAAGCAAGTCAAAAGAAAAGCGCTCTCAAACCGATTTATCCACGTACGCTGGCGTAATGATTTATGATACTTAAATACAATGATGAAGTAAAAATATGGCTTTTACTTCATCTAAAAAGATAAAATATGCCTATTTCTTATTCTTATATATTTAGTGACAAAACATTATTGAAAATTAAAAAGTGATTATTGAGCGTTATTATTAGGCATGGCATATTAATATTTACAAACAAAAGTTACTTCATCATCAACACAATTTTATGAAGACAAACTTTACTCTTAATAGCATGTTATTTGGACGCATAGTTTAAGAGATAATGAACAATTAAAATAATTCAATAATCGGCTCGGCGCGCGAACGACGCATAACCCTATCCACCTGATGAGAACCGAGAGAAACCAGCAGTGAACGCCTCTATAAGCGAGGTCTCATGTCGCGCGGCTCAGACGCATGATAAACGCGGATGAAACCATGGGACACAACTAGTTATTAAAATAAAAACGTTATTAGGACTTTCTGCAGTATCGTGGAAGCGTATTACATAAATTGCACTTGAACAAACATGCAGAGCCGGATTAATTAATAACTTTTAAAAACATTAAAAAAAGCGGTTACCAACCCACCTTCCAAGCGTGAACACTTAGGCAATTTTCTTTCCTATGTTCAGCAGTGCCAGTGGACTTTTGATAGGCTGTAATGATAACAGATTAAAGCGGTTTTTCATTTTATTTCACTTGCCTTGACGGCAACATACATACACTAAAAAACGTACAATAATATTTTTGACATGTAATCCGCCAGAGTACAAAGATTGCTGACATAGCCTTCCGCGTTTGTAAACTGAAGTGGCAATGGGCACGTCTATTGCAGAAGTGACAACCGATGGAGTAGACGTATCATGAAGTGGAGACATATCCTAGGCAAATGTAGTGAGGGACGCCCCCTGACTAGATGGAGCGACGATTTGCGCAAGGTAGCCGTAGGAGCAGGATGCGTGTAGCCGAAGACCGGGCCAAGGGACGCGCCTTGGCCAGTTGTGTACTGCCGCATCAGAGTGATGATCTAATCAGTCTTAATATTAAATACCTAAATGTACCGTAGTTTGATGACAAATTATTATTTTGGTTAGTGTTGTACACAATATTGAAAACATTTTTTTAATATATAAAAACAATAACTGTATGCTGTTCCTTGCGGCTGCTTTGGCCCTGGACTCAATGAACCTAACAACTGAAGGCGGTCAGAGTAATCCAAAGATACATTCCGGAAAGTAGAATTCAGGGTAAGCGGGCTCCTTTTAGCTGTGAAAAGACACGCTTGTGTTTTTCAGGCGTTGAATCTCACGAGATTGGCATCACTCCATTCGGATACTGCTTGCAGTGAGAGATTCACACGCTGCATAGTCATGGATACTGGGCATAAGTAAATCATTAATAAGTAAAAGAGTTGCGGAGAGAACGGACACTGAGGAACTCCACAGCAGCATTAAGCTGCTATTTTATGCTGGTATTCTGTAAGATCGTGGCCCTACCCCGGTTTAGCAGACCCATTCGTGCAACAGTTTAGGTCTAGATCACTCTGCAACAGTAGTAAAAAATAGTTATTTTAAGTTGTTTTCAATTAAAATTGCAATAACTTTTTTTATTAATGAGACCTAGTAATAATAGAACATTTTAAAATCGGTATTTAGTAGGCATCATTTTAAACGAATGGGTACTGACAATTTTATAGAATTTAATACGCTTTGTAACCTTATTAACGCGACTAAATTTTAAAACAGTATTTCAATGAAAATCTTCTCTTCTTCAATTAAAATTGGATATCTTTCTGTTAAACAATAGGACCCGTTATTGAGATACCACTTTGAAATCGGTATTAAGTAGGTAAAATATATATATTTTAAATGAATGGGCACTGACAGTGTAGTACATTTTTTTACATAAATCACACTTGAATTTGCATGATATTTAAAACGTCAGGGTTACAATAGGAAAAACGTATTTTTTTCTTCAAAAGCTCTAAATTTACATCAAAAGCAATATATTATCAGGATTGCTCTAATATTCAGCAGTAATTAACATAAATCAAAATGAAAAAAATAATGGTGTTTGATGAAACTACAGCAAAAATGGTAACAAAAGAAAGAAACTTCGGTAAAAATGGTTAAAATTATAATATGTTTTAGTAAATTATCTGTTTTATCGAATCCTTAGCGGTGGACTACTATTTATGCTACTTCCTGTAATAATGCATTCAAATAAATGAAAGATGAACACCAATTGCAATTTCTAGCCAGTGCTTTTATTTCGCTTGGGAATAAAATCCTTATTCTATTGCAGCAATTTTTATTTTAATAAATTTTACTGATTTGAAGTATTTTCTGGAGTATTTTCCCTCGGTATTTATCGGACATTTTTATGGCACTGATTAAGAATTGGTAAGTTAAAAATGACAAAATATATGTTTATTAACAAGTTCAGCAGTAAAAACTGAGCAGTAAACTAAATAGAAATGATTCGTAAAAATATTTAAATGGGCAGTTAAATAAATATTGAGCAGTAATGTGACTGAATGTGCAGTTATTAGTGGCCAGTTAAGAAATACCAATTAGTCGTTAAGAAATCTCCTTCTAAACAGTTTTTCAAAAATGAGGTGGTAAAATGTATCCCTATTCCAACTGAAGGTATTTCTGGGTGCTCAAGTATTTCTGGACAGTAAAAAATGCGCTTCGCTCCCGCCACAACCTTGTAATCGATTACAAGTATTTCTGGGTGCACAAGTATTTCTGGGTGCTCAAGTATTTCTGGGCACGATAAAAGCTACAATAATACACTAGAGACACACATTCACGCAGGAAGAGCAACCAACGGCGGAATGTATAAAAATTAGTAAGTCATGCGATTTGACACTTGACAGAGAGTATAGACTTTAAGCCCCTTTAACTGAAAATTGCCTCTCTTTTCAATCAAAGTGATGTTCGGGTTTTACTGCCCAAACTATTTATCTAACTACCCATTCCATCATTTTGCTGGCCATTCATTTATTACACTGCTTGAATAATTTTTGAACCTGAATTGTAGGATGAAATAACCGCTAAATTTTGTTTTTATTACTGTTCATGTTTTACTGCTGTAGTAATTTACCAACCACCAGAAAATTAAATATCTGCCCATTATTTTTAACGTGGTAGAGCCATGCTGCAACAATATTAGTAGTATAGTTGTAGCACGAATGGGTCGGCTCGACCGGGGAAGGACCACGCTCTCACAGAAAACCAGCGCAAAATAGCAGCTCAACGCTGCTGTGTTTCGTATGGTGAGTGTAGAGAACTGGAGACTCATTTTACTGGGAACGATGCTGCATTTTGATTCGTAATTGAGGATAGATGTAGATGTCTATGGGCCACAGCAACCACTTACCATCAGGTGGACTATGAGCTCGTTTCTCATCCTTATCCTATAAAAAATTTTTTTTCAACTGATTATAATAACATCCCTAATGTTAAAATAACAGTAGTAAAAATTATTACCCCATTTTTATTAGCAATTTCGGTGATGCGATTGACTTTATTGCTTGAATATTCAAAAAGAAATGTCGTTATAACTTTCCTTTTGCATCTGTCCGCTACAATTGACAAGCCAATTATTAGAATTCATTGAAAATGAAAAATGAAAAAAGATTTTTTAATAAGCAATACAATATCCACTGTTTCATTGGATAATTATAATATTTCAATTAATAATATTTTTTTAAGTGATGATGACACATTAAAGACCAAAATAACGCATAGTTAGTTAGTTCGTTCTTAGTTGTTAACAGAATTACGCAGCTGCCTGCATCTTCTTTATCAGTTAGCTCCCTATCCTATAGTAGGGAAGTTTTGTTAGTATAATACAATTTATATAAATATGTATGATAAGCACCAGACGTTTCACATTCTAGACTCTATTGCAGTTACTCAAATTATAATTTCATTCAACTTTAATATCGTGGTAAAACAACATCATTTATTACAGCCCATCGCAAGTCCATTACTACACATAGGCCTCCAAGAACTAAGTGCGTACGAAATTGTAAAGAATTTAAAGAAGGTATCATAAAGAAGGAACAATTATTTTTATTTAAATAAGTGTTAAGTAATCCAAGGTTTTTTAGGTATATAATATGTGTATATATATTAAAAAATTGTGCAGATGACGTCAAATATATAGTTTGAGATGTTATGCTTTTTAATGGTTTCATCATTTTCATCACCCTCACAAGTCAATGCTAAAGATCAAGACCAAAGGATCAGGCTCTATACAATACTTAATACTGTCCTTACTTATTCCAGGCTGTCACTTGAGGACCTTTTTCCACATTGGTTGGCGCTTATTTATATTAATATTTTAATATTTTTTATAATATAAAATCATTGTGAAAGTGAAATTTTACAAGAAAAACAACTAACTCACTGTTCAAAAGTACCAATTACAGTGATCTCATAAGACTTAAAATAAAATTTATTAGAATTCCCCATTTGTAATGTTCTTGAACGGTGTAAGTCACCTATTATGATCACCAGATTATGCGTAAATAGCGTGTCAAAGCCTACTAAAGCCCGTAGATGTATAATAAATAAAGATTATTTCAGTACATATTTAACCTCGTATCACAGAATGAAAAGAATTTAATTTTTGTTCTAGTTTTCGTAGATGAAACGGGTCTGACAACTTGCAAACCAATATCCAACAAAACTACGTATTAGCTTCTCGAAAAAAAAAATCAAGTGCTTTTATCAAATTATTTTGTCTGTGACAGTTAATAGTTGATTAGAATAACAAATCATGAATGAAACATCAAACTGACGTCCACATGGCCAAGAGTTGGAGTACTCTACTACTATACATTGGGTTTGCACTAGGTGGTAGTTCTCTTCTTTCTGCCTTAGATTCCATCTGGGTACGTACCACCCTCTTACCAACGTAAAATAGCAGTCCTTGCACTGCTGTGTTCCAGTCAGAAGGGTATAGAGAGCAAGTATAATTACAGGCTGTGAGCCATTCCATCTTAGTCCTCGGTGGTGACAACTCATCTGCAGCCTTCTTTGTTTAAAGTTGGCTGCAGGTGGCCATGTACTGCAGTGGCCTCTTATTATCAGGTGGATTTTTCACTTCACTTTTATTTAAAAAATCCATCTGGTGCCTTGTGCTTTAGTTTGTGCAAAAACAGTTATTGATCTTTTAATTTTTCTTCTAATCTGTCCACTGCAACGATATGCTATCACAACACATAACACCTGTTGATAAGTGGGAATGGAACCCTAGGTTAGGACCATCTTAGCGTAATAAAATCATATTCACTCTTGCAATGAAGACATATTCGTTGTAATCGGAGGAAAAGTCAGGCGGTGGCAAATTATTCTTCCCCTTCTCTGTATGCCGTATTGTTTCTTTTGTAGTTTCTCCTCATGTCAAAGGTACTTCATTTTGTAATAGTACTGGATTTGAAAAAATCATTTTGAAATTCATCACAGACTGAAGAGAAGTTGATGTTTTATGCGAATTCGGCCAGAAAGATTTCTATCATCAACATATTATAAGTAAATACTTTATTAAATGTAATAATTATGCTATCTCTAAATGCCAATCCACTAGTGACCCATCGGATTAAGAATGTAGTGTACTCTAGAATCGGATGTTTTCTTCCTTGATTTTTGTATAAAATATTCTTCAGACTGAGGGATTCGAATAGTTACGATCAATCATTAACCTAATGAATTATTTTAGACGGCAGACATCCTAATTACTTAGTAACGTCAAAGTGATAAAGTCGACACATTATGTTTCCTTAATGAAATTATTTAAAGATTGAACGTGAAATCTTGGCTATATTATCTATATATTACTATGGGCAAAAAAGAAATTTGGTTCTCAGGAAGCGATACAACGAATTCCTTCATAGAATTCATAGAGGCCAGATCCCTAAAATTCTATCGCAAAGGCAAAAATAATCTTCCCTCGAGATGACAGATATGAAGAGATAATGAGATTTTATACTTTGAATGAATAAATATATAATTTCTTAGAAAAAAAAGGTGTTTGAATTTTACCCCTGATTAAAATACGACGGTCTGATTAAAATAACGGCAAGTCCCCGGGCGGGGATGGAATTACAGCCGAGCTTCTGAAAGCGGGTGAAAAACCGGTACTTGAAATCCTACAGAGACTCTTTAAATCCGTCCTCCATGGTGGCACTACACCGAAGGCGTGGAGCAGAAGTGCGGTGGTCTTGTTCTTGAAGAAAGACGACAACGCTCTCTTAAAGAACTACAGACCGATTTCCCTTCAGAGCCGCGTCTACGTGCTGTTTTCGAGAGTCATTACGAATCGTCTCGCACGCAGACTCGACGACTTCCAGCCTCCCGAACAAGCCCGTTTCCGAAAAGGCTTTAGCACCATAGACCACATACATACACTTTTGCAAATTGTACAGAAGACCGAGGAGTATAATCTGCCACTATGTCATGTAATCAAAATACAGACGCGTTGTCACCCCTGGGACTAAGTTTCCGCTCTGATTCTCTTCACTCACCATACGAAACACTGTAATATAATTGGGCAATTTTAGCTGGTATTCTCTAAAAGTGAAAAAGTCCGTCGAGCCAACTAATCTTTGCCACAACAGAGGATATAGCTGCAGCATGTAGAGCTATCTCTACCACGTAGAGTCCAAGCACGTAGAGCCGCAGTACATCATAAAATAGTCTCAAATCCCATGTTGTGAATCATAAAATAAAAATTGTTTATTTTAGGCGTTGGCCCAAATAGTATTAGCACAATACTTACTTAAAAACTATGTTGGTACAAATAAATAAAAAAATGTGTTATGTGCAATAAAAGCTGTGTATATTGCTGAAGATTGAAAATAAAGTGAATGAAGTTTGGAGGGAATTCACTTTTTCGTTATGCACTTCTTGTACACGCGGAAATACTTAATCCAACTTCATCTGTGAATGTTGAAACTTTCCTAGAATTTCTTCTTAAAAGGAATATTTGAAAATAAATTTATTCACTAACTACGTTAACAAAGTTTTTGCATCTTTGATAATTTTTATTAAAAGCTTCCTGCTTCAATCTTTGCAAGAGATTATAGTATATAATAATATAATAATAGGTCGGGAAAAAAGTTTCTTCGTATTTTGTTTGTATAAAATTGAAGAAAAATCTTTTTGCTTGTACTGTTTGTATCTGGCTGGTTTTAATATCAATACGTATAGGACATTAAGAAAAAGAAAAATAAAAAGTAAAAAACACTTACCCGCCATTTTTCAATTGTTTTTATGTCCGCCAAAATGAGTGAATCTAACGAAGAAATTCGATACATTCTGATGTTTCATTACAAAAAAAAGGGAAAACTGCGACTGAAGCCTCGAAAAAAACTGTGACGTTTATGAACCTAATGCAGTGTCAGTAAGAGGAGCACAAAGTTGATTCAAGCGTTTTCAATCCGGGAATTTTGATGTCAAAGATACAGCTCGCTCTGATCGCCCTCATACGGATAAAGTCAATGCCATTTTTGAAAAAGTGGAGCAAAATCGGCATATTAGTAGTTACAACATAGCCGAGGAATTGAGGATTAACCACAAAACAGTTTTGACCCATTTGAAAAAGTCTGGCTATACAAAAAAGCTCGATATTTGCACACGACCTCACCGAAAGAATCCTAATTAATCGTGTAATCATTTGCGATTCTCTATTGAAACGTAATGAAACCGAACCATTTTGAAAAGATTAATCACTGGTGATAAAAAGTGGATCACCTACGACAAGAACGTGCTAAAACATCATGGTCAAAGGATAGTCAAGCTCCACAGACTTTAGCGAAACCCGGATTAACACGCAATAAGGTGCTGCAGTGTGTATGGTGGGATTGGAAGGGTATCGTTTATTATGAGTTTTTACCGCCGGGCAAAACTATCGACTCGAATCTCTACTGCCAACAACTAATGAGACTCTAGCAATAAATTGAGAAAAAACGGCCGGAGTTGCTCAACAGAAAAGGAGTGGTCTTTCATCATGATAACGCCAGACCACACACATCTTTGGCCACTCAGCAAAAATTGAGAGAGCTTGGTTGGGAAGTGTTAATGCGTCTACCATATAGTTTTAACCTTGCACTCTCAGATTTTCACCTGTTTCGGTCTCTTCAGATTTTTTTTGGGTAGTGTTAGGTTTACATTAAGAGAGGACTGTCAAAACTACTTGTCGCATTTTTTTGATCAAAAACCCCCAGATTTCTACAACACCGAGATTATACTACCTACAAGATAGCAATAATTTGTCAAACAAAATGGCATACATATATTATAATTAAATGTAATTAAACTTTGAAAAAAAAATGTCTTAAATTTCTACATAAAATACGAAGAAACTTTTTCGCCGACTTAACATAACATGATTTTATTTCTTTTATCTATTACAAGTCAGTGCTTGACTACTATCCCATCTGACTCTAAGTGGTAATGTAGCAGATTACTGTAAAACGCAAAGAATTAACTTAACGAAAGCCTATTCACTCTGGCCTTGAAGACGCCTAGATTGTGATCGGACGGAAAACAGACGGCGCTAGATTATTCCACTCCTTTGTTGTACGCATTATGAAAGACAAAGTAAGCTGTTTGGTTAGAATGCGTGGGATATAAATAACAGAGGGGTTAAGACTCGCCGATCGCCTGGTTGTACAATGGTGGAATAGGTATATAACTCGTATTTGTTATTCATAGACAATTATTGGGAATAGACAAAACTTCAAATCCAGAATAATCCAAACAGTCACTGCGACACCGATATATGAATAAAATTTCGTAAATCATAATTTGTTGACACTACTTAGTCAACCACATAACACCTAAATTTAAATTTTGAAGAATCGCGTTTAAAACAAATAGGCAACACCTACCACTATTCTAAATTGCACTCCTCGAACGAGAAGCCGAGAGATTAGGATTTACTGTAGACCTGTTAAGATATCTTGACTTGTATACATTAAATCGGGTTTATTATTTTATATTATATATAGGGTCAAATCTTGCAACTGAATTTTATAGCAGATATTCTGAACCGATTGAGCTAAAATGATGCATACATGTTTTGTATAGATAACAATGTATGGTTAGCTAAGCGACGTCATTCTAAATCCAATATGGTGGACCGCACAAGATGGCGGACTAGTTATTTTATGCACTCACATGATTTTGATATCAAATGAAAGGGTTTACATAGAAGAATACGAATAAAATGATGTCCGCGTTCAGCTCTTCGAGGAGATGGTGTACTACTGCCCGCTTAAACAGTAAAACTTAGCGGGGCCACGTCTTAACTAATATTAACTTACACCCTGGGCAAATTCTAGCTGTGGTGAAAAAATGTAAAATGGCGGAAAACAAGATGGCCATACCAATTTTAAAGAGTTATAAGTTATAACTCTGCAAAGGCAAGGAAAAGTAGCCTGAGTTACTTCTTATTACATCAACTATCTGCCAGTGAAAGTGCCGTCAAAATCGGTCCAGTCATTTCGGATATTAGCCGGAACAAACAGATAGACATACAAAAGTTTTAGAAATTGTTTTATTGTTATAAGTATTGTATATACTTTCATTCGCATTTATTAAAATCTGTTATTTTGAAATTTCAAACAGAAACTCCAATTTTATTTATTTGTATAGATACTTTTAAATTATATAAAATCTTGTCGCCAGATTTACCTGTGTACATAAACCAGATGTAATTTGATCTTGACATAAGTAATTCTGTTAATACTACACATGTTTGTTTGTGGCGGCGCTGTCGACGCGCCACAAGCGAAACGAACCGAAGCCTAAATCACGCTATCGAAGATTTTGCATTACTGCAGTATATATAAAATAGCTCAGTACCACCACACAGAGCGATGGCTGCTCACCTGGCTAATGATCTTATCCGGCGCCAGATCTCCCTTTCCCGCGGTCAACACAGTCAAAAGTAGTGACTAACCTACGCGATGTGAACACGGAACTTTCGGAATTTCAAACTTCAAGCTTGTCTGCTTCGTCCGCAAGAACCTACTCTTCACTCCCGAGAATCGTCTTCTGGATTGTTCAGCTCCTGCTAGCCAATCCAATCCATCCCTCCTTGTATTGACTCGTCATAGATTTATAAGGCAGAATTATGGCACTTTATTTGGCCCATCGTTATCACCGGCCACTTGAAAGTGAAGTATGCGGCATGGAATTACACACAATTATAGATCAACTTGGCATATCGTTCGACCGACTTCACTTGTGCTTGTGCACACAGCATAAGCTAACAACCAACGTGCCGGCAACCGGACTATACTATTGACCTTCGGTCTGAGTAGAGGGGTGATGTGACGGCGCTGTCATCGCGCCGCAAGTGAAACGAACTAAAGACTAAATCACGTAATCGAAGTTTACCACTTACGTATACAAAGAATAGCTCCGTACCACGAAACGACTGTTGGCGTGGCGGCGCGTCGCCACGGCATGCGTCGCCACGCTATTAATACCGTCAGAGGCAACATCGAATACAACTATAACAGAAGTCACTGATTTAAAAAAATGAGTTGTCTCAATTTAAAAAAAAAATAATTTTTAATGTCCGTATTTAATGATATAAATGTATATATTAAATAAATATTAAAATATTAAATAAAGTCATATTTTTCTTGAAAAACTTCTTAATATTTTATTTTTCATAATTCCATATTTATTTCCTGTCATAAACTATCCTTTTGTGCATATTACGTGTATAAAATAATTTCGATGTTTCACATATGCCAGGCATCCTTTTTTTTTTGATCAGCGGTGAAAACCGCATTAGGAATCTTGAATGTGCGAGAAATTAAATAAAGTTCATAAACACGCTACACACCGAAAAGCGAGCTCGAGCAGAGCAGCGGACTTTTCACGCCCAACTATCCCGCTCGGTTTTGGGTACTTTTAGTTTTACTAAATTACTTAAGAAAATACCAGTAAAGTTTATATTTAAACAGGCTTTTCATAACACTAATATTATGTAGACGTCATAAATTAGAAAACAAAAAACAATGTTTAAAAAAGAACATTGATAAATTTATATTCTTCATACGATTCATCATACGAAATAAAGCACATAATACTAATGAATATAAATAACAAAGAATTCTTTTAGCGAATACAATCCAACCTTTTAGGATATTGCGGTGAATTACCGAACCTTGAGTTAAATTAAGTTGATTGAATTCAAAATTTTATTAACTTTCGCTGTTTGGCATTGATGTATTTTTATTTTTAGACTAAGTCTCCTGGTACGAACTTAGTGGCAACCGAGCGATGGCAACTAAGGGACGGTGGAGTGGCCTAAGGCGTGTGCACGAAACTAGCGGTCAGTCAGACACGTGCAGATTACACATTTTACTAGTATTGTGAGAAACTGACTACAATTCGAAGCACGTCTATGTCTTATTTAATAAATATACCCATTAATTATCTTTTACTTCTTTTTTAATTCCTTTTTGTAATTGGTCTGGAAGAAATATCCGTATAGCAATAAGAACGCCCTTTTGTTTTCCTCTCTATGTGTGTTTCTTGATATATTATTTGTTTTCTTACTTTAAAATTAAGAGGCCGGTCCTTAAGAAACGCGCAAATAGGCAGTTACGGTTTTAAAAATATTAAAGAACTGACTTCATTGAATGACACCACAAAAAATCTCAATTAGTTAATAGATGAGTCTTCACTTTCACCGCGTGATATTTATAAAAAAAATCTTGATTTTCGAGAAAAAAATCGTCAACAATGGTAAAAACACTTAAAACGGCCTTTTCTATTTTAAATCTCTAGGCTATTTCGTTATTATTTTAGAATATATTTTTGGTTAAAACGTGAGATTTGGTTAAAAGTATAGATAACACATTCACCATTCAATATTTTTACTAATTCAAACCAAAAGCAATAACATTAATTTGGGCAAACGAGCATGCGGTTCACCTGATGTTAGTGACTACCGCCGCCAATGAACAACTGCAACACCAGGAATTGCAGATGCGTTGCCAGCCTTTTAAAAGGAGTAGGCTCTTTTCTTGAAGGTCCCTAAGTCGAATCGGTCCGGAAAAATCGCTGGTGGTAATCGGTTCCACAACGAAGTTGTGCGAGGAAGAAAACATCTTCTAAATCGCACAGTGGTGGACCGCCAATCATCCAGATGGTATGGATGGTATCGCGAGTTTTGTCGCGATGTTCGATGGTGAAATTGAGCGGCTGGAATTAGTCCGAACAATTTCAGAGCACTGTGGTACATGCGATAAAATACGCAAAGAGATGCAACATCTCTACGCAGTGCTAGTGAGTCAAGCCGATCGGAAAGAACTCGGTCGTCGACGATTCGATCCGCTCTGCGCTGGATGCGGTCAAGTGGAAGGAGCTGGCACTGGGGAGCCCCTGCACAGAGATGGGAACAGTATTCCATGTGAGGCCGAACCTGCGTCTTGTAAAGTTGCAAGTGGTGTGCCGGCATGAAATACTGCCCCACTCTACTGAGCACGCCAAGCTTTTTAGGGGCCAATTTGGCCTTCTCTTCCAAGTGACCACAAAACTGCACGTCTCTCGATATGTCGACGTCGAGGGTTCCGATACTGGCTGAGGCAAAAAGAGGAGTGCCTTGAAACTGAGGAGATACGACAAAGGGGTTCCTTTTAGCGGTAAACGCGCAAACTTGTGTCTTCTGGGGATTGAACTGGACTAGATTTAGTCGTTTCAATCCGAGACTTTGTTCAACAAAGTCTCGACTTCAGACACAAGTTTGTTCCGGTACTCGGCGACGTTTTCCGAGAAATATTGGCATGGCCGGTGTATAGAGCATCACCAGTGCTGTCATCCGCATAGCAATGAATGTTACCGGTTTGCAACATATCATTGATATGCAGAAGAAACAGCGTTGGTGATAGCACGCAGCCCTGTGGAACACCAGCGTTAATAGTCTTGTAATCGGAGCACGCACCGTCTACTACGACCTTGATGTCTGATCAGCCAGAAAACTGGTGATCTAATTGCACATTTCTCGGAAGCCCATAGGAAGGAAGCTTCGAAAGAAGCGCTTTGTGCCAGACCCGATCGAAGGCCTTCGCTATGTCCAAACTAACGGCTAATCCTCCCTTGGACTCGATCGCCTGTGCCCATCGATGTGTTAGGTAACAGAAGATCACCAGCTGAGCGACCCCGACGGAAACCGTACTGGCAGTCACTAATCAGCTGGTGCTCCTCAAGGTACCGCATGAGCTGGCAGTTAATAATGGACCCATTATTTTCGAGAACAAGGAGGTGATGGCGATAGGCCTGTAATTGGACGGATCAGAGCGGTTACCTTTTTTAAGTGATCGGGTGCACGAAAGCTGTCTTCCATGAATTCGGGACAACGCCTAGGGAGTAGGAGTACCGAAAAGACGCGTTAGAACCAGTGTCAACTCTGGAGCACACGGCCTCAGCACAATTGGGGGGATTCAATCAGGCCCACTCGCCTTGTGGATGTTCAGGGAGAGGAGTGTTTTGCGTACTGAGCACTGTGTGAATCGCACATCAGGAATAGAGCACTCACACTGCAGGATAGTCGGCGGTATGTTCCCCCTGTCATCAAGAGTCGAGTTGGACGCAAAGGAGCCTAAAGGTCGGCTTTCTTTGCGTCGTGGGCCAGTGAGTCATCCTCCTGTGCAGAGATGGAAGTGATAGCTTACAGAAATTCCCTTGGACAGCCTTGGCGAGAGACCAGAATGCACGGGTTCCCGAAGGAAGGCGAACTAGTTTCTCGCCAATTCTGCCTATATGCTCTGACTTTGCCTTGGCAATAACTCTTTTGAAGGACCTGGAGGCAAAGTTATACTTCTTTTTAAGCATGCTGGTGTTTACATCCCGAGCCGCCGAAGCCTCAGCCCAGGCCTGATAACACTCCTGCTTACTGCGTAATGCAGTCTTACAGGAGCGACCAAACCAAGGCTGCGATCTGCCACCGATGGGTACCACAGATGATGGAATAAATAGTTCCATTCCCTGTAGCACCACATCGGTGACAGACTCAGCAACAGCGCTGGGATCATCCGGCGAGAAGCAAACCCGCCCCCATGGGTAGGATGCAAAGAAAGACCGCATTCCATCCCAATCCGCCGACCTGTAATGCCAAACACGGCGGCAACCTGCAGAACGCAACCGCGAGGCGTAAGTGGCACCACACTCCGGATCAGACAATGATCCGAAGAGCCGAGAGGGGCATAGACGGAAACCTGATATCCTTCCGGATGAGAGGTGAGCAGAAGGTCCAACAGGAAAGGTGTATAATCCTCCACATCTGGAATCTGCGTAGGCGAAGCAACCAGTTGTGTCAGACCATATGCCAAGGCAAAGTCATAAATAGATCTCCCCGCATGATTGGTTAAACGTGAACCGAGCCATTCGGCGTGGTGGGTATTAAAATTGCCAAGTATCACGATCTCTACGGATGGGATCTGTTGTAGCAAGAAATCTGTAGCTATTTGGACGTGGTCGATGAGTCGGTCTGTTTCGGCATTACCACTATGGGACCTATACAGGCACCCGTAGACCCGGGGATGGTCGTCGCTGTCTACGCGCAGCCAAAAGATGGACAGGTCCGTACCTTCAAACCTGCCGAGGCTTCGAAAACAGATATCCTCTCCGACGTATACGCAAACTCCAGCCCGGGGCACAAAGAAGTGTTCTAATTGTGTACCCCGGGTAGGAGAAAAGTACAATATCAGCCGGAGAGGACACCTGCGTCTCGGTCAAAAGAGCAACGCCGGCTTCGCCGTCTCTAGATGGTAGTGAACGGCGTTAAGGTTCAGTGAAGTCCCTGATGTTGCAGAAGTCCACGGATAGCGTGGCAGGGGTCGCCATAGTTTTATTGCTCTGTTTGCCCGTGCAGTGTTAGTATAGAGCGGGATTTTGCCCCAGAATACGCGGGGCAGCCTGAGCACCCACGCTCAGGAAGAGGGTAGCTTGACCGTGGATTCGAGTTCTCCATTACCAGGGTGCTGGTACCTCCTGGGGTAGTTCTTTCTTTTTAAATTCCGCTACCATGTTATGGGGGATGATTGGGCCTCCGGCCACCTGCACTAACCAAGCGAAACGCAGTGTGCCGGGTCGTGGTGATTGCGTCCGTTCGTAGCCGATTTGACGAGTCTAGTCGATACATCTATTGTTTGACATAGCATAAGGGTAGGTCATGAGTGTCGGACAGGACTGCTAAAATTATTTGAATTCTTCGAGTAAGTAGACTAACTAGGTATGTGAGTTTTATTATGTACCAGCTATTCCCCGCGACTTCCTCTGCGATCAATTTATTACTTTATGGTTTTATTATTTTTGCGCGGAACTCTAATTCTTTTTCTAAAATAAACGTAGCCTAAGTTACTCCTTGTAACATCAGCTATCTGCCAATGAAAGTCCCGTCAAAATCGGTCTAGCCGTTTCGGAGATTAGCTGGAACAAACCGACAGACAAAATTTTTAAAAATTGTGTTTTTGTTATAAGTACCGTATATACTATTATATGTATTTAGTAAAAAGCTGTTATTTTGACATTACAAATGGACATTTCAATTTTATTTATTTGTATAGATTGTTTTTTGTAATTATTAGAAATTAATGTCCTTAATAAAATAGTAATTTATTTTAATATCCATTTCAGGTAGATAAAATGGGAAACGCAAAGAAAGTTATTAGGATAAAAAATCAAATTAATAATGTTAAGCTAAGCAAGTAATCTTGTTTTAGGATTCGACTCAAACGGTGCAGTGTGGATCTATGATAGACCTTGAGTCAATTATTGATCAGTGGGTTACCCTCTGTGGGGTCCATCTATTGTGATATCAATTCAGACCTAATAGTCCTGTCCTGATTGACCAGTTACCATCCAATTACGATGACGTTTAGGTTATTTTAGTAATATCTTATGCCGAGGTTATTATTGCAGTAGTTAAATTTAGATTCATAACTAATATTTATAATATAGAAGTTATCTAGTCAGTTAGCCTGTCTTCTAATATTATGGCTTTTCATTAGTGCCGACAAAATAAAATATGTAACAATAACTCCGTGGTTCCCAGTTAAGTGCGCTATCAGAATCAGTATTCAAACGTATATAAATAATTTTACTTCAGGAAAATCAACATAAAAATAATCAAATTAAATTTAAATAAAATAATACTTGTAAATTGTATGTGGATTGATTACATCTGCAATAAACATCTAAAATACAAAAACCTTAATTAACATAGGCATTTTTATGGGTCGTCGATAAACAACCTTTATTTTTCTATCTTTTCATGACAATTGAATTGTGACAATATTTTATGTTTATTAAATGTTTATAATATACCATGTTTATAAATAACTACTGAAAAACACGGGATGAAAATAAGTCAGTTGGCGTATACTAGACGATACTTTTGCGATCATTTGAAGCGTGTAAATTTTTGGGATTTTCCTATACTAAAGTTCTACGATTACAAGCGGGTAGCGGGTGGAAGTTTGAGGAGCGCGCGAAACGCCGCTTATTTTACAGTAATTTTATTTTGTTTATTACATTCTTTTAATATGGATCTATTTAAAAATAATTTCGTTACATATTCTTTATCGAATAAAGTATCACATGAAAATGCATAATACATTTCTCCTACAAATAATTGCAAGTTTTAAATTAATCACGACATTTTATACTTGAAACAACCTTTATTTAAATATTTTTCCAAATTCTAATTAGTAATAATGGTTTACAACATAAGTATCCAATATAAATGTGTTTTGGCGGTGAAAGAATATTCACTCCTGCAAATCATCCCGTGGGTATGGTAAAAGGCAGATGGAAACCAGGAGATGGGTAACGGCTTCTTCCTAACAACAACTAGTTCCAAAGTAAAAACTGCGGTTGCCAACCCGCCTGACAAAAGTGAAACTATGAAAATACCCCATGAGGTTATCCGTTGGATAGGCTTATGTTCAGTAGTTGACTTTGATAGATCGTAATGAATGAATGAACAATGTATATTTGATCTCAACATAATTTTAGAAACCTGAAATCATCAAAACATCGTCATCTACGTAGCGAAACTAAGAATATTTCTCGTTACGCGACCTCGTAAAATGATTTTGTAAGATAATTTATAATATAAAATAAATACGAACATATTAAATATTAATAGGTATTCAAGAAGAGATATGGAATTTTCATAAACTACCAGCACATTATTAGAAATATTTTCATTATTATTTCTATTATTTTTAAATTTAAAGTTTCTGAGAATAACTTTATCTTGAAAAAATTACTGGAAATAACTATTATACTTCGCTTTTAGCACTAATGTTATAATAATATATAAAGTTATACGAAAAACATTTTTATTATAACTACTTTATTGTATAAACCATAACATTATACCCATATATTTAAAGAAAACACTAATTAATATAAGTTAAGTTATTTCTCCTGGCAGTAAAAATAGCCGTAATGGTTGCAACATATAAGATATGATCCCCATCTTGAAAGATACTATTGAGGGATCATTCACACACAACCTTGGGGAGGCGCGTCGCAGCAGCTCGCTTTGAAAAATGCTATCGGCCGTGTCAGAGACCTCATAATGGCCGTAGGTATGTCAGCACGTGTCGTTTAGTTCAGATGCAAATAATATTTTTAGAAATATTAAATTTAATTAGTTACTTGATTAGAAACGCTAAAATCCCATTCATAGTACACCTTTACGTCCCTGAAACAACCAAAGGGTTATTTGTTACATACTGTATAAATTTTTTAAACCACTGTGATTGTTTAAATCTGTATTAACCTTTATTTTTTAATAAAAGATCATTCTTATGAAACCTACATTTCCCGTATTATACAAAACATTGATAATATTTTAAATTTGTCATAAATAAAAAATAATAGTTAAAATAATACCTATAAAGCGTACACTCTGGCCCCACCCTTTGCCGTCAGCTATTAAAATGTGACAAGCAAATGACACAGAAGAAATTGCAAATGGCTACATACAATGCGTGTTTTTTGTGACATTCATGAACATCTTATGAAGACGAACGCGTGATGAATAAATAACTTGTGCGAAGCACTAAAAGTAATTTATTCATGTGCGTAACTAACACTGCGCGATGCGTTTGTGTGACTAGAAAATATCAATGTAGGTGTTCTATTAGAAGTTCCCACGCTCAAGGACTACAGTCTTAAGGGTTTTATATTTTGAATCAATAAACAAGTAGTTTAGTTAGTAGTTAGTTCAGCAAAGGCTATATAATGAATGATGAATGAATGAATCTATAGGTACAACCTGCTAAGACTGTAGCGTATTCTGGCTGCAGCACGAATTGGCTGGCTCGATCTAATTGTAGTAGGATCGTGGATAACACTTCCTCAGAATATATAAAAATACATAAACTCTTATGCTCTGTACCAAAATGAGTAGGAGAGACTACAGACTTCCATTTGGCACGATCGTGAAATAGGAATTTATAATAGTTTCTAAAAGCTTATGAAGAATTTAAAAAAAAACGCAATATTTTTAGATTGTAAGTCATGTGACAAGTCATAAGTCCAAAATTAATTATTTCCGTTAAATCTTCGCTTTGAATATTCTAAAGGGAGTATTCTTCTTGCATTTTAAAGCTCATATATTTTACTAGACGACACACGATTGAAACAATGGAAATGAAAATTGCACTCAATAAGGATTGGAGTAAATCGCAAGTGAATTATTATACCGCAAAATATTTTCACGTTTAATTTATTTTCCCGGCAATATTGTGTTACTGTTGATTCTTAAGCTAAAGCATAAGTAGAAAAAAGTCGATGATTCATATATTTTTTTATTTATAAAACTAAAGTGACAAATGAACTTCTACCAGCAATTAAACCGTGTGTGGTTTCTACTGGAGGGCTAAAATTTTACTTTTTTGTGTATTAGTTTTATAATTTCAATAAACAAAAATAAACTTACAGTCCAACTGATGGTAAGTGACAGTCCATGGATTGTTGAAATTTAAATATCACTATTAAAAAGGACTATTAAAAAGAAATAATAAAATTTCTATTCCTCATTCAACTACTATAGAATGGAATGAGCCGGTGAATTCTTAAATTCTTCTCTCTGAGGGAAAAAATATTGATGTATTAATATTCTTTTCATTTGTCAAACGACTTTGTAAGGAAGGATCAGGTTTGCATATTCTATAACCACGTAGTAGCAACTGTTTTATTCCACATAAAAAGTCAATACTTTTTAGATTTATCGAACGCAAAATTCAACAACTCAAAGTACTAAGAATGTTCAAGGCAGAAAGTAATCCTGGATATTCAAACCCTCGGCGGTTGGTTTGGATATAGCGAATACCGACAATTGAATTTGAGACAAAACTAGTAAATAGTGCAAATGCCACCACCAGTGACGCCTCATATGCCAGTCGTGCTTATATTACTCGGAAACATAACATCGGGTGTCGGAATTAAATGGTATCTGAATCTATTAAATAAAGTTTTAAATTGGTGCCGTACTAAGGGTCCATTTCGTCGTGACATGATTAGTGCAAGCTAAACTTAGTGTACGTGTTTAACTTAGTTCAGGGCTACAAATCAACTGAAAGCAATTAAATTAAAGCAAAATGCAGTTGAAATTCTGAACGCCCAATTTTCAACGTTTTGCTCCTTTGAACACATTTAGAGAACTGTTAATGCTGTTACTGATTAGGTACTTGCGGCGTATTTTCTGATATTTTATTGGCTTAATTAATACACAATATTTTATTTTATTATTCGATATGAAGAAAACTATAATAAAAAAATTAATAACTTAATTATCATACAGTCTTACTCCCCGTGGTATCGTGCCAAGAACGCTGGCTGCGTTTCCTCGCTGAATGGCTATACTTAGCCTTTGAGCGAGAAAAGCCGGTCGCGGATAGATTTCCAAGAAACTTCACCGCACGTGAACCCCACGGGCCGATAGTCTCTACAGTAAATGGCACAAATATGTTGTCATCTCTCAGAGACTCATATTTGCGCCACTTACTCAGTTCAGCTGCCTCTGATGCCGCTCCGGCTCTAAACGAGGTACCCTTGAGATGACAGGCCGTCAAAGTGTCTACGCAAGTAGCATCCCACACTAGGGCTTTACCTCTCTCCCAAGGGACCAATCAATCAATCAATCTTCTACCATCGTCTCTAAATATCCCACAAGGCTCTAAAACCGAGGGGACATTAATAGAGACAAGAGCCCTTGGGATGACATTGTTCAAAGAACCGTGCCGTGAAAACCTACCAGCACTTTTCTTACAAGAAAATCCGTGGAGTCCAAACTTGTCGACGCTGCTACCACAGGGGCACTGATGGGGTTGAGAAATCGCCGCTCCTTGTCGGATTCCTACGGCAATGCGCAAGCTTTCCCATCAAGTGATGTGCTGAGATTTGATGGTAAAGCATGTGACTATATTGTGTATAGTGACTAGATAAAACTTAGTAATAAAACTTAGTAATATTTACGTTTAAAATAAAAAGGTACAAATTGGAATTCGTAATATAAATTAAATCTTTTTCGACTTACAAAAAACTTCATCAAAGGTAAATTTTTGCGCCTCGGTAAATAATAAAACTAATTGGTTTAGAGCAATTCTATTATCTAGAATTGGCAATTTTTATCTAAATTTGAACAGATAAATCGTTCCGAAAAAATTTCCTTTGTGTGCATTACTAATAAATTCTGTTCAGGGTTTTGAAAGAAGAAATAGTGAAGAAGCTTGTAATTTTAAGGAAAAATCAGATAAGGTATCGAAAATATGTTACGTCGTTTTAAAATACTTAATCTTTTTATCACAAGAGAAGGGAAAAAGAAATATCTCAAGTACGCATTCTTGAATATGTTTACTTTATACACAAATGTGAATGAGTAGTGGCACGAAGTCAAGAAGTTGACGGTGTTTCACCCCACGTGAAGTCAACAGATAGACTGTTTGTTCGTTTGTCACCCCAATTTCTTAGTTGTCCTTGAACGACGTAACGCTAATGCGTTTAGAACATAAGATGTGGGTACCAGTATAATACGAAAACAAAACAACTTATTTAGATATAGCCTTTAGTACTATTATATTAATCTTATTAATAATACCAGCGTAAAATGCTTAATAATGCTGAATTTCGTATGATGAGTCTAGAGAACCGGATACTCATAATATTGGAAATGAGGCATTCCATCTTAATCCTGAAAGGTGACAACGCAACTGCATTTTGATTCTTAATTGAAGAAAAGATAGATGTCTATGAACCACAGTATCCACTTACCATAAGGTGGGCTGTGCCTGCTTGTCACCCTCATTCTGTAAAAATCCTCTAATCTATACATATAATAAATCTGTAGAAAAGTCGTGTCTGTAGTTCTAATATACTGTTGAAAAAACAAGTCTAGTGGACTAATTAAAGGCTACTGAAGCGAAATTAGTGGTTTTTAGAATTTTTGTCTCTGTCTGTCTGTCTGTGTATTACCGATTCACGCAAAACTACAGGACCCATTTCCATAAAATTTTATATGTAGGTAGTTGGTAAACAGGGCAACTTATAGGCTACTTTTATCCCATTACGGAACTTAAAAAGAAGGTTAGTATTTTCTTCCTTTAGATGTTAATTTTATATTATATATGATTATGTTAGTTAATAGGCGGATGATGACAGGTGTTTTTTCAAATAAATATCATATCATATTTGTAAATAAATTTTAAAATTAGTTTTAACCTTTGCATAACAATTTGAAACTCCGCTGACGATATACGCTTTAATTATCAAACAGCGCCATCTATCATCAAATGAAAAGCCTTTATTTTGCCTTTAGTAACTAATAAATTGAATAATATAAATAACTTACATTTATATGTCTAAATAATAAGATTTTTAAAATTATTTAAAATCCTAACGTTAAATTTTTAGTGTTTTCGTAATTTCATATTAAAGTGTAATTAAAATTTAAAAATAATAGATAATAGTGACATCTATCAAACGTATGAAAATTTATATTTTTTTGAATTAAAAACATTTCAATTTTCATACGTTTGATATTATATCTGTATGTAAACTGATTAAAACTGGTCTGCCTTCAATTATTGCAAAATTTCATTAAATTATTGTTTCGTGAAATGGTGTCATTTCATGATATTTAACACTGTTTGTTGACCATGTCACGATATAGCTTAGCCAAAACAAGGAATAGAGATCGTTGAACGATATTAATAACTAAACACAACATTGCTATTTCATGATAATATAGTCATACCGTCAAATAGTTTTTCACCGCTGATAGCGTGTTTTTTAACAGAACCTGTTTTTAACAGAATCAACATCACTTTATGCCTTTTTTATATAATAAATAAATGTTAGTGGCTTTGGGGTGGCTCTTGAGCCCGTCGCACCCCAACCTTCTAGAGCTTATATTACTACATAGTATAGTTTTAACTTTCATAGTTTTAATGTAATATAGCGCCTTCTACTTTCTGCTAAATAAACTAATGATAAGTAACTGAAAAAAATAAATTTTAAAATGCTACTGAATACTTGAATAAAACTATTTTTTACGGATTTTATCGCGTTTAATTTACTATTTTAATTCCCAACGATTCGGGTGCTTTACAGTAACCCATGATCACGGGGGGGACTGAGATGTTTGACGTCCCGATGTAACAGTTAGCCCGGCTACCTTCAGTTTTTTAATATTACTTTTTAGTTCGATCTACGCAGAATGAACTAACAGTATCTTGAAGTCTTGCAGTGGTATGCTTGGGTTTGGATTTAGTTTTGTTAATTATAGGATCCCAAGCAGATGGCAGCACCCATCCATCTTCTCTATTGAAATTAGGATGTTTTTAATTTCAATAGCCCGCGTATCATCCTTGGTAGGAATCGGTGTTCTTTGCGAGGATTTGTGGTCTATCAAATCTGATGTAAATGCGGACGATCTTGAATATGTTCACAGAGTGCAGACCAGAGCGTCGGTGTAATCTTCTTCGGCGGCTTGAAGTATGTTTAAATAGAAGCTCGTTGAATGTGCCAACCTGTCTGTGACCTCTGACATAGGGCCAGGCAGCGGTGGCAACACGCTCGACTGTGGTTGGCTTCACTCGGTCACTGTGACGTAGACGCGGGACCCGAAGCTTGTTGTCTGCAATACTTGCTGGACGTGCTGAAGCTCGGCTGCCAGATGTTTTCTGTCACAGATCTTCGTGGTCTCTGAAACAAAGATTTTCAGAGAGCACGAGGCTACAGTGCGATTCACCATTTAAATATCGGTTGGTATGGGTCTTTTTCCTATACACAGTGTGACCAATAGTGTTATCAGGGTTTCGGATGAACAACAACAATCTAAAACAAACATCTAGGAAAGCTAAAGAATTGTTTGCCTCTAACTCCATTGTGAATTGTATTTTAGAGTTTATGGAATTAAGGTGGTCTAAAAATGCAGTTACTTCGTCAGATGGCAAAGATGGATGGGTGCTGCCATCTCCTTGGGATCCTATAATTAACAAATTAAACCAAACCTAAGCATACCACTGCAAGACTTCAAGGTACTGTAAGCTCATTCTGCGTAGATCGAACCAAAATTAATATTAAAAACTGAAGGAAGCCGGGCTAACTATGACATCGGCACGTCAAACATCTCAGTCCCCCGTGATCATGGGTTAATGTAAAGCACCCGAATCGTTGGGAATTAAAATAGTAATTAAACGCGATAAAATCCGTAAAAATAGTTTTATTCAAGTATTCAAGTAAAATATGACCAAATCATGTTATTTCCAGCAGCATCAAGATCCCAACTTCTTTATGCTTTGATAACTCAAGTCACTACTAAAGTTAGCTTTTAATTGTTATTTATAATTGTATCTTTAAAAAGAGTATGGCTACTTATCAGATAAGTCATTTTTTAATAGATTTTCGGTTGTGTACAAAACATCTAATACAATTTATTATAAAAATTGTGTATCTGTAACTTCCTTAAATCAAGTTATACTCTTCGTAATAAAATGTGATTTTGCTCTTTCGTCACATCTTGAATTCAATATATTATCGTTTATGATGTGTGAAAAAGTGTCTATATTAGAGCACATTGCGACAACGGGATATCAATGATATTATATTGCTATGATTACTATATATTATGTACTCAAACGACAAAGCGATAAAAGGGATAGATTCATAAACTAAAAAACTAAAAACTATGAGATTATACTAATATTTATATATAGAGGGTTATTTGCAGGGCCAAATGCAAAGAAGGTTCAGAATATGTATTTTTTTTATAGAATAAAGGTGACAAACGAGCACACAGTCCACCACACAGTGATGGTAAGTGGATGCTGTGGCCCATAGACATCTACATTTGTCCTCGATTAAGAATCAAAATGCACATGCGTTTTCAGGCCTGAGTACTAAAATGGAGTGTCTCGTTTCCAGCAAAAAGGGTCTCCGGCATAATATAGGCAAATGGTTAAGAAAAATTAATAAAAAAAAACTCAAACATTCTGTCCTTTTTATCTTTTAAGTTCAAAATGCGTGGCAATGCATTATTTTAACTGATTGTAATTCATAAATATCTAACGCTTACTATTTTACTACGCACGCACACATCGACCGACAGGTCGGTAAAAACGTTGTGAATAGGCTATTTGACAAATTTAAAAATATACTACAAATTGTGGTCATCCTATCAGATAATAGCGTAAAACAATATATTTCACTTTATTTTAAACTAAAATATTTTATGCATAATAAACGAAATTAAAACATAATAATTTATGAAATTTTATCTGTGGCGGGAACGCCCTGTGATTGGTTGCAACTCTGGTGACGTAACACGAGTAAACATAGCTGCCTTGACTGATTGTAGTTCGCGTTCTATGTTTTTTTGTGCTTTATTCAATCTTTGAGCTATTTCTGAAACAGTTTTTGACAAATATTATAACTAGCGGCATAAATATTTGTTTTGAATATCAAAATGGAGTCAAATTTGGTGCGAGCTGATAACACCTACCAAAGATAGACGGATTTATGGTTTTAGATTTCTTTAAGAATAACGCTGATTACTATTCTGCGGAACATATAAATGTGAAAACAGCAGTGTAAGTACCACGTAGGAATTATTTATTTACAAACCTTTATGTATGATCATCATTCAGAAGTTTTGTAAAAGCTCATTTGAGGTTATGTTGATATACTTAGAAAATTCTCGTAAATTAAAAAAATTTATAAAATTATAAAGATAGCTAAACAACATAACAGAAAACATTTGAAACCCTACAGGGAACCCTGTAGGGTTTGGTTGAAAAGGATCCTTCCAACTTACGCTGTAAGATTAAGCCCTATTAAGGTTAAGTATTAAAGATGTTATTACTTTATATAAAAACCGATATTTAGCTACTATCAAGTATATGTAAAGTTAAATATTACTTACATTAAAGTGATCTTCACACATAAAAATATTAGTATGAGCTAAAATGCTCTCTGAGTCTCTTCGAGCTAATTGTAACCACATTTTTTGCCTTTTGGGATGCGTTGGAACAGAAACAAACAGTTTCTGTGAACTACTTATAGTCGTATTAGTACATTGTGGCACTACACACCATTTATAAAACATTGTGTCGAATAAATTTGAAGAAAAATGATAAAATTTAATTCAGTTGCACTGTTTTATTACGGTTGTTGACTTGCGCCATTACAGAATAAGCGTTTTTGGCGCGGTTTTAAAAATTTTAACTTTAATATTTATTGTTAATACAGTAGATCCCCGAAATATCAATGTAGTGTGCTTATTATGTAATAAACAATCATTTAAAATGGTTTTCCAAAATTAGTCAAATAGCCAATTGAATCGCATACAGAGGAGCGCACGTACACGTAGTTGTTGCCCATAAATCACATTCAATTGGGGATAATTTGAAATAAAAGTAGAAGCCTTATTTACTCGTATTTTCAAAAACTGCATTAACGGTATATCATTATTTATCTATTTTTAAAATTTGTCTACTCTTTGAAAAATAACCCTGATATAGTACTCAGGTATACCCCAAAACATGAAAACGAGATTGTACAACCAGTGCATGTTGCCAGTGATGACTTATGGATCTGAGACGTGGTCCGTGTCAGACGTGCTCAAGGTCGCTCAGCGAGCTATGGTGAGGGCTATGCTCGGGGTTTCCTTGCGTGATAAACTTAGAAAACAGAACCAGAGTGACATGCTCGCTCCACACCATATAGCTCGAAGAACCGACAACCGATGAGGGAAAAAGGTTCTCGAGTGGCAGCCTCGTACCGGTAGGCGAAGTGTAGGTTGACCCCCCACTAGATGGAGTGACGACCTGGTAAGACATGCAGGAAGTCGATGGATGCGAGTGGCTCAGGACTGTGCTTTGTAGCATTCCTTGGGGAGGCCTATGTTCAGTAGTGGACTTGTGAAGGCCTGCAATAATGATGATGATGATGATATATATATTTAAATTTTGATTTGTATTTTATAAAATAATTTTAAAAGGAAAAAGTTTTAAATTTGTAGTTAATCTAATTTTATATTAGTATCTTTTATATAGAAATAAAATTTATATGTTGTATATGTATGGAGAGAGACAGAGCCGTGGTAGTTCAGGGGCCAAACGCTCACCGTAAATTACACAGTACGCGAGCAACCCGGATTCGATCCGGCCGCCGGCGCCAATGAAATTGTTATAATGATATGATTTACCACGTTTCTAAGAAATAAGAAAATAAAATATTTCGAAGACATGTGAAGTTTGCCAACACTCATTGGGTCAGCGCGGTGGACATTTTTTTGCCCTAAGACCCGTCTCAGAAATAAGAGGAATAACTAATTTTGAATATACGAGTAAATAAGGCTGACTTTTATTTGAAATTATGCCAAATTGAATGTGATTTATTTGCAGCAACTACGCTTGCGCGCGCTGCTCTGTGAGTGACCCACAAAAATGTGTGCGTAGTAAAATAGTAAGCATTAGATATTTATGAATAACAATCAGTTAAAATAATGCATTACCACGCATTTTGAATTTAAAAGATGAAAAGGACAGAATGTTTGAGAGTTTATTTTAGTAAATTTTTCTTCACCGTTCGAATAGAATAATTTTTATTCAATATAGATTACAATACATAATACTTATTGAAAGTCATTTTTTACTTTTACCACTGGTTCACAAAAAAAAACCTCTGTCCTGAGAAGAACCAGCAAGAAACCCAGCACTTTTCTTTTAAAGCACAATTTACAATATAATATTTTATACAATTGTTATGAAAACATTTGGAAACAGCATGGTAGCGATCACCTCATTCCCAGGGCTTATTAACAATCATGTACTCTTTGGTAATATAATAACCCTTACTAAACAATTTTTGCTTAATAAATAGTTTTAACTTTTTGATAGAAATGGTCTGCATATTTTCTGGGACTTTGTTGTAAAAGCGTATACATTGCCCCATGAAGGAGTTACTGACTCTTTGGAGTCGAGTAACTGGTATAACTAACTTGTACTTGTTCCTAGTATTTATAGAATGTACATCACTATTTTTAATAAAACTATTTTTGTTTTTGTGTACATACATTAAATTCTCGTAAATATATTGAGAGGCCAAAATTAATATATTTATTTCTTTAAATTTTTCTATAAGGGATTCCTTCGGACCTAGTCTATAAATTGTTCTTATGGCTCTCTTTTGCAAAACAAAGATAGTTTCAATGTCAATCGCATTACCCCATAGCAAGATTCCATATGACATTATGCTATGGAAATAACTAAAATAAACTAATCTAGCTGTTTCAACACATGTAAGGCATCTAATCTTTTTTACAGCATATGCTGCAGAACTAAGTTGCTAGGTAGTTTTGATACATAAGGGCCCCATTGAAGCTTCGTGTCAACTGTAATTCCGAGAAAAACAGTGGATTCAACAAGGCCCAGCTCCTACCCATTTAAAAGCACATTGGTGTTCAAATGTTTAACATTAGGTGTAGTGAATTTAATACATTTCGTTTTATTACCGTTCAAAAGCAAATTATAACGTTAAACCAGTGTACTTGTAGTACTTTTGATATAGCATTATTCACTTCGTCATATTTCAATAATTGCCTTTTTAGTCGTAAAATCAACGAAGTATCATCAACAAGTAATACTATATCATGGTTATTCCCTACCAAGTAAGGTAAGTCATTAATATAAACTAAAAACAGAAAGGGATCAAGAACTGAGCCCTGAGGAACACCCATAGATACTACCGATCCGGAAGTACTGCATCCATTAATAACAACTATTTGCATTATATTATTTAGATATGACATAATAAGTTTAAGCGCTATGTTTTTTACACCATAATGATGTAGCTTCCTGATTAATATCTCATGGTTAACACAGTCGAAAGCCTTGGAAAGATCACTAAATATACCCAAAGCATCGTCTGAATTTTCCCATGCACAGAAAATATGTTTGATTAGCTCAACACCGGCATCAGTTGTAGAGCGACCCTTGTAAATCCAAACTGATTGTTATGGAGTAATTTATTTACATTAAAAAACTTACCATTTGATCTATAATAATATTTTCAAAAATTTTACTGAGCGTTGGCAGTACATAAATAGTTCTAAAATTAGTGGAGTTCAATGTTCTGCCAGATTTAAATAAAGGTATAACTTTACTATGTTTCATTCAATCAGGAAACACACCAGATTCAATATTAGCATTGAAAATAATAGCAAGTTAGAGTGCGATCGCATCTATTACTTATCTTTTACTTAGCCCCTGAAATACAGGTATAATATCGTAGTTCAGGGGCTGTTGGCCATTGTAAATATTTGTTAATGTAATATGTTTATCAATAACATCGATCACTAATAAAAAACTAGATACACAACCCCATGCAAAAGTTCTCTAAAAACTGTCGCCAATTGTTTTGACGTAATTTTAGTTGAAATTAATATACATTTATGTAAATTCAACCTTAAATGCATTGCCTAAAGTTATGTTCACAAAGATAGGTACAAATTAAAAGCGCACCCAAATGTTCCAGTGGGCGCTCATTCGGCAAGGACATTTTTTGTCACTGATTGTGTATCTAGTTTTTATTACTGATCGATGATCAATAAATATTATTATTTTTGAGGTATGTATAAGTTTTTTCATCTAGTTGGGCTGTATAAATATATAATTGTAAATGAAAATGATAAACGTACATAAATATCAATAAAATAAAAGAAATACACAAAAAATACATAAATAAATAAAAACCCAAACAAATGAAAGCCCTCGGCAGGGGAGATCAAACGGCCGAGGGTTAGGGGGAAAGGGAAAGAAACCGGTGGACGATGCGTGCGGTATCGAGGAGCACCGCCTTCTGCATTTGAGCTTGGAGCGGTCCATCACGGAGTCCCAGTCGCCTTCGATGACCCGAAAGGCTGACTGGGATTAACCCGTTCGCAGAAACGACTACAGGTATAATTTCAGGCGGCACCCCACAAGTCGGTTACCTCGTGAGCCAGGTCCAGATATTATTATTATTATTACAGACGCAATAACTTTAACAGAAATCCCCCATAGATCTGCGGTTTTCTTAATATCAATAGTTTTGAAATATTTTACAATATCACCTGATAATATTCTATGAAATGCAAATTATTTTTTACAGACATTTACATTTTGTTTGAGTAATGACTCGGCGATAGCAGGGGAGGAATTGAGTGACCTTTGTAGTCAAGATTGGAATGTCGGTAAAATATTATTCAAAAGCCGTTGCATCGTCTTGATCTGATTTTGTCAAATTATTGTTAAAATTTAATTGAAAGTTTTAGTTGTGTAGTTTCATTTTGCCAGTTTCACTATTGATTATACTCCAAGTTATTTTTATTTTATTAGAGGTATTCTTCATTATGTTGCTTAAATATAAAGATTTGGCTGCACAACACACTCTTTTAAATATTTTGGAATATTTTTTTTTACATATTCTCAAAATGAAAAACTATGATTATATAATCTTTCATTGTAAAGGTCATATAACTTTTGTCTACTCCTATGGATTCCTACTGTCGCCCACTCATTAAACGACTTGCGACTGTTTAAAGAGAGCGTTTTACAAGTAAATGTTTTATTAAATTCAAGACTTATTAGTTTAAATAATGATCCATATAAATAGTTAGTATTGTTTTTATATGGAAGAAAAGGCAGCTTTTTCACTATACTACTTCTAAATCTCTCTAAGCGATGTTAATTTATTGCCATCATTTGCCTATATTACTTATTCTGAACATTCTCTCCAAATTTGAGCAGTTATTGCAAAATGACCCTGTATGTATGGACCAAGTGATTAATCAGGGCACTATTTATAATGCCCGGGCAATATGAATAATATAAAAGTAATAATATGAATATTAAAGTCAAATCGGGCTAAATAATTAATACTGATTTAAAATTCATTATTTATCACATTGTCTTGTCATTATGAATAGTGCTGTTACGCAATTGGATATAACCTTACCTTTTTTACATGGCAAAGTGCCTACGCATACTCGCCTCGCGGGGGCAAGGACGGCTTATGTCGGTCTCGCACCGACTATAACTCCATGGTGTTCTACCTTCCCTCATATTGGCAGAGCCGCGGAAACGCTTTCGTACACATCCGAGGCCCTATCGGCGCTGGCCACCCCATAACAGCTCCTCTTCGGGAGATGACTTCTCCTGTCCCTTCTCCTTCTCAGGTAGACGGTAGGCTTGGCAGACGGATTGATGGTCCCAGTACCAGACGTCTCGCACCTTCGATGCCGCTCCTCTTCGCCGGTCTGGTTATTTTACATCTTGAGTAAGGAGATGGTTATATAGCCATCTATCGGAAGTCATAAAATATATTTGAATAACATTATTTTTATGTTTTTTTTAATTAAGGCTTACTCATCAGTCTTAAGCTCATTGTGTTGGAAAAACTGCCTCATTGGTTTCCTTCCGCTTTGCTGAGCGCTATAATTGACTTAACTGTAATTATTGGGCAATAAATTATTTTCAGTGATATGAAATTTAGACAGAGCGAAACAGAATATATCGAACTATAAAATTTATGAATGAAACTAAAATGAATGAAATAATTTGCACGTAATAGCTTCTAAAGTCCAGGTTTTAATTCTTCGATAGACTATGTCTCAGTACAGGCTTCAAAAACTATAAAGTAGTAATTATTTTATTCATTTTAGTTTATGGAGTCGGTTTCTAAATTTTATCATAAGTAAAATTATATATCATGGAATTCCGAAAAGGAAATCTACTTAAAATATGACTACATATTTTTGCCATTTGCTGTAGAGACTACCAGACCGTCGGGTCCACATGCGGTGAAGTTCCTAAAGAAACTGTATCCGCGACTGGTCGTCGCTGCTGGTGATAAAAGGGCTGGTTCTTTTCTCGCTCAAAGGCTAAGTATTAGCCATTCAGTGAGGAAACGCAGCCAGACAGTTATTGGCACGATACTACGGGGAGTAGGACTGTATGATAATTTAAGTTTTTAGTTTAATTTTTTATATTGTGTATACATATTATATTATTGTGTAATTGGGAATAATAAAACAAAGTCGTAATTGTGTTTCTCTGTATAAACAAAATATTTTTTTAGGTATAATCAAAGTCATTTGAGTAGTAGCATATATATTTAAATGTCTTTGGGTATAATAATATGATATTTACAATATTTAACCAATTACATATCTGTTATAAAAATTCACTCAACTGTATAAACAAAAGAAAAAACATTTAAAGCTTTTATTTCAGGTCTTTTTATATCTTACAAATATAGAAAATATTATCTTAAAGAAAAGTGTCTTGATCATGGTCTTGCTCACAATTATTATTTATTCTTATATTTCGTTTAATGTCACCATTGTCAGTTGTGACATCTAGACTTTTTCTACAATACGGCAAATATACAAACTTAAGAAAAGCGTTCGTAAATGTGTGAAGTGGATTTCTTTACATCACCTCTTTTCAGATCTTCTTTCGTACATTTTGATTTCAATTCATGTGGTAGAATATTCACATTCACGCCTTCCAAAAGGTATTTCTGTTTCGTTACATTTTTCTACACATTTTTGAGCAATAGTAGTCCATGCGGTTTTTTTTATCACTTTCATTTATTTTCGTGCTATCTTATTTACTATAGTTTTATTTAGCCTTTCATTAAGCCCATTTCAAAATGGTGCATCCACAGCATTAAAAGGCATTTTGCATTCCTTAAGCGCGCGTAGTTATGTTCTATTAGCGCCTAAAAATCAAGATTCCAACGTTTTGTCGCATAAAATCGTATCTAATAATCATATTGAACATATAAATAATATATACAGCACATTGTCAGAAAGATAAATGATTGTTGAACATATTAATATTATTTTTAAATCGATTAATTGCTATTTTTATATAAAAAGTGGTTTTAGTAGCTTATTGTGTAGATTTATCAAGTCCGCATGGAGGGGTAAACACGATCACTTTTGAAAATATCAATATATTTTTTAATATCTTCATCTATCATGTGGGAAGCCATGGAATGTAAATGGCAGTTTAATTTTGTTTTGTTTAGCTATAATTAATTTTTTTCGGTTAAGAAATCACGAAATTTTATATAACATGTATTGATATTATATTATGTATATTTATATTGAATTACCTACCTTGTATTCATTGTTTCATTCCTTTACATCTTTGGTGGCCTGGAAGAGATCGCTAAGTAGCGATAAGGCCGCCAAATTGTACATATTATAATCTGCTTTTTGTTATGTCATTTCTATATCTGTTCGTGGTGTACAATAAAAGTATATTCATTCATTCATTCAAAATTTTCGGTGTTTTGGCAGCCTTGTAATAATTTATTTTACTAAATACACTTTGCCTCACTCCGTCATCCGTGATTCCGGCCTCGGCCACCGTCGTTAGTGGATACTGTATCGCTTGCTTGCAGCAAAAAAGATCGCTGTAGAAATACAAAATATTCGAAAAACCAAATTTAATACATACTTGACAAAGTAAGATATTATTATTTTTATAATCACAGATTTTTATTACAATATTTTGTTTCGCTAAAAGTAAGTAGGATTTATATATAAATATACTTAAATACGTCTTGGACTTTATGGAGTAAATACTGGAACTCCTCGACGAGTAGAACTAGGTGTGCCGAGTTTGGGCTGGTTTTGTTAGTTATGATGAGACCTTATCTCCGGACTTGAGGGAATGACCTGAAGGTGTAGTTCGGTGACTGCTACTGGAACTCCTCGACGAGAAGAAATAGGTGTGCTGAGTTTGGGCTAATTTTGATAGTTATGATGAGACCTTACCTCCGGACTTGAGGGATTGACCTGAAGGTGTACTTCAATGAATGCTGCTGGAACTCTGAACCAGAAAATCTAGGTGGGTCGAGTTTGGGCTCGGTTTGTTAGTTATGATAAGACCTTACCTACGGACTTGATGTGACTTGAAGGTGTACTTCGGTGACTGCTACTAGATCTCTATGACAAATAGAACTACAATATTTTTTTTAAATATTTTTTCACGATCATATGAGCATTATGAGTCGTGCACTTTTGGATTTTCCAAACTTTTTTTTATTGACGTTCGACATAAAGTTATCGGAAAATTGGAAGTATAGTAATAAGGTTATTAGTGAAAACTTGTGTGCATTTAAACTCCTTTAAAAAAGTTACGTATAACATGAGTGCTTAAGGCATGCATATTTGGATTTACCAAAAGTTTATTTATATTTTCCTTCTTCAGAAATTCTTAAATTCTTTGAAATTTATAACACTGGTACTACTAGTCCGTTAATAACATATTGCAACTTTGTGTCACATTTTTTATTAGTTTAATAAAATCACTTGACTTTTCCAAAATAAGTTTTCCATTTTGTAGGTTTAGATTTGTATGTTGGTTATTTTTATACCTTCTAGGTTTATTAAATTTACTACTTTTAAAAAATCGTCAGTATTATCATAAGGTTCTAGAACTGGATTTCTGCTTAAACAGGCTGCTTCTTGATTTGATTTTTCTGGGTTATATTTTATTGTAAAATTATATTGGGATAAATAACACATCAAAGCCCCCAGTTCCCATCAGTTCTAGCCTTGATATTCATATTTTCTAATGGTTCATGGTTCTGCTGGACTGTTCACAGCTTCTTTTATTGCAAGACATTCTATATGTATATATCGCCTTCTTCTCATTTCGAGCTTCAGTTAATTTATTTGAATAATAAGTAACTGGCTTACTTTCCGTTTTTATCTTCTTGTTTCAACACAGCTCCCACTCCCTTGATACTAGCCCGGCTACCTTATCTGCAGAATATGCAATAGTACTTAAACACTGCCTTACATCTGGCTATCTATTGTTGAAGGAGGAGTTCTACAAGCAAGTAGCCAGTGTGGCGATGGGCTCACCTGTATCTCCCATAGTCACCGACATATTTATGGAGTTCTTTGAAGAGAAAGCCCTTTTTACTGCTCCTGTAATTACGTAAGATTCTACAAGCGGTACGTAGACGACACTTTCACAATTTTACCATCTGACAAAGCAACTGCATTTTTAGACCACCTTAATTCCATAAAGTCTAAAATACAATTCACAATGGAGTTAGGGGTAAATAATTATTTAGCTTGCCTAGATATTTTAGTCATCCGCAATCTCGGTAACACTATTGGTCACACTATGTATAGGAAAAAGACCCATACAAACCGATATTTAAATGGTGAATCTCACCATCATCCATCACAAATAGCTACATTGGGAAAATATTTGTTTCAGAGAGCACAAGGACTTGTGACCGCTAAGTATGATTCAAAGATTCAAAACTTTATTTGCATCAAACGTGGTAAATACAGGTGTTAATTACATACATTTTAGGCCAAACATGTTTCACCGCTTATATAGAGGCATATAAATATCAAATTTAATTCTATAGCTAATTCAGTTACTCAACTGAAATTTCAGTATTTTATAATTAATAAATAATAATAATAATAATAATAATAATAATAATAATCTTTTATTTGCAAGAATATGGTTTTACAATGGTGTTCGAAAATAATTTGTTCTACATATTCTACCTCATTGGTGTGCAAATATTAATAGTCAAGTACCCGTAACTTATATAACAATACTTATCGATTTCTAACATAATTTTTTAACATTACTCAGTTGATTTGATGATTTTTTAATCATTTTTTTATCATTAATTAATTACGCAACAGTGTCAGAAGAATAAATTACCAATAAGATGTATAAGTATTATTATAACTCAATGTCAAATATTAATGTTCTTATGCCAGTAAATATAAAATGTCAATTATAAATGTTACATATCGAATTGTCATTAATTTATTTCAATATTTATATCAAATTTATTAATTAAATAAATAAAATTTTAATTTATAAGAATGACATAATTTAAACATTGTGTCAAATTCTAAAATGTATCGTCTACTTATCTGCAAAGAAATCTTTAATTGAGTAAAGGATTTTGAATGAGCCATTTTTGAGGTGAGTTTTCATTCTCATTGTTGGTAACTCTCTAATCGCTTTAGGTATCTCATTAAAAACTTTACACACATTACGTAACAATTCTTATGAAACAAAGCTGTCTTGCAGGCAGGCATTAACAATCTAGTTGGATCCCTTTTACCTATAATAGAATTGTCGCGAGCGCTATGAAATAAACACTGATTTTTTTGACAAATATACACACCTCTAATATATACAGTCCAGTCAGCGTTAGCAAATTGTTATTTTAAATAAAGATCTACATGATTCAAGGGCCCGACGTTGCATAAAGCTCGTATACATTTCTTTTGACTGATAAATGCCTTGTTTATATCAGTCGAGTTTCCCATATCAACAGACCATACCTCAACACAGATTCAACGTATCCGTAGTATGCAGTAAGCGCAGCCCTTTCCCAGCGACGCACTGTAGTCTACGCAGTGCATACACAAATTTATTTAATTTGGTGCAGACATTTTCACATGCGACTTCAGTTGCAATGGTTATCAACATATAGACCTAAAAATTGTGTTTTGAGACCTCTTTCAAATATTCATTATTATATGAAATATTTAGTTTTCATTGGGTGCATTGTAATTGGAAAACGTTATGAATTTTGTTTTGAAACATTCGCACGCAGATTATTGGTTTCTAACCAGGTCATTATGGATTCTATAGAAGAATTTAAGGTTATTTCGAAGTCACTAACTTATTATTAAGTTATTAATTACAAAATTTTAAAGATACATTGAAATTAAAATTTGTATATGATTACTCATTAGATAATTATTAATTATTATTGAATAGAATAGAAATGTCAGATAATTATTATACGTGATAGGCCAAGCTGTAGCTTTATTAATTGTATAGTTGTAGCACGAATGGGTCGGCTCGACCGGGAAGGACCACGCTCACAGAATACCAGCGTAAAATAGTAGCTTAACGCTGCTGTGTTTCGTATGGTGAGTGTAGAGCACCGGAGACCCTTTTACTGGAAATGAGGCATTTCATCTTAATCCTCACGGGTGACAACGCATCTGCATTTTGATTTGTAATAGAGGATAGATGTAGATGTCTATGGGCCGCAGCAACCACTTACCATCAGGTGGACTGTGTGCTCGTTTGTCACCCTTATCTTATAAAAAATAATTATTATTAAATAGGATAAAATGTCAAAAATTATTAATTATTATTAAATAAAATAAAAATGTCCATGATTAGTGAAATCATAGTGGTTCATTTGTTAAATTTACAATCTAGAAATTCTTTGACGCTACAAAAAGTACTTTCTGCAAGAAGATCATAGAGGCGTTTTTTTAAATCTTGAGAAAAATAGTGCTTTAATATGTTGAGGAATTTCGTCATATATTTTGACACATATATATAGACAGCTTTTATTTTATTTAGATAGTCTAGGAAGTGTATAGAAACTACATAAGCATGATAAACTGACAGGTGTATTTATGTTCGTGACTTTTCTAGTATACCTTAAAGCATATACAAATGTATTTAGTCAATCATTATAATATGTCATCGGGATGTCAAACACCTCAGTTCCCCACGTGACCATGGGTACTGTAAAGCACCCGAAACGTCGGGTATTAAAATGTCAAAATTAACCGCGATAAAATCCCTAAAATTAGTTTCATTTAAGACTTCAAGATACTGTAAGCTCGTTCTGCATAGATAGGACCAAAAATTAATTTTCACAAACTGAAGGTTATTCACCCGAAACGTCGGGAATTCAATATAAGAAAATGAAACGCGATAAAATCCGTAAAAATAGTTTTATTCAATTCATAAGACTCGCTGCAGATATCAGGTGGTTTTAACCGACTTAAAAAGGAGGAGGTTCTTAATTCGGATGTTTATATTATTTTTATATATGTTCGGGCATAACTCCGTAATATACAGGGTATTTTTGAAACGCTCCCGAAAACGAAGACAGATGATAGTACTAAGGATACCTATGATGATGGGTCACAAAGAAATTCGATCCCGAGGAAAAAAAATCATCTTTTCACAACGTTTTATTAACTTTATTCACGCTCCATCATGTTATTACAGTTATTTGAAACGATATTTCACACAAAAAAATCATGAAAATACTGAAAAATAAAACCAGCAGTGAAACTTTAAAAAGAAAATCAGCTGACAATAGGGTCAATATCGGTCTAGATCGGTACGAAACAATGCATTAGGTTATACTACTTACTCACTCTACCCTTCCCTTTCACACACACGCTGCTTCGTGTCGCCTCGCGCTGTGGAATTTACATGCTTCAAGGACATTACAATAATTTTAGTTTTTGAGACAGTGCCATGTTGACTATCACGAGCGATAGTTGAATTGTTTTGTTTATTAAATTATTATCGTTATTACTTGTTATTTATTAATTAATGATGTTGTTCTTGTTGTTACGTTTTGTGTTTTTTGTTTGGTTTTAATAATGTCTAACGCGTAGGTACGTTTATAGTGCTCGTGAATACGGCAACATGTTAATGTGCTTGAAGAATCTCATAAGGTCACGGAGGATCGGTATGCTGTTTCATACCTAATTTTTAAATAACTTAGTACTGAACTGATCTGAATAGGTACATAACTGAATACTAACTTATTCTGGACTATAATTTTTTTATAGTATAGGGTGACAAACGAGCATACAGTCCACCTGATGGTAAGTGGTTACTGTGACCATAGACATCTACATCTATCCTCAATAAAGACTCAAAATGCAGATGCGTTGTCACCCGTTAGGACTAAGATGGAATGCCTCTTTTCCAGTAAAACGGGTCTCCGGTTCTCTACACTCACCATACGAAACACAGCAGTGTTAGCTGCTATTTTACGGTGGTATTCTGTGAGAGCGTGGTCCTTCCCGGTCGAGCCGACCCATTCGTGCTACAACTATACTACTAATATAGCTGCAGCATGGCTTTACCACGTAATCAGAATAATAAAAATACCTACACAATGGATAACAAAGCATGACTCTAACCTTGTAAACATTTTATTTAAGTATTTTTTCATTAGCGGGGAATCGAACCAGTTATTTGGTTTATTTAACCTGTGAATTCGAATTAAAGTGGCTACGTGGAGACAAGCACAGTGGCAAATTAGTAGGTTAAGTAGATAAGTTAGGTATTTAGACAAGTGTTGTAAATTATTAGGTATTGTGGTACCATCGCAGTTGCGGGCCGCGCGAATTCGGCGTTCGCGTACATTGACCCTAGTCAGGTGATTGTAATTCAGTAATTCCACTGCTGGTTTTATTTTTCAGTATTTTCATGATTTTTTTTGTGAAAGATCGTTTCAAATAACTGTAATAACATGATGGAGCGTGAAAAAAGTTAATAAAACGTTGTGAAAAGATGATTTTTTTTTCCTCGGGATCGAATTTTTGTGACCCATCATCATAGGTATCCTTAGTACTATCATCTGTCTTCGTTTTCGGAGCGTTTCAAAATACCCTGTATAGACACATTTGTAAAATTTGTTCGAAAGAGGTTTATTCCGAAATTGCGCCATTTAAATTTCGTAAAGATCTGATGATGGGTTTCGGAAAGAGACAACGGAACTCTTCAATAAATGCCAGCAAATCAACCGCGATTGCTGCTATCGCATATCTATGCATCGTTTGCGCAATCACACCACATAATATCACGCCTGTACCCTCTAAAGGGGTACGCAGATGTATTCAGTATACCATGGTACACCCTCATTTCTGTCAAAGTTGTTATATTGAAGTCGGTTATACAAAATTTTTAGTTTTACCACTTGTATTCACCAGCATCTACGAGTACATTTATTACCAAATATACTCGTAGATATTTATATGTGTTTTCAATGATTTGTACCAATACAAACATTGAAAAATAAAAAATAAAATTAAAGACAGTTCAAATTAGTAAGCCATGTATAAAAATAATGGTATTTACAGTAATATTCCTTATAAAATATTTATTAACAATTGTCTATCAAACTTAATTGAGATCGAGTTCAACTGTTGCCAAGTATACCTAACTAATTTGTGTTTTGAAATTATAACAAGCTTGTAAACTTTATCGCTCTCTACAGAAAATTAAATAATAAAAAAACATTAATTTCTAGATGTTAAAATTGTATTTGTAGTTTAAGAAATGTATTGTTGTGATCAATATGTGGCTGTGAAATTATGGCTACTCGCAAATATGATGTTTTTGAGTAATCTAATATTAAAGTGAGATTGTTTCTATTATTGAGAGTAATGGAGTGGAAAATGTTTTTATGCTGGGAGACTTTAATGCTCATCCAGGTACCAGATTTTTAAGTGAGTTGCTTACTGTTTGTACTGATAAGTGATTGTCTTGCATTTATATGGAACTTTTACCCACTGATACTCATACATTTACGAGCTCAGCTAATGGGTCTCTAAGATGGTTAGATCACTGTTTTGTGACCTGTGCGGCTAAGCCCTTAGTAGTTAAGGCCTCGGTATTGCCCAATAGTATTCTGAGGGTAATATCTGATAAATTTGATTGTCCCATCCTAAGGCACTGGATGCGTATGCACTTGCATGTGCGAAAATAAAAATAATTGTAATTAAAATTGCGTGTGTAATAATTTAAGACTAACATAGGTTAAGCTAATTACTATCATAATTGTGGACTATATGTGGGTCTGAAATAAATTATTGTTATAATTTTGGGGTATTTATAGAGTATTGTCATCTGGTTGGGATGAATAACTATATTAAAGGAAATAATAAATAAACATATATATATATTTAATATACTAACATAAATAAATTAATAATGCATAAATTACAACTGTTATAATAATTATTAAATTGCTTTATTTTGTGCGGTATAAATATGTATATAAATATATTTTTAATAAATGTCTACTGTTTATTAAAAATAAATGTGTACTGTTGCCTATTTTTAATTTAAATTGGAGGAATTAATTATCTAAAAACATTTGTACGGTTAGTTTCAAATACAAACTGCAGCAATAACTTTGTCAATATCTTAGTAGTTATCTGATTTTTCCTTTATTTAAGCACAGTGATCTACCATGGTGTTAATTTTCAATTTTCTAAGCAACCTAGAATTGACCTATGTTCTTGATAAGTCAGTGAGTGATAAAAATGACACTTTTCAGACCTTAATAACTCATGACAGGTTACCAAAACAGGTTTATTCGTAAAATAAGATTCTAGGCACTCGAAGGGCCCTTATGAGGTATATAAAATAACAAGTGCGTAGATTTAAAAGTTTCTGAGTTATGGGGGTTCAAAAGTAACTCCAAATGGTTCGTGTAAATATAACAGGCAGTTTGATATTCCTCGCCTTTTTCCTTTCCGAACTTGGCTGACACACTGCTGTATGTCTAAATAACCTTTTTTTCTGAGCTGAAGAGTATAGATAGCTACTATAATTACAGGCAGTAAGACATTCCATCTTAGTCCTCAAAGGTAACAAAGCATCTGCAGCCTTCTTTGATTACACACACAGTGTAGCTCTACTACACGATATACTTATTATTATAAACAAAGATTCCGTACACAATCAGTGTGCCCAAGACCAATCAAGCTCTAAAACCATTTCTTTATTGCATTTTCACCGATACTGACATTATCGTCATAATTATATTTTTAGGTTTTATACCAATGTGTTGGAGAATAGGGCCGTAACTTTTTCATTCAATACCATCCTTGAACAACAGTAAAACAGTTAGACTACGTTTAAATTATGTCCAAACTGCGCATAAATATGTAGTCATTTTGTTGCAATTAGCCGAAAAAAGAAAAATTTTTTGTATGTATATTACGTATATTTAAATTTTTTATATGTATATTTAAAGATGTCTTCGTCAATTTTAAACTGGTTTTGATTATTATTTTTTCATTAAACAGGTGTATAACCTGTTCAATGAAAAAATCTAGATAAAGAGGTCTCAAATTATTCTGAAGACAAAATTCTAACCAAAGGTGGCAGTGAGGTAAAGTTTTAAATTTAATTATTTAGATGACATTGAGATTATCATATTTCTTAGTCAACTCAAAAGAAAATCCATGTAGATCGCATCAACCTGTCCACAGTCTTAAGTCCCGCAAATAAGATAGTCACAAAATTCAGCCAAGTTAGAAATGGTAGACTTTCGTTTTAAGGGTGCGTTTGCAAATCGGGCGAAATTATGCTGTTTTTCGGTATATTTTGTGACAAAACTAAACCAAATCAAACATAGCTAATTGCTACCACGTAATGGTTCTTCATCTTCAAATGGTGGTGACTTTTTTGTTGAAAATAATAGTTTTTATATTGTAAATACGATCTTACCTAGCCATTTTTTACAAAATTAACGATACCAGCTCATGTTTAGGTACATTTTGTTCTATTATCAACATATATTAAGATTTCTAAAAATATTATAAGTAGGCAGACATATTCAATAAAAATAGTGGTGTTTACTTTTCATCAAAATGTCACAAATAGTCGTAAAAAAAATAAAACTGATGCTTAGTTTTTCACATATTTTGCTAATACGGATGAATCATAATGGATTGCAATAAGGGTTATTTTATTTTGGTGCCTGTTTCATTTATCGTACAAAATTTCCATGAAACCTCAGTCCGCGCTCGGCCGCCGTCATGAGTGGATACTGTATCGCCTGCCTGATTGCAGCAGCCCAAAAGATCGCTGTACATACACAAAATATTCGAATTTGATACATAGGTACTTGTTATAATTATTTTGTTTCGCTGAAAGTAAGTGGGATTTATATATATAAATAATTATATAAATGCCTATTCGTCTTGGACTTTATGGAGTGATCTGAAAGTGTTCATCGGTGACTGCTACTGGAACTCCTAGTCGAGTAGAACTAGATGTGCCGAGTTTGGGCTCGTTTTGTTAGTTATGATGAGACTTTACCTCCGGACTTAATGGAGAGACCTGATGGTGTACTTCGGTGACAGCTACTGGAACTCCTCGACGAGTAGTACTAGGTGTGCCGAGTTTGGGCTCGTTTTGTTAGTTATTATGATACCTAACCTCCAGGCTTGATGGAGAGACTTGATGGTGTACTTAGGTGCTTACTGCTGAAACTCCTGGACGAGTAGAACTATGTGTGCCGAGTTTGGGCTCGTTTTCTTAGTTATGATGAGACTTTACCTCCGGACTTGATGGAGAGACCTGATGGTGTACTTCGGTGACCATTACTGGAATTCCTGGACGAGTAGAACTAGGTGTGCCGAGTTCGCCTCGTTTTGTTAGTTATGATGAAACCTAACCTCCGGGCATGATGGACAGACCTGATGGTATACTTTGGTGACTACTTCTTGAACTCCTGGACGAGTAAAACTAGGTGTGTCTGTCACTCCATCAAGTCCGGGGGTAAGTTCTTATCATAACTAACAAAACGAGCCCAAACTCGGCACACATAGTTCTACTCATCCAGGAGTTCCAGCAGGCACCTAAGTACACCATCAAGTCTCCATCAAGCCTGGAGGTTAGGTATCATAATAAGTAACAAAACGAGCCCAACTCGGCACACATAGTTCTACTCGTCCAGGAATTCCAGCAGTAGTCACCAAAGTACACCATCAAGCCTGGAGGTTAGGTATCATAATAACTAACAAAACGAGCCAAACTCGGCACACCTAGTACTACTCGTCAAGGAGTTCCAGTATCTGTCACCGAAGTACACCATCAGGTCTCCATCAAGCCCGGAGGTTGGGTCTAATCATAACTAACAAAACGAGCAAACTCGGCACACCTAGTACTACTCGTCGAGGAGTTCCAGTAGCTGTCACCGAATACACCATCAGGTCTCCATCAAGCCTGGACGTTAGGTCTCATAATAACTAACAAAACGAGCCCAAACTCGGCACACCTAGTTCTACTCGTCCAGGAATTCCAGCAGTAGTCACCAAAGTACACCATCAGGTCTCTCCATCAAGCCCGGAGGTTAGGTCTAATCATAACTAACAAAACGAGCCCAAACTCGGCACACCTAGTTCTACTCGTCCAGGAATTCCAGCAGTAGTCACCGAAGTACACCATCAAGTCACTCTATCAAGTCCGGAGGTAAGCTCTCATCATGACTAACAAAACGAGCCCAAACTCGGCACACCTAGTACTACTCGTCGAGGAGTTCCAGTAGCTGTCACCGAAGTATACCTTCAAGTCACTTCACCAAGTCCGAAGCTAAAGTCTTATCATAACTAACAAAACCAGCCCAAAGTCCACAGCCACCATCTCACTGCTAGTAGTGGGCTTCTAGTGCCTAGCAGTCTCTGGAGCAGCTATTCGTATTTCGTCTGTAATATATTTTTGTAGGTATAAGAAATGAGAAAAAAAATCAATCTTTCAAATTATCAAAATGTTTTTACTTGATTACGATTCCCACACCCGCAGCCAACCGTGCGTACACTTGTGTGTGTGACTCATGTCAATGTAATAGTTCGATTCTATACCTATCAATTTTGCAAACGCGTCCTTAAAAAGCCATGATGATGATGTGAAATGCCTTTAATAATTATAGGGTAAATAACGTTATAAACAACTTTTTCCATCATTTTACTAATTTTGTTTAAAATAGAAATGGGACGGTAATTACTTATTTCCACTTTTGAACCCTTCTTATGTATCGGTATAATAAATGCTTTCTTCCACAATGTAGGAAAGACGCATTGCTTTAAGGATGTGGTAAATAATTAATAAATAGGATAAGCTAATGACTCAGCACAGTTGCGTAAAAATACGAATGCTACATACTCCATCAAACCCAAGGCCTTTAGAGACATCTAGCGTCTTAGGCATTTTAAAAACATGATCATTTGTTACGGTTAGACCAGATATCGTGTCAATTGTGAAGCATTCACCGTCACTATTTGCAGACCTAGCATCCTGTGAACAAGAACTAGAAAACATACTTTTAAAGTAACTATTAAATTCAGTACATTTAGCATGGCCATCTGTAATGGACTTACCCTGATAAACAAATTGCTTGGGGTACCGAGTACCACCACGCTTGGATTTAACGTATGACCAAAAAGCCTTGGGAGTGAGACGAATCCCATCCTCTACGCTGTTGATGTACTTATTAAAACATTGTTGCTGAAATAGCCTTTCACGAGAACGTACCAAATCAAACTCATCATAATC
>JAGSMP010000766.1:0-118638 GCA_029286625.1 Parnassius orleans | reverse complement strand
TAATTATAGGGTAAATAACGTTATAAACAACTTTTCCATCATTTCACTAATTGTGTTTAAAATAGAAATGGGACGGTAATTACTTATTTCCACTTTTGAACCCTTCTTATGTATCGGTATAATAAATGCTTTCTTCCACAATGTAGGAAAGACGCATTGCTTTAAGGATGTGGTAAATAATTAATAAATAGGATAAGCTAATGACTCAGCACAGTTGCGTAAAAATACGAATGCTACATACTCCATCAAACCCAAGGCCTTTAGAGACATCTAGCGTCTTAGGCATTTTAAAAACATGATCATTTGTTACGGTTAGACCAGATATCGTGTCAATTGTGAAGCATTCACCGTCACTATTTGCAGACCTAGCATCCTGTGAACAAGAACTAGAAAACATACTTTTAAAGTAACTATTAAATTCAGTACATTTAGCATGGCCATCTGTAATGGACTTACCCTGATAAACAAATTGCTTGGGGTACCGAGTACCACCACGCTTGGATTTAACGTATGACCAAAAAGCCTTGGGAGTGAGACGAATCCCATCCTCTACGCTGTTGATGTACTTATTAAAACATTTTGGCTGAAAAAGCCTTTCACGAGAACGTCGCAAATCAAACTCATCATAATCACGGGGATTCCCAAAGTCGAGTATAACTAACTTGTGTTGTTCTAGTATTTACAGAATGAACATCACTATTTTTTTATAAAACAATTTTTGTTTTTGTGTACATACATTATATAATATGCAGCTCGTCAGCGGGATTTTATATAACACATATCAACCAACAGTGCTATAAAAACAGGAAATTAAGAGACAACTTAGAACGAATAATACAAACACATTTTTTGTTTTGTTGCGCTAGAGACATTTTCAAAAAGTAACTGATGCAATGTTTGCTTACTGAAATAGCGTGCTTGCTTTATTTACAGTTATTTATAGATTTTAACAGAGCATAAACTTATAAAACATATTTCCAGAAACAATTTATATATAGTATATTTTATAATAATAATACTAAGATTTATTATAAATATTAACAACCCGCAAACCATGCACAAAACAGATGTAAAATTATTAGACCATACAAGGGACAACTCTGGAGTTGGGTACAAAATATTTGTCATTCTTTAAGCTTGGTTAATTCGTTGGAATGTACAGCTTGTACTGTTTTATTTACAGGCTTAACATATTGCTTTACTTTATTACTCGGCATAAAAAACGTAATTCGTCATCATTATCATCATCATCACTACAGCCTATCACAAGTCCACTACTGAACATAACTCGCACAAACAAGGAATGCTACGAGACGCGTTCCTGAGCCACCTGCATCCATCAATATCCTACATGTCTTAATATCAAATCTTCACTCCAACTGGAGGAGGGCCGCCCTACATTTCGCTTACCGGTAACAGGCTGCTACACGAAAACCTTGCTTTCACAACGGTTATCAGTACTTCGAGCTTGATGTTCGGCTCATTGCCGCTTCAGCTTAGTGATCCGTTCGGCTATCTCGGTTACTCTGGTTCTACTGCAGATAATTTGTCCATAGTACATATATGAGTAGTCAGACAATTTGTCCTAGATAAACATACTCTTCAACTTCGGGCGTAGTGTTCCCAAGAACTACGAGGTGTGAAATGGAAGTTACACAAGGTATTTTTTTCCATGTTCATCTATTAAGACGGGATACACCATCGAGGCCAGTGAGCATAGTGCTAAGGTCCTCTAATGATTCTGCCAAATACTATCCGAGATAAGTGCGTGCAGTTGATGTTGATACCGTATTATCCAGTAGCTTGAAAACGTCTTCCAATGCAGCGGTGATGAGTTTCAGGGATAGAACATCATTCTATGTTATACCACTCTGCAGTTGGATAGATAACTTACTTATTTTTAGTTTAATAAGCATCTAAAGTGTTCCACTGGAAAACCGACTTATGCCTGGTCCACTTATAAGTTAATGTTGTTGCCCGTAATTCCACTTATGTTATGATGTCTCGCTTATAATTTATTATATTAAGAACGATTTTAATTTTCCGATTTTTATTTGATTTACAGGTTAATTAATAAACATGAAAAAATAAGTCTACAAATAAATAATATCTGGATGGAACACTTAGTTAAGATAAAATGCCTTAGAGCCGGTAATTATACCCACAGATCCTTAATACCCATCAGTGGACGCATTGCTACTTGGCAGTAGAAATAAGTAAGAGCTTATATTGTATTGTATACGAAACTCGACCTATAATATACATATTTTCCGAACGCAGCTTATCTTAAAGCTATGTACTTTATTAAATACTAGCGAACCGCCTAGACTTCGTCTGGGTAGGATCTATTAATGTGACGTTATTTACATTTAAAATATTCGTCTAAGACCATACAGTATATATTATAAATTTTTCAATTACTTAAAAATATATCTCCAAGTTTTCGAATAAAATAAAGCCTCGGCCAAAAAAATTATTGAAAATACAAGAAAGACTTCTCATATTCGTAAAAGTAAATAGAAAATTAATTAATAACTCGACCACAGTGCGTCCACAATCGGGTCCGAATTTTTTGGTTTTCTTTTTCCGCACTAAACCAACATAATACACTGTAAAGTTGGTTAATTTTGTTCTATAAATATAGAATTTGGTAAAAATTTACAACAGCGCCACCTTTGAGATCCTCATATAGCTAGCTATAAACCAAATAACCTCAATCGACGAAATTGTTCGAAGATACGCGATCCCTAACAGTCGCAGCAACAACGAGTATACTATACACATATGTATACGAGTATTTATTAATATACATGGAAAGAAAATATTTATATTTTTATAAAATAAATGTGACAAGCGAACGCAATTCCACAAGATGGTAAGTGAATTCTGTGGCCCATACACATCTACATCCGTTCTATCTACGATTAAAAATCAAAATGCAGATGCGTTGTCACCCCTAAGGACTAAGACGGAATGCCTCGTTTCCAGTAAAAGGGGTCTCCGGTTCTCTTCACTCACCATACGAAACACAGCAGCACTAAGCTGCTACTTCACATATATTTCATATTTCGCATAGTATTCTGTAAGAGCGTGGTCCTTCCTCGGTCGAGCTGATTCATTCGTGCTACAACTGTAATAAAGCTGCAGCGTGGCTTAAACACGTATAAATATTGGTTACATAAAAATATTTAAACGCACATAGTACTTCATAAGGTAAGTTCACGAACATTTGAAATAAAAGTATGCATTGGTAAATTTAACGTAAAACAGTTCTGCGCTCACACGAGTGTTCGTAATTGTTTCCCTTGTATTCTTATTTTAATCGCCACTTCGAAGATTAGCCCAGACAAACAGAAAGACAGAGAGACAAAAATATTTAATAATGGTTATTATCCTCTCATATTGTGGGTTGGCTCGATCGGAGCAGCTCAATGCTGCTGTGTTTCGTATGGTGAGTGTAGACAGCGGAGACCCTTTTACTGGATACAGGCATTCCATTTAAGTCCTCCTGCATTTGATTCTTAATCGAGGATAAATGTAGATGCCTATAGGCACAGTATCCACTTACCATCAGGTAGATTGTGTGCTCGTTTGTCACCCATATTCTATTTAAAAAATCACATGTATATTTTTAACATCACTATCGTAACCACAAATGAACGTCTGACTCAGCATTATCTGCTATTAAGCAGGTGGCAAGACTCTATTTTCTACGTGGGAGGACTTATTTTCTACAAGGATGTAGGACTGCTGTTCTGACAGGTGGTAGAACTCCTTCTGCCTGGGAGGATCCCGCATGCTGCAATTCTGTCTGTCTGGAGGTATTGAGTCAGTATAGAAGTAACAGCGCATTTGTAGCCTCCTCTTATTTCTGAGGGTTAGGGATTAGGGCGAGGCAAAGTATATTGTTGTAGTCAATCATAATATAAGTGATTGGGTTTACATTCTGTAGATGTATGACTTTACTTTAGAATTCTTAAGGAAGGTGATATATCGAGCGAGCACCGAGACTTCTCAATAAAATTGAAATCATTCTTATTTCAATCGGGATGTGTGAGTATTACCATCTGCTTGGTAGAATCAATCTATATCTACAAATAAATAAAATTAAGTATCTGTCTGTAATATCGAAATGTCTGCCTTATATTTAGCTGAAGGGTTATTTGGATGCCATAAAGACATGAATAATATTTTTTAATATGTGTCTGTCTGTCTGTCTGTTCGGGCTTACCTTCGGAATGGCTGAACCGGTATGAAACTTAACGAACAGTTAGAGAGCAATGTTAAGGAGTGATCTAAGCCCACATCCAAAAACTTCTTTTTTGATAAAAAATCGGACTTTGTTCAAAAAATTTATTGATTGATTAAATTTAAACGACACATTAACAGATCATTTTCAGGCGAAACCGGGGCGGTTCGCTAGTGTTTAATGAAATTAAATCTAAACTTAAGCATATTACTTTAATGTTTCAAGATACTGTAAGTTAAATCGGATAAAGGTAAAAATCAACAATTAAAGGTAGCTCAGTTAACTAAAACATCATTACGTTGTATGTACTTCAGTCCCAGGGACTATGTGCAATTTATGTAAGTTAACTGCACCCACGATACAAGAAAATTCTTATGAGGAGTAGTGGGACATAACGTTTTTTTTTAATAAAAAGCTTGACCTTATGTAGGCTCTTGCAATTGATATTGCATAACATACAAAAAACATACACTGCCTCATATCGCCCCGTGGTATCGTAAGAAGTGACAGAGGGAAGTTTAAATAAATATGGACACCAGCGTCTCCCAGACAACAGCCAAAATAATAAAATAACCGGCCAAGTGTGAGACGAACTCGCTCATGAAGGGTTCCGTGCCATCGTAAAACACGTTTCTAGTAAGGGGCCTTTATTTTTAATTCATTTTATTGTTATTGTTGTTATAGCGGCAACAGAAATACACATTCTGCGAAAATTTCAACTGTCTCTATTACGGATTACGGATCATACAGCCCGCTGACAGACAGACGGACGGACGGACGGACGGACAGCGGCTTAGTAATAGGTCCGTTGGTTACCTTCGGGTACAATTTTAAAACTGCGGTTGCCAACCGCCTGCAATCTATGGGAGAGGCCTATGTTCAATAGTGAACTTTAAAAGTCTGTTATGGATGGATGGATGGATAAAAATAATTATTGCGCTGTTACCTAATAAATTACAACTAAGAATAATAACAAGCAAGAAGTGTACTCGTAAATTTCAACGAAGTAATCTCCCAACTGTTCTGATTTATAGTTCTTGGCGCCTTTGTAACAAGTGCAAAGGTCGTTCAAACTTTCTAGGCCAAATGCCGATATACATAGCAATACTTCAGCGAAAGTGATGTTGCGTGTTAGTTCTGAGTCAAAATATTATTCCCCTAGCTATAATTCTTTCTCATATTTACGCGAATATAACGCATCTTACATAGAGTAAAAGTAACACAAAACCTTGCAAAAGATTAGAGACTCCTGTCGAGGAACATCCAAATTACAATAAATATCTATGCTACCATTAATTTTGGTTCCAATGAATAATAATATTTAATACAAAACCAAACACTGCAACACTGCAATACTTGACGACATTGTATTTTTTTTTTAATTTGCCTAGAACGAAATATAAATTTTAGAGTCTTACGTTTGTACATTTTTGCTAATGTATTCTTAAATTTTTGAACGTTCAGTGTGTGACCATCAAACCTCTTCTACCTTAACTTTCTGTTCCTATTTTTAACTTTATTATACTTACATTTATAAACTAAGCTCTTTCTTTTGACACTAAACAACAGAAAAACACTCCTAAGGGAGGAAAAAATTGGATGAAATTTTTAACGGGGCGTTAATTCTTCTTTAAGCTATATTTTAGCACCGACTTCAGAATGTGATTTTTTTTATAGAATAAGGGTGGGGTGACAAACGAGCACACAGTCCATCTGATGGCAAGTGAATACTGTGGTCCATAGACATCTACATTTATCCCCGATTAAGAATCAATCTGCAGATGCGTTGTCACCCCCGAGGTCTAATATTGATTATAAATGTATGAAAATAAGTCTCATCTAATGTCACTGAGATCTCGTTAGTCAGTAGACGCCTCATTACACTAATCGTTGGGTAGAACGACTGTCATTAATCCTATGCCTGCTGTGCAACGGTTAAATAAAGGAAATTACTTATATTACTCTGCTGTAGCAGATTAGTGTGTTTAAGAACTTTATTGGACATGAATTGGTATTTCAAAAATTCACTGCGACATTATTTATTTTACTAATAAGTATATTTTCCCCATCCAATCCATCCCACCTTTTCGTCGATGAGGTGTAACAAAAACATGACTAATGCCATTAAGATGGCTTCCAAAAATATTAATAAAATCATAATTATATATAAATTCCACTTTAAAAAAATTAGGTAACAATTGAGACGATATTTGAGCTTGTGATATTCCATAGCCCACTCATAAGGATAAATAATTACACTTTTAATATAAGTCAAAATCCGACCTCGAACAAGCGGAAAGTCCTGTGCAAGTCGGTGCTAAAAGATAAGATAAAAGATAGTGTATAAGTATTAAAGCCCCTGCTTCAGAAGCAATTATGTGGAAATTATTTTATTTATTTTATTGAAATCAGCTTTACTTCTATAAGTATAATTGATAATTGAATAAAATGTACCTGCAGTACAGCACAATTCAACGGGATTAGTTTCGTAGAGCCCCAAATTTTGCATTTAAATGAATATACAGAAACTTTGCCTTCATTACAAAAGCGGTGTGTACTCTCATTACCTTGCACTAATTGCAATCTATTTTCTTTGTTTATAAAGTGCTCATTGACCTGTAGCTGAACTCTAAACTCAACGATACGTAATTGTGTTTGACTTCAAAAGGAGGAGGTACTCAATTCGACTGTATGTTTTTTAATGTCTGTTACCTCATAACTTTTTTTCACGTGAACCGATTTCGATGATTCTTTTTATTTGAAAGCTGGTGCTTTTCTTGGTCTCATATAAATTAGTTTTAGGAATGACCAATGGTTTTGAGCTATCCTTAATTATATATATTGAAGTCGATTGTACAATTTTTTAATTTTTAATTATTCCGTAGATTCGATAGCGCGAATGTTTATGTTTTTATCTTGTGTAACTATTATTATGTATTTAAACCAATAAACATATATTGCGACTAAGAGTCATTGTGGTCCGTAAATATAGAATTTGTTAATAACTTGACTACAGTGCTACCTAGCGAGTCTTAACATAATGGCTTAGAAATATCGTCTTAACACAACAAAAAATTGTTAGAATTAGGTTATATTCTAACAATATTGTTGGTCAGTCAATTCCTCTAAAAGTTACAAAATCACTAACAGACGTACCAACGATTTTAATATAAAGATTTTTGCTGTACAGAAAACTGGGAAAAACGATTTGACGGCTCCGTGGCGCAGTGGCTTAGCAATGAGTTGCATCGCTATGGGCCACGAGTTGATTCACAAACGGAACAAGTATTTGACTTACAAATAATTCTTCTGCGTCTGGATGTTTTTCCTGGTGAAATTTATGTTTATAAACTGCCTCCATGATACCGGAGTAATTCGTAATGTGGAGGTTTATAAAAAGAACTAAAGAACTAATGAAGGAAAAAACATAAATTCTGCATGTTTTTCTTTAAATTTAAACGCCGAGTTTATTCATAAAATATATTAATTTACTTTACTCACGAAAAAGAGGAAGTTGAAATACAAACCAAAAATCCTCTGGTAGTTCTAAAGAAAACAGGAAAAAGAGAGATTTCCAATACCGACAGCGGAGCAACAAGCAACCGTCTTAAAATATTACAATAAATTACAAGTTATAAAATGTGTCGTGCACTGCGTTACGCTTCTAGTCAAATTTAAATGATGTTAGTAAATAAAAATTCCACAATTTGTTTAATATTGTAGTAATTAATTAGCTTTTTGTAACTAAATTGTTATTTGTGTTTCCGTTGCAGCCTATCAAAGTCCACTGCTGAACATAGGCTTCCCCGTAGATTGCCTCATAGGAGAGTTATTTGCCATAGTTTCCACGCTTGCTTTAGCAACCGCACTTTTTTATTTTTTATTTTTTTTATTTTATCTTTTTTACATCTACCTTATACTAAGGGATATAAGGGGCGGACTTAATGCCTTGTGGCATTCTCTACCAGTCAACCCTGGATGATTCGAGAAGCTGTGGCAGGTGTAACAATCACTCCATAAATTAATAAATAAGTAAAAAGATTATATCTAACAACAAAATGCAAATAAATAAAATATACTGCACAGTAAAAGAGGAATTAAAGAAACCACTCTTATGAGGTGGAATACGAATTTTAAGACTATTTTGGGGACGGGAACTATCATGAGTAGAATATTATTGGTACAATTATCCTATAAGAAGGAGAATTTGGCTCATTTAAAATTGAATATAGTACTAAAATTCAGGAGCTACGCCTTTGACGAATAGAAAGCCATTTAAGCTTAGAACGGTACTGGAAACATGGTCATACTTACGTAAACCGAAAATGAATCTAATGCAATTGTTAAGAAGGCGCTCCAACTTATCGAGAAGATATTGAGATAGATCTGGGTAACACATCCGCATAATCAATAATGGGTAACATCAAAGTCTGGATAAGTAGAAGTTTAGTTTTAAAAGGCAGAAAGTTTTTGAGACGGCAAAGAACGTAAGTGGCAGTAACTTTGCGGCTTATTTCAGCAACAACACTCCTCAAGCAGGTATGGTCATATGTAAGCCAAGATTTAGGATTTACAAAATGGCAGCAACGTTCCATTGTAAATACGGGAGAAAGAGCATCGTTATTAATCTTGGCTAATATTCTGCTACTACCTATAACCATTACTTTACATTTGGATGGGTTAGCCGAAACACCATGTCTGTACGACCAATCTCTTATGGCATCAAGGTTGTGGTTGATTTTGTTAATATTATCATTAAGATCATTAACTAGATTGCACATAGGCTGAAGATCATCTGCATACAGATGGTACGAACAGTTGAGAACTGATGATAGAATTTATAAATAGAGAAAACATTATAGGAGAAAGTATTCCGCCTTGCGCACTTATTTCAATGTCAGCCCATGTTGAGGACTCTTGTCTAATCGAACTGATTTCTGCGGCCGCGAAATAGGATGAAAACCATTCCAAAGCTGGGATTGAGAATTTAAGATTAGCTAGGAAGGCTATAAGGATATCGTGGTCGACTGACATTTGAAAATCAACAAGCACTACACTGTAGCTTCTGCTCATCCATTCCCATTCGAATGTCATCTGACTTTTATAAGGCAGTGGTAGTACTGTGACCTGCGAAAGCCTGACTGATATTTATTCAGCAGGTTATGTTTGGTTATGAACATAGGATTGCTTGTGAACACAGGCTGAACTTTAGATAGGTATGGCAAAATTAAATTGGTCGAAATGGGTAGGTAATGAGGGATTAGTATTTAGGAGTAGTCCATTTGATGCTTTTCCACTGAGCAGGATATTGGCCTGAGTCAAGGAATAGTTTACGATATGTGTGATTGCAGGTAAAATGCACTCAAGGATCACGGATATCATAACCTTACTAACCTCATCGCAACCCACAGCCTTGGATTTAATAGCTAATACTGATTTCTGAATCTCATCCACAGTCACAGGTAAAAGTGAAAAAGGAATAGGAGGAGGCATCGATTGAATGGAAACTATTGTTGTAGAACGAACTGTGGGATCAAAGAGATAGCGATAAAATGATGATTTATTTCATCCAGAGTGATTGATGGACCATGATCAGATGTAACGGCCTTACTAATACCTAATGTTTTCAGAATTTCCACACATCGGCGGTCGAAGAATTTGTAATATTACTATGGATATAACGGCGTTTAGCATTTCGTACCATCTGATTGCATCTGTTTCTTAGCATTTGTAGTAATCCCAGCTCTCCGTTACGATGCTTCTTAAATTTCACAAATGCTCGATCTCGCCTGGTCATTGCCACCTTTACGGCCCTAGTCATCCACGGGCTGGTGGACGCTTTACTCTTACTTGATGTTTAGGAGCATGTTTGTTATACAGACTAAGAACTATATTATTAAGTATGGAGACTTTGTCGTCAATAAGTTGATTTAAAACAGAGGTTAAGTCCATACGATATGCGTCACTTTAAGTTTATCAGAATCCATTTTAGCGAAATTACGAATATATAGTACTGCGAGATTGTGCTTAGGAGAAACAAGCTTATATGATATATAAGTAAGGTCATGTCGTGAAAGCAGGAGCCGATAGTTGTCCGTGCTTAATAACATAATCAGGAGAAGCTGTGATAATATGATCAATCCATGAGTCATCAGTGTCAAAGTTGTGGTGAGTTGCCTCTAAGGGGAGAATGTGGAGATCGACTAACTCTATGACTGACCGAAATTTTTGAGAACGAGAAGAATTTCTCAACAAATCAGTATTGAAATCACCCATTATTATGCATCACCTATTATTATGCAGTGTACTCAGATGAAATTTTCTAGCTGTTATTAGGAAGACGCTGCTGCCCATCTCCTGATTTGTTTCCCCCGACCACTACTAGGCAGAAAATGAACTCCACTTTTTGGTTTTTCCATAGCTTCCACACTTGGTAGGCGAGTTGGCATCCACAGTTTTTTGTTATTTTAAGTTGTTGTCAGGAAGATGCTACTGTCCATCACCTGTCTCATTTTCCCTCTGTCGCCTCTTACGATATCCAAGAGACGATATAGGGTAGAGCAAATTCTTACACCACCACTACGGCTATTATTTATTTTAACTGGACTTATATAGGCAGGTCTTTTTTTCTGTCGGCGCTGTCAAGAACCGAGAGCCATATCACGCTATCGAAGTTATCAAACGAATCGTATAAATATAGAAGCTTCATACTTACCATAGCATTGGCCGCTCTCCAGGCTGGACGCCTTGCCTGGCGAGAGATCTCCCATTTTTCACCCACGGCCAAAGTGTTTCTGTACCTAAAGAGCAATTTTTACTATTGCCGTTTTTTTGATTTGAGGGCAAAAATAAGGTAGATAGTATTGTTATTGACTTAGTCATTTATTTTATTCCTAATGGTGAGAAGGTACTCGTGGACTTCATCGTTTGAAGTTGGTGGCTGGGTTGGTCCATGGGCTACAGAGCATTTACCATCAAATGAGCTTTTTGATCGCTTGTAACTTTGATTATAAAATAATGTGATAACGTCACATGGTTATATAATACGTGTGCGAAAATAACATAATATATTAATAAATTTCCAAAGAAGTTAAGTCTCTTTATAAATTTACGACAGAGGATTCCAGAGAGGTTGTAATACGATATAGCTTTAATGAAAGCAAGAAGCATGGAATTACCTCGACTTTAATATGTTTTCAGAAATTTAACAACGCTTTGTGCTTTGAACAAAGCTAACTATAAAGGTTGTTTGTAGTTGCGTCAACTGAGAGAAATTATTAATAAATCTTAAATTTATCATAAGATATAATTCTATAATTATGAACTATTTTTACGGAATATTCACCAACACCTGTTTACTTCTGCTATATTTCGTGCTGATTTTTAATCGTCAGATAAAAGTTATTCCTCAAATAAATCATAACCTGACTGAATGTATGTGAAATAATGGTATGACTCCTTTCCTGTCCAGTAGTTCGTCTGGGCAGGTTCCACTGCTGTGTTCCGGTTTTAAGAGAATATAAAACAAGTAATTACAGTCTGTGAGACATTCCCTTTCAGTCCTCAGATCTTTTCTATGAAGTTGGCTGCAGGCTACAGGACCGTAGCCTCTTACCATCAGATGGAAATAAGTTTTTTTGTCACATCAGTTTTATTAAAAGAACGCTATGAAGGTTTTTATCTTAGTCCTCAGAGGTGACAACGCATGTGTAGCCTTCTTTTTATGAAGTTGGCTGCAGATGTCCATAGATTACATTAGCCACTTACAATCAGGTGGATTGTAAGTTCGTTTGTCACTTCCTTTTTACATTTGAAAAAAAAACTAATGTTTTTAACCATTAAAGCTATGAGTTTATTTTTTTAACCAATTAACTCCCCATTTAATTTGTGTAACGCGAGCACGAGATATTTGAAAATCGATTATTAATCTCTCCAACAATTGTACTTAAACAACAAATTATACTTACTCTAATACACGTATAAATATGTACGTTAATTTTAAGAAAAAAAATCTTATAATAAATATAAATGAGACGATGAGAATCAGATGGACTAGACCGATAGTAAGTGACAAAGACAAACAAACAAACAAATAAAAATACAAACACACACACACACACACACACATCTTTTTCTTTATTTTATAAAACTGAAATGACAAACAAACTTAGAGTACACACATGGTTGGATTGACTTTTTACTCTCCTTATTGTATTACAGTTGGTAAGATTAACGAATGCGATTATTACGGTCCCTGACGGCACAGCAATATTTGGAAGGCTTGCTGAGTAAATAGTTGAACAATCATTTAATTTTTTAAATGACTTATTTTATGCTTGATTTTATAGAGGATGAAAACAGCACACAGTTCTCTTGACCATCATTTTGATAAAGTGGATGCTGTGTCTCTAGACAGCTGGTGAAAATAATCTAAATTAAAGATGAGTATCCAGCACCTGAGCTGTCATGGCTCGACATAATTTATATCTGTATATTTTTATTAAGGTTCTGATGGCGGCTCATACCGGCGGACGAAGTGGGGCGTCCCCACTAGATGGAGTGACGACCTGGTAAGACATGCAGGAAGTCGATGGATGCGGGTGGCTCAGGACCGTGCTTTGTCATTCCTTGGGGAGCCTATGTTCAGCAGTGGACTTGTGAAGGGCTGTAATGATGATGATGATGATGATGATGATTTTTTTAGATTAAGGGTAACAAACGAGCACACAGTTGTTAATGGTAAATTAATGCTGTGGATCATAAACACCTAGAAATTCCCAGCCTGTAATTATACCGGCGCTCTATACGCTTCGGACCGGAACAGCAGTACAAGCACTACTATTTGAATTCACAAATGAATGAGAGAGTAGTACCTACCTAGATTAACTGTTAGGTAGACAAAGAGTTCTATCACCTTGTATATATTAATAAATTTATGGGCTGTTATAAAAGGCTATAAGAAGTATGTACACAAAGGATGTATCAAATGCGAAGATATGCGGAGAAATATTAGTCTCACAGACTAAAAGTTTGCCTTTGTTGCTCCGCGCCAATCGAAACGTGTTTACACACTCCAGTAAATAGTATTTTCGTTTTCTAATATTATATTTCAATTCAATAAAGTCGATCCAACTTGGCGTACGTTCCTATATACCTACAATGGGAATAAAGTAATCACTGTGAAATAAATGACGCAGAAAGTATATCGTACAATATAAGGATGTTGAATAACACTGTATTATTTATAGTATTATTATATATTTATTTATTTATATTAGGAATGCTGATGATGATATTATAGAAAATAAAAAGGTTTTTACTTTTCAAGACTACCAGTCACCAAGTCCTTAATAAGCCTTACTTCATACTGGATTTCACTCGTGGACTCCACAGACTAATAGTCTCTGCAATAAATAACACAAATATATAGTCATTTCGCAGAAATTCACATTGATGTCATTACTCCGTTCAGCCGCCTTTAATATAACCTTTACCTAAGTGACACTAAGTCATCATCATCATCATCATTACAGCCCTTCACAAGTCCACTGCTGAACATAGGCCTCCCCAAGAATGCCACAAAGCACGGTCCTGAGCCACCCGCATCCATCGACTTCCTGCATGTCTTCACAGGTCGTCACTCCATCTAGTGGGGACGCCCTACACTAAATCCGCCGGTACAGGCCGCCACTCGAGACCTTTTTTCCCATCGGTTGTCGGTTCTTCTAGCTATATAGCCGGCCATTGCCACTTCAGCTTACTAATCTGTTGGGCTATGTATGTCACTCTGGTTCTACTGCGGATATCCTCATTTCTAAGTTTATCACGCAGTGAGACTCCAAGCATAGCCTCTCCATAGCTCGCTGAGCGACCGGAGCTTCCTCATCCGGCCAGCAGTGAAGGACCACGTCTCAGTTCCGTAGGTAATCAATGGAAACACGCACTGGTTGTACAGCCTCGTTTTCAAGTTTTGAGGTATACCTGACGAGAAGATGTGCCGTAATTTCCCGAACGCTGCCCAGCCGAGTTGAATCCGTCGATTGACCTCTCGGTCGAAGTTGGACTTACCTAGTCGGACTATTTGTCCCAGGTAAACATATTCGTCAACAACTTCGAGCTTAGTGCTCCAACAACTACCGGCATGGTGTGACATGGACATTAAACATAATCTTTTTTGTCCATGTTCATCTTAAACCTATCCGTTGGAGGCACTATTGAGGTCATTGAGCATAGTGCTTAGGTCCTCCAGCGATTCTGCCATAAGGACTATATCGTCGGCAAATCGAAGGTGATGATACTCGCCATTGATGTTAATGCCGTATCCTTTCCAGTCCAGAAGCTTGAAAACGTCTTCCAATGCAGCGGTGAAGAGTTTCGGGGATATAACGTCACCCTGTCTTACACCTCTCTGCAGTTGGATAGGTTTTGTACTCTAGTTCTGTACTCGGATAGCCATTGTAGCCCTACTGTACAAACACTTCAACTTCGATATACCGACAGTCAACTTGGCACCGCTGAGGGACTGCAGCACCGCCAATTTCGACGGAATCAAAGGCTTTTCATAGTCCACATACGCCAGACATAGTGAAATTGTACTCCTCGGACTTCTGTACAATTTGCCGAAGGGTATGTATGTGGTCTATAGTGCTAAAACCTTTTCAGGCTCCAGCTTGTTCGGGGCTGGAAGTCGTCGAGTCTGCGTGCGAGACAGCGTAATGACTCTCGAAAACAGCACGTAGACGCGGCTCAGAAGGAAATTGGTCTGTAGTTCTTCAGAGAGGCGTTGTCGCCTTTCTTGAAGAACAAGACCACCGCACTTCTGCTCCACGCCTCGGTGTAGTGCCACCATGTAGGACAGAATTAAAGCTTCTGAAGGACTTCAAGTACCGGTTTTCCACCCGCTTAAACTCCGCCGTAATTCCATCCTCGCCTGGGGCCTTGCCGTTTTAAGGTGCTGGAGGCCATTCTAATCTCGCTCAGACTGACGTCCGGGATATCATCGGAATAGTGTCGGATAAGGCTCGCTCTTGGATCGTTACTCACGCTTGCGTGTGCTCAACGATGATGATGTACAGCTGCCATAGAACCTCTCAATCTCACTCAAAATCTCAGGTGTCCCGGAAACGACGCTGCCACACTCGGTCTTCAGCTTCGACAGTTGGCTCTTTCTGGCAGACAGATCTCTGGCAAACTTTGGAGCCCTGGTTCCGCTCGATCGCTTCTTCAATACGAGCTGTATTGAAGTTGCGCAAATCCCGCCATGCATTTGGAGATCTGTCTGTTCAGTTGCCTTATGCTATCAAATCTACTGAAGATTGCAGCTTCATTTCCCGTCTAACAGCCATGAGATAAGGTGTGATCGGAGATTTTTGTGTTCTTCTGCGGCGGGTCTTACAAAGCTTAGCTCCGACCGCATGGACAGTTTCCACAAGCTTGTCATTCATATCGTCCACTGCATTGCAATCTTCTAGGCACTGAAAACGGTTTTGTAACTCGAGCTGAAAGGTTTCGGGACTTTGGTTAGAGCACGAGGGGACGGGCGTTGACTTCATTAGACGACACCTCTCAACTTAACGTTTAAGTTCAGTGTGCCTCTAACCATTCGGTGATCGCTACAGTTTTCACCCTCGCGATCACTGAGACATCACTGAACAGTTGGCGTCTAGTCGTCATAATGAAGTCAATCTCATTTTTGTCGAACTGTCGGGGCTCGACCAGGTCCACTTCCTGTGGGGCCGCTTCTGGAAGAAGAGTTCATCATAGTCCCTCTTTCTCCATGAAGTCGGCCAGCTGCTGGCCTATGAGTTCCGTTGCCCTAATCCGAATTTCCTACTTTCAGCTCACCGTTCTCTCTTGTGCCTAGCTTTGCGTTGAAGTCTCCATTAACACCGTATAGTGGGTTTTAGAGGATGCATGGCTCTAGAGATATCCTCATACATTTCCTCTACCTCCTCATCAGTGTGCCGAAGTTGGTGCGTAAACCTGTGACCTTCAGCGAATACCGTTTGGTGATTCTGAGTATAAGGTGCGCAACCCTCGTCGACACCTCCCAATTTCTTGTTAACGAGAGACTTGTGGACGATAAATCCGACACCTCCTTGGGACAGATGGTCGCCCTCCCGGTGATAGAACAAGTTGCCGGATTCGAGGATTACCGTGTCCTCCCCTCTCTTCGGACCTCTGATAATCCTATATTCCAGCAACTTCTCTCTCTTCCAGCTCAGGATCTTCTCGTCAGTCCTCAGAGTGCGTGCGTTATAAGTTGCCAGGTCGAGTCGTGGGTGGCAGCGAACCTCCACCGGAGATTCTTAGCACATTAAGTATTTGTGTGGGACACACTAAGTGTCCACACAAATGCTCTTCTTTCAAGGGTCCAAAGTGACTCCATCAGGTCTCTTGTGATATTTCGAAATTGAACAAATCATTAAAGCCAAGGATACTTATAGAGACAAGAACACTTAAGTCAACATTGTAGTGTTGCATTATTAATTATTGTAGTTAAATTAAACATACAATGTTACAACGCGTTGATGAACGGGCTGACTGGCTGAAAATGTACTAAGACATAAAGTCCGTCCACTGTCAACCTCATTTAAAGGATGATAGGAATAAAGAGTATAGAATAATCGCACGCACAATTTAAATAAATAATAAATATATGAAATAATTTTTTTAACAGGATAAGGGTGACAAACGGTACATAGTCAACCTGATGGTAAGTGGTTGATGTGGCCCATAGACATTATACATCTATCTTCGATTACGAATCAAAATGTAGATGCGTTGTCACCCCAGAGGACTAAGATGGTTTTATTTCCAGTAAAACCGGTATCTGATTCTCTACCCTCACCATATGAAACACAGCAGCGTTAAGCTGCTATTTTCCTGCTGGTATTCGGTGAGCGTGGTCCTTCCTCGGTCGAGCCGACCCATTCGTGCAACAACTATACTACTAATAGGTGCAGAAATAGAAATAGAAATTTCAACCATCATGGATCATATGTGTTGGTAGTACAAGTATCATAAACCTATTTGTTATTAAAAACTAAAATAAACAAAATAAGCTAAAGTCTACTTCACCCAAGATACAAACGATTTGACATCACATGTACCATGCAGTGGTTCAAGTACATACGATTGAAGCTGTCAACAAATGCCCTCAGGATGCTATTTATTTTTTTATTATATTTTTATTTTTTTTTATTTATTTAGATAGATACACCATCGACAATATCAAAATGCATTGTTACGAACGAAATACAATTTTTTAGACAAAGGATATGCCTTTACAGGTGTATACATCATTATATGAAAAAAAAAAACTAAACAACATACATATAAACTCTAAACAAAAACACCACATCCAGTAAAAAAAAATTGCAATAAATAATAGTTTAGAATAATTAATCGGGCAAGGTAGGTAATAATAGTAAGTCTTTACATTTTCTTTTGAATACACGTTCGGGGTCGCTAAAGATGTCGATGTCATGATTGTTTAAGCTGTTATAAGTTCGCATACATCTGTTTAACGGTGAAAACTTACCAAGATTTGTTCTACTGAAGGGAATATTTAATAAATTGGTAATTGGGTGTCTAGGAATATGATAGGGGATTTTAAGGCACACTTGCTGCAATAAACTAGGTGAAATTAACTTACCATGTAGAAGTTTATGTAGCGTCATTAGGTCTAAAAGTTTTCGTCGGTCTGCCAGTGAACTCATTCCAAGATGAGAAACTGGCCCGGATTCTAATGCAACTAGGATATGCATCGCTTTCGCATAGTAGTGTAAAACAGCCATATACTACATACGCCTCGGTGAACTTTCTGCAAAATTTGGGCAGCCCCAAAAGCATTCTGATTGCATTATTATACTGTACACGCAAGGCGTTATACTGTTTTGCATAAATGAATGCATAAATTATTATTTTTATTATTTATAATCGACCACGGACATCTCGTGCAGAAAGTACAGTGTGCTCTGAAATAGCGACTTTGGCTGGCACGGAACCACGAGCGAACCTGTGGTCAAAGCAGTAATTAAGAAAAACTTTACTTTTAAAAAAAAACACACCCTATGTGAATCCTGCTATTGAAATATATCCAACAGCACCTCATATTATGTTAAAATCTATCCAGCCATTTAGACTACAGAGCGTGCCTAAGAAATAGACATTACCTTCCAACTGGGGCTATTGGGGAAAAAACTATTAAATAATTATAAGTGCAATTAACCAAACTAGCAAACTAAACGCTTGCTTCATTGTTTGTCATGAGCTCCGCAAAGGAGTGGAATAAGTTACCAGCACCTGTTTTTCCATCCGATTACAATGGACGTCTTCGAGGCAACAGTAAATAGATTTTGTTAATTAAAGTTGTTAAAAATTACCTCGCGTACATTCGCTCGATAAAATAAAATGATGTGTCTTACCTAGTTTGAAGAGCACCTCCCGCCCTCCCTCAATTGCGTGCACTATCCCCGTCACCACTAATCCCGTCACCACTAATCCCAACACCACTACACTAGGAAAGACACACCACTGACGACAATACGACACGTGTTTCGCCTCTACACGAGGCATCTTCAGGTGATGTAGACTCTGCGGTAGCTGACCGCTAAGTGAGCGGCGAGCCAAAAACAACTGCCATTTATACAGCCCGCTGACGCAACGGCTCCCTACTTAAGTAGCGAGCGACTGCGTCATGCGATAATACTATCTGTTATTAAAGAGCAGGCTTAAAGATATTTAAGAGAGGTGAGTTAGAAACATTTGTTTGTTCATTCAGCAGTGCAATGTTACTATTTTTTTTTTAATATCTCTAACTGTTCCAGCACACACAGTCGCAGCCCTTTATTACATGTATGTAAGACTTTAAAGGTGGTCGTTGGCTAGGTTGTGTCAGTGTCAAAAGATGTTTAGCAAAATGGGATTTATCGGGATTGCAATTCCTGTACGCGGCTAAATGCTCTTTATATACTGTCTCGATAAATTTGGAAAACATGTAACGAATCTTTTCTTCTTGTCGCGTTTATGTGGCGTTCAAAACAAACAATTCTCTTAGGAATATCTGTAATAATAAAGATAAGTTGGATATTCGTCAAAAGTCGGGTATTTACAAACTTGTTTGTGACGAATGCCACGCCGTTTACGTGGGTCAGACTGGTCGCAACTTCGAGACACGTTATAAAGAGCATTTAGCCGCGTACAGGAATTGCAATCGATATATCCCATTTTGCTAAACATCTTTGGACACTGGACACAACCTAGGCAACGACCACTCCTTTAAAGTCTTACATACATGTAATAAAGGACTGCCTGTGTGTGCTGGAACAGTTAGAGATATTAAAAAATAATAATAGTAATATTGCACTGCTGAATGAATAAACAAATGTTTCTAACTCACCTCTATTAAATATCTTAAGCCTGCTCTTTAATAACAGATAGTATTATCGCATGACGCAGTCACTCGCTACTGGGTGAGAGCCGTTGCGTCAGCGGGCTGTATAAATGGCAGTTGTTTTGGCTCGCCGCTCACTTAGCGGTCAGCTACCGCAGCACAGTCTACATCACCTGAAGATGCCTCGTGTAGAGGCGAAACACGTGTCGTATTGTCGTCAGTGGTATGTCTTTCCTGGTGTAGTGTTGTTGGGATTAGTGGTGACGGGGATAGTGCACGCAATTGAGGGAGGGCGGAGGTGCCCTTCAAACTAGGTAAGACACATCATTTTATTTTATCGAGCGGATGTACGCGGTAATTTTTACCAACTTTAATATAATGGATTTCCGCAAGTAACGCCTGATTCTATTAATTTAAAGATTTTGTTAAGCCATGTCAGTGTGCTTTACCACCTTCGGCTGCATCACCACTTACCACCAGGTAACTGGTGGTAACTGATGTAAGGAGTCTAAGGGATCTTTGACTGCGGATCACTATTAAGAGTAATGTTAGAAAATAACCTGAGAGGGTTTTATGACAAAGAAATGTCAGCCACGCTACCATAATGCGTGTTACACATATCTTCAAAATATATTTTTTTAATTTCTCAGACATACAAGTTTCCTGACGATGTTTTCCTTCACCACCGAGTGCGTAGTAAATCGGCACTTAAAATTACAATTAGCAATTTCATAGGTGCCGGCGTGGATCATGCCCAGTTTGCTCGCGTACTGTGAAACCCTCTTATGAACGAGATGAGGCCTGTGTCTCATAGTGGGCCGTATATAGTCTGTAACTTTACTTTACTAATTATAGAAAATAATGCGTTTGCGTCATTGTCGTCAACAAATAACAAAACCATCTTGATGCAACAGAATGCTTTGCCGAATATTGATTGCTTAATACAAATGTATCAAAAAATATATAATTGTACGCCGGAAACAGCAGAATATTTAAGATCCGAATTATTTTGTAACAACTGTAATGTACTATATTCTAACAAATAAATCATCTTATCTTATCTTATATTATATAAGGGTGACAAGCGAGAATATATTCTATGTGTCCTTCACATACATCTATCACTGATTAATCCTGAGTCACCTGCATCTCTTAGTAAGGCGTCAATCCATCTATTGGTAGGCCGCCCTACACTTCGCTTACCGGTACGTAGTGTAGATTGTGGGATTTATATTAAAACAGAATGAGCCATCTGTGTTACTTGCCTAGCACGTCGTAAAAGGCGACTAATGGGGTATTAGGTTTGTTACTAAATGAGCAGTGGGCTATTCTCCATCTAAGCCTACATATTTTGGCTGAACGTAGTCCGAGTAGCTCGCTGGTCGTTGGTCTCTACCTACTCCCTCAGACGTGACGCTATGTATACATGTATGTATATATGTATGTATACGGATATGTATTTATGTATGTATATATGTATGTATGTGCGTATGTATATAGTAGTTCTATTTACAGACATATTAGAATAATCAACGTCATGGTCATTTTTTTTATAGAGTATAGGTGACAAACGAGCACACATCCCACCTAATGGTAATTTGATGCTGTTGCTCACAGACACCTACATTTATCTTCGATTAAGAATCAAAATGCAGTTGCGCTGTAACTCTTGAGGACTAAGATAAAATGCCTCGTTTCCAGTAAAAGGGATCATCGGTTCTCCCCACACCACCTACGTAGCAGCATTAGCTGCTATTTTACGCTGGTTTTCTGTGAGATCGTGGTCCCAGCCCAGTCGAGCCGACCCATTCGTGCTACAACCATAGATTTTATAAGATGTCTAGTCTGAAATAAATCCGAATAAAATTAAACACATAAGATAAGATATATTATGCTAAGCACTCTCATGTGAAGGCAGGAGAGGCCTCTGTCACTTCCCAGCGCCCACTTCTCGTGTCGTGAGTTTTGCAGCTAGAATATAAATTTTCTTTTTGGGTTTATTTAGTTTATTTTAAGTAACATCCGGATATAAATATCGCCACCATTAACTTGAGCGTAAAGATATTTACCAAAAGTTCTTTTTAAGTATAAGAACTATTTGTATTACGCTAAATTTGTTGTATATGTTAAGTATTCATGACAAATTATTCAGTAAAATTTTATATTATTTAATCTAGTAATAGGTTGATTCCAGGTACAAATATCTAAGGGCTAGGTTTTAAACGCTCAGGTAAAATTAACCAACAAATAAATTATAACTATAAAATTCTATTACAAATAAAACAATAACATAATATACAATATTTTATTATATACAATATTAAAAAATATAATTACAAAAAAACTAAAATTAGTAACTTAATTATCATACAGTCCCCGCGGTATCGTGCCAAGAGAGCTGGCTGCGTTTCCCCGCTGAATGGCTATACTTAGCCTTTGAGCGAGAAAAGAACCAGCCCTCTTATCTTTAGCAGCAACAACCAGTCGCGGATGGAGTTTCTTTAGGAACTTCACCGCGCGTGGACCCCATGGACCGATAGTCTCTACAGCAAATGGCACAAATATGTAAGCATCTCTCAGAGACTCATATTTGCGCCACTTACACAGTTCAGCTGCCTCTGATGCCGCCCTGGCTCTAGACGAGGTAACCCTGAGATGAGAGGCCGCCAAAGTGTCTACGCAAGTAGCATCCCACACTAGGGCTTTACCTCTCTCCCAAGGGACCAATGTCATACCGTCGGGTCTCTTGCCATTGTCTCTAAATATTCCACAACGTTCTAAAACCGAGAGAACATTTATAGAGACAAGAGCCCTTCGGATGACATCGTTCAAAGAACCGTGCCGTGAAAACCTACCAGCACTTTTCTTACATGAAAGTCCGTGGAGCCCAAACTTGTCGACACTGCTACTACAGGGGCACTGATGCGGTTGACAAATCACCGTAACTGTCTTATATATTTACTGATCTTTTTGTTGAAATTTGTTGGCCAGAATTGGCCTCTAAATAACAAAATAAAATAAGTTAAATATAAGTAGCTTTTGACAGTCGAAAAATTTTGACATCATTTTCATAATCAATAAACAAAAAATAAATAAAACAATTGAACTATATTACTATAAATTTTAATTTCTTTATGTTATATTTTTATCATCGTCATATATCTCGAGGAATCGACCACCAATGGGGAAGAAATGTTTTCGAGTTTCAACCTCGTACCGGTAAGCAAAGTTTGGGGCGGCCCTCCCCAGATGGAGTGACGACCTGGTAGGACATCGAGAAAGTCGATGGTTGCAGGTGGCTCAAGACCGTGCATTTTAGGGTTCCTTGGGGGACGCATATGGTCAGCAGTGGACTTGTGAAGGGTTGTAATGATAATATTCTTATCCTATGAATAGCTTATCTGATGATTAAAAATCAGCCTTAAGTCCTATAAAACTGAGTGCAATTTATCAAATATTTTTTAATTAGTATCTTACAAGCGTATTGAGTATAATTAAGCAAACATATGAATGAACGAGTATATTCGCTAGTTTTATCGCCAGTGCTGACAAGAAGACGGATTAATTTCTCAGAGGTTAAATACTGTGATTCAGCGAAAAACTGATTGTAGTTTAAGGCACACAAACTACAATCAGTTTTTCAACATCTGCATTTTGTTAACAACGCATCTGCATTTTGTTTCTTAATCGAGGATAAATGTCAATTTGACGGCTCCGTGGCGTAGTGGTTTAGCAATGAATTGCGGTGCTGAGGGCCGCGGCTTCGAATCCCGCACGGAACAAGTATTTGTATGGCCTACGAATAATTGTTCCGGGTCTGAATGTTTGTCCTTGTGAAATTTATGTATGTAAACTGCCCCCACGATACAGGAGAAAATCCTAGTGTGGAGGTAATGTTTTTTTAAGTAAAAAAAATGTAGATATCTATGGGCCACAGCATCCACTTAGCATCAGGTGGACTGTGTGCTCGTTTGTCACCCTTATTCTATAAAAAAAATCTTCCACTAATAACGGAAGGATTATTGAAGTAAGCACGTTAGTGGTGTTTCACACCTAAGCACAGAACGTGTAAAGTCATTACGTAAGGTCATGTACTTGAACTCTCTCCGGTTATGTAGGATTGCCGTCCAACCGGACTATGAGAGTGAGGAAATAGAGTGTGTACGTGTGGCATCTGCTTGCTCACACTCTCGTGCACTATCCTGTACAGATGGTTATTTTCAATTGAGATTGGCCGCCTTAACTTGAATTCTGTCTGGAGAATATTATTGTGCTCGAGAAGTGAATTTTAGTTTTAGGTTAGTTTTAGCAGACTCCAAAAAAAGGTTTACAATTGCAACCGTTAGAGTCTATGAAAAGTTCACCGCTGAATATAGGGCTCCACGTATATTACCTCATAAGGATCATATTTACCATAGTTCCCACGCTTGGCAGACGTATTGGCAACCACCGTTTTTATGCATCAATGCCTTTTATTAAAATTTTGTAATTTTTAGAACGACGCTGTTGCCCATCTTCTGGTTTGTTTCCCTCTGTCGCCTTTTACGACTCCCAAGGGACGGTATGGGGTAGTGGATATTTTTACATTGCTACTACAGGTACAGTAAGTAAAAACCCATAGAGTTGCAAAGAGTTATCAAACCGTAACAACATAAACCTTAGAGTATTTATAAGCAAGCTAGCTAGTTTATAAATACTCTAAGGCTGTAACGGTCTATAGCCTTTGCCTCCCATTGTTAAAAAAAAACTCTCAAAATTACAGTCATCCAATAACTTTCTATACGATTTAATACTCGCCACATTGATAAATTTATTGGGATTATTGTCAGTGGAGGAATTTGATTGTCATAGATGTTGAATATGTTGTTCACTGGAGCGAACAAACTTCGTCTGGCATGCGACCAACTTGTGCGGCTTTTGTGGTATTTCTGTTACACGTCTGACTTACTTTTAGATGAACATCCTTATCTCGGCCAAAACTATTCAGAATAAAAATAATAAAAAGATACATATCAAAGCTTTTATTTTTAATTTAAAAGCGATGCGCTAAGAATTGCTTTCATACGGCCGCTATGTCATAAATTAGTTTACATATAGTATTGTTTTTTTTTAAATAATTTTATTCTAAGTCATAAGTGCAAATAATTTATAGTAAGATGTATTATGAAAAAACCAGGACATGGGCAGCAGCGTTTACCTAATAACGATTAAAAACAAAAACCTACGGTTGCCAACCCTCTTTCCAAGCGTGGCAACTATGGTAAATACCCCCAATGGTAAATATGAGCCAATCTATAGGGGAGGTCTATGTTCAGCAGTGGACTTTAATAGGCTGTAATGGTAAGATGTGTAATGGTAAGACTGATAATTGTAATGTCCTCCAACCCAAATTTGGATCACAGCGACCGTCTCAACGGACACTAACCATCTGCACTCTCTATTCTCTCACTCTTATAGTCCGATGGGACGGTAATCCGACAAAACCGGAGAGAGATCAGTCGTAGGACCACCGGCTTTCGTGCTTTCCGAGGCACGGGGGTGAAACACCACCAACTTCCTGACTTCGGGCTGCTACTGAGACTTTCTTGACAGAAAACCCCAATAACTGATTTTGGCCTGACCCGGGTTCGAACCTAGGACCTCGTGATCAGCAATCGCGCCTACGACTACTAGACCATAATTTTCCTACTATAACTAAATAGAGTAATTTATACAATAACTTAATTTTACAATTATTTAATTATTTACATTAATTAAACATTAAAAAAGAGTAACTAATTCAAAAAAGAAGGATAAAATTATTATCCACGTAATTTAATATGTAGGTCGGTGCTTTCATTCTTCAATACAAAATGTCTTAGCGCAATCACAACCTTAATGTAATAACTAGAGTGTCGTCTAAATTAAAAGCATAAAATCAAATCACGCTACCATTTGCTCTAGAGAGTATGGGTCTGTGGGGTCCACCTGCGTTGAAGTTCCTAAATGGGAAATGATGTTCCGCTGCTGGTGATAAGTGGGCTGGTTGTTTTCTCGTTCATAGGCTAAGTATAGCGATTCCTTGAGGAAACGCAGCCAGCGTTCTTTGTTCGATACCACGGGGAGTAGGACTGTAAGACAATTTTAATTTTTAGTTTTAGTTTTCTTTATTAGTTTTTTCTATTATATTATTTTATTTTATTTAAAAAATAAACAAAAGAAAATCACGCTTAGTTGTGAATTTTTTTTTTACACAGTAGGATTTTCTCCTGTTTCGTGGAGGCAGTTTACAAACATAAATTGCACAAGGACAAACTTCCAGACTCGCAACAATTAATTGTAGCCCATACAAATAATTTTCCGTGCTGGTTTTTAAAAAAATCATCTGAATCGGTTCACTTATACAAAATACAAAGTGGAATTGACGAAAAACTCCTTTAAATTTTGAAATCTGCTAATATAAGAATAGATGGTACAACGGGATTTCAACTCTTAAGGGATATCGAATTCGTTATATAATGTCTGGAACCAACCACCTGGAATAAGGCCGCCTCATGTACTAATTTAATATTGAAATTCCTAATACATGCCGTATTCTGTACAAGTAAAGAATAAATAAATAAATACATAACATTAAAGGAGTTTATCTTTAAAAATGTAAATTAATTTATGAATATTGTGAAACTTTCAAGAGAGTAAATCAAAATCCATTTTGCTGTATTATATGAAGAGGTTTCTGATTTTATTTAACTCTTAAATAATAATTTTGTAAGCTTCCTCACTACGATGAGAAAATTATTAAGAGCGAAAAGTATACGACGAATTTATCGGCACTTTAAGACTATTTACAAAATCTGGTGATTCTCTTCCTGCAAACCTCATTTCCACTCCATGTATTTTTATAACCATTCCGTCCATTTTTTATCAAGTATTCAGTAAATATTGTAGAAGTAAAATAAATAAAACTTTAATAATAAAGGCTACCTTTCAGTACTATTTTAATCCTCTTTAAATCTATATAAATGTAATTATTGCGCACAAACAAGGTCATTTTATAAAACTTGTACATGCGGCCAAGGAATGTGTAAGAACAAAATAGAATAGAATATAATAGAATAGAATAGAATGGAATCATGACAAAATAACCATAATGATGACACTAAATAGTTATTTAAATGTATATTTAACAAAGATTCGATAATGAAGCGGTGTAAAACTTATATCAAATGAAAATTTTATTATTATTTTTAGTAGACTTGACTGCCTCATTGTTCCTGTGGTCATAAGTGCGACTGCTGATCATGAAGCCCTGGGTTCGAATACAAGGTTGGGCCAATAAATAAATCAGTCCGGAGTCAGTAAGTTGGTGGTATTTCAACCTCTGGTGGTGTGCCTCTGAAAGCACGTAAAACCGTTGATCCCTCTTTCCGGTCGTGTCAGATGCCCTCCATCGGCTACGAGATTAAGAGTAAATTAAAGTACTCTAGTTATAATTTGTCACAATATACGTGTAAATTCATTTGATAAATAGCTGATAGCTAGTTGAAAGGAAAATTTTGGGTGAAACTTATGATTCGGAACTTATGACCATGAGTGTCGTGAGAGGCGACAGAGGAAAACCCGTTTGCTAAGCGTGGCTACTTTGGCAATATTCCCTTATGAGGCAATCTATGAAAATCAATGTTCAACAGTGGACTATTGATAGGCTGTAAGGGTAGGATCTAAACGCATGGCAATGTATCAGCCAAATTTGGAAAAGAAAATGGCGACGCACCGGCAGTGTGTATTCATATGAACCATTTTGAGCCTCTTAAGTGGAAAAAACTGTAGAGTAAAATTATCGTTACTTTATTTTTGTTTAGATACTTTTATGAGTACGATATTTTTATCCGATACAACTTACGAGTACAGTATCGATACTAAGAGGAGCATTCGTTATCGTGTCCCTACGCGTATTAGGCAGTACAAATATAAGGTCGGGAAAAAGTTTCTTCGTATTTTATATACAAATTCAAGACATTTTTTTTCAAAGTTTATTTAATTATAATATATATGTGCCATTTTGTTCGATAACTTGTTGCCACCTTGTAAGTAGTGATACAACCCCGTTGCTGTAGAAATCTTGGGATTTTTGATCAAACAAATGCGAAATAGTTTTGCCAGTCCTCTCTTGATGTTAAACTAACACTACCGAGAGAATTCTGAAGAGACAAAAACAGGTGAAAATCTTAGGGGGCAAGGTCAGGACTATAATACGGTGGATGCATTAACAGTTCGCAACCAAGCTCACTCAATTTTGCTGAGTGACCAAAAGTGTATGATCTGGCGTTGTCATGATGAAAAGTAAAAGCTCATAATAAACGATGCCTCTCAATCCCACCGTACACCAGCATCACCTTATTGTGTTTGATTGTTAATCCGGTTTCGCTACAGTCTGTGGAGCTTGCCTACCCTTGACCATGATCTATTTCGTACGTTCTTGTTGTAGGTGATCCACTTTTCATCACCAGTGATTAATCTTTTCAAAAATGTTTCGGTTTCATTATAATAGAGAATCACAAATGAGTACACGATTCATTAGGTTTCTTTCAGTGAGCTAGTGTGGTACCCAAATATTAAGCTTTTTTGTATAGCCAGACTTTTTCAAATGACACAAAAAAAATTTGTGGTCAATCCTCTATTCCTCGCCTATGTCTTAATTACTAATATGTCGATCTTACTTCACTTTTTCAAAAATGGCATAGACTTTATCCGTATGACCAGAGCGAGCTGCATCTTTGACATCAAAATCCCGGACTGAAAACGCTTGAACCAACTTTGTGCTACTCTTACTAACACTGCATTAGGTCCATAAACATCAAAAATTTTTTTTGCATTTTCCCCTTTTTTGTTATAAAACTTCAGAATGTATCGAATTTCTTCGTTAGATTCACTCATTTTGGCAGACAGAAAAGCAATTGAAAAATGTCGTGAAAGTGTTTTTTACTTTTTATTTTTATTTTTCTTAATGTCCTAATGTATTGATTTTAAGCTAGCCAGATACAAACAGTACAACCAAAGATATTTTCTTCAATTTAAAACAAACAAAATACGAAAAACTTTTCCCGACCTATTATTACCTAGATAATTTTATAAACAGGTCCGTGTAATTGGTATTTTATCGTTTAAACTTAAAAGTATGCTTAGCGTCTCACGAGTTTTTCACCAGCTGATAACATCCACAAGGGAATATTCTTTTTAATTAGAACGTTTATTTTAAATAAGATAACCTGAGCTAGAATTCTGCGGGAAAACCGTTCGTTACCAAAATATAAGAGCCCGGAGTCAGGAAATCGTCGGTGTTTCACCCCCGTACCTTGGAAAGCATGTAAAGTCGTCAGTTCTGCGCCTAATCTCTTTCCGGTTGTGTGAGATTGCTGTCCTATCGTACTATGAGAGTAAGGGAATAGAAAGTGCACCTGTGCTTGCGTATACACTCGGGCACTATAATCCTGTCCTGCGTAGATGGATTAGCCATCCTTCTACGCACTCCCGTTGACACTGGCCGCCGTGAAAGGAATTCAGTGTGATGGACATTATATTAGTTTTATTTAGCTTTCTGAAGCCGAGTTTTACTTTTTTTTAAGTTTAATTTTATTTATTCTGACTTCTATATTTTATATTAAAGTCATTATATAAATAAATCAAATCAAGAAAGATTTTTCTTTCATAACTTAATTCAAGCCTCGGAAAATTTATGAGCAACGTAACGCACGCGCGCACCGTGTGCGTCGCGTGACAATACTATCATTAATCAACACACGCGTCAAATATAGTCATCTTGTTGAAGAAATCCCAAACAAGATTTCACAATTTGGTTATTTTCTTCTGCAATAGTTCCACACATTATGCTCAGCATTCTCAACTCATTTAGATTTATCATGTGCTCATATTATTGTTTTTTTTAATATTTAAAGTTTTATGCAGATACATCGATTTAAACTGATTCTTTTATTCTTTTGGTTATTCAGTATACTTGAATAATGTTATATAATAGAGGCTTTTCCCTATATGCCATGCTACAGCTATATTATGACTTTAGACCACGCCTCGACCGAGGAAGGATCATGCTCATACAGAATAGTAAAGTAGCAGCTTAATACTGCTTTATTTCGTATGGTAAGAGTAGAGAACCGGATACCCTTTTTACTGGAAACGAGGCATTCCCTTTTAGCCCTCAAGGCTGAACTCCTTCTTTCTTGAAGTCGGAAAAATATTTTCCTGTAAATTTTTTATTTGATAATCATGATGTCTTCCAGAACGAATTTCGATCACAGCGACCGTCTCAACGGGCCCTAGCTATCTGTGTAGGACAGAATTTTAGTGCCCGAGTGTATGCGCAAGCAGAGGTGCACTCTCCATTCTCTCACTCTCATAGGACTCCGATAGGACGGTAATCCGACACCGCCTTAGAGAGATTTAGCGCAGGACCAACGACTTTACCTGTTTTTCTAGGCACGGGCTTTAAACACCGATAATTTTCTTACTCTGGGTTGCAACTAGAATGTCTTGACAGAAAACTCAATAACTGATTTTAGCTTGACCCGGTATTTGAACCCAGGACCTCAAGGTTAGCAACCGCGTTTACGACTACTAGACCAAGAGGCAGTCAAACGATATCATGCCCATCGTAACGAGGATTTCACGTAACATTCACACAAAAAAATACAGTCGAATTGTCAAAAAGGCTCTTCCGTTTTTGAAGTTGGCTAATAAATTAATGGGTGGTGGAACAGGATTTTGTCTTTTATAGGATATCGAATTCGCTTACACAATTGTCTGGAGGCAACTTCACCCTCAGATATAAGGCCGCCTGATGTACTGATTTAATATTGGAATTCCTAATTCATGCCGTATTTTGTGTACAAGCAAAGAATATAAAAAAACACATAACATTAAAGGAGTTTATCTTTCAAAAATGTAAATTGATTTACGAATTATAAGACACTATAAGAGCAAATCAAAATCCATTTTGCTGTAATATGAAGAAGGTTTCTGACTTTTATTTAACTCTTCAATAATACTTTTTGTAAGCTCCCTCACTTCGAAGAGAAAATTACAAGAGTGAAAAGTATAGGATGAATTTATCGGTATTTAAGGCTATTTACAAAATCTGAGGGATGCTCTTTCCCTGTAGATCTCCCATTAGATCATCCCACGCATTTTTATAAGCTTTCCGTATATTTTATGTCAAGTAATCAGAATATATTAAGTTTTTAAGCCGTAATATTGTAGAAGCTATTTTTCAGTACTATTTTAAACCTCTATAAACCTATTTAATGTAACTATTGGGCAAACACAAAATCATTTCATGAAAATTCGACATGCGGAAAAGGAATGTGTTAGGATAGAATACAATAGAATAATTATAAAATAATCATGATGGCACTAAATCGCTATTTAATTATATATTTTACATAGATTCCATAATGAAACCGTGTAAAACTTATATCAAATTATTTTTTTTGTATTTTTTTTATTAGACTTGACTGCCTCGTTGGTCCAGTGGCCATAAGCGTAACTGCTGATCACGAAGTCCCGGGTTCGAATCCCAGGTTGGGTCAATAAATCAGCTATTGAATTTTTCTGTCAAAGTAATTCTCAGTAGCTGTCTGGGGTCGGGAGGTTGGTGGTGTATCAACCCCGTGCCTTGGAAAGCACGCAAAGCTGTCGGATTGCCGTCCCATCAGACTACGAGATGAAAATCTCAAGGACAAAATTATCGTTACTTTAATTTTGTTTACATAATTTTATGATTACGATACTTTTTATCCGATTCAACTTACGAAAACAATATCGATATTACGAGGAGTATTCGATACCGTGCCCCTACGCGTATTAAGCAATACAAGTATTAGCTAGATAATTTTATAAACAGGTCTGTGTAATTCGTATTTATTATGACGCTTAGTGTCTCAAGAGACCTGTGAACTCAGTAAATTAATTTGACTTTTTCACCAGCTTAATGCATGCACAAGGAATATTATTATTAATTTGATCATTTATTTGAAAAAAGATAGCCTGAGTTAAAATTCAGCGGGGAAACCGTTCGTTACCAAAATAAAATTGCATTAAGGCCGTATTTACATTTTTGACTTGCTCAAATTTAGTTATTCGAATTGCAAACTGACTTACGCATGCTCACATTGATACCGTTTTCCGCTATATTTTATATATTATACCTAACTAAACTTGATACTAACTCAGACCCACAGAGGAAGAAAGACGGAGCGCTGCGTACATTTTAAGTGAAGCTGAAACCATGTTCAACTTCTTGACACGCACTCTCGCATACATCTTTTCCTTTTTCTTTATCAGCCCGTAAAGTTTACTGATGGATGAACACATGGATGCACCTATAACCATGTTAATGGTTGCAAATGATTTAAATGCATAGAAACAGAAACTTTCTTATTCAATGTAGATTATAAATAATACTTATTGGGGCATGTTCATTCATTCATTACAGCCCTTCACAAGTACATAGCTGAAAATAGGCCTCCCCACGGAATGCCACAATGCACGGTCCCGAGCCACCTGCATCCATTGACTTCCTGCATGTCTTACCAGGTCGTCACTCCATCTAGTGGGGACGCCCTACACTTCGCCTGCCGGTACAGAGGCTGCCACTCGAACCTTTCTTCCCATCGGTTGTCGGTTCTTCGAGCTATATGGCCGGCCCATTGCCACTTCAGCTTACTAATCCTTTGGGCTATGTCGGTTACTCTGGTTCTACTGCGGATATCCTCGAGCATAGCCCTCTCCATAGCTCGCTGAGCGACCTTGAGCTTCCTCATACGGCCAGCAGTGAAGGACCACGTCTCAGTTCCGTATGTCATCACTGGCAACACGCACTGGTTGTACAATTTAGTTTTGAGGTTTTGAGGTATGCCTGACGAGAAGATGGGTCGTAATCTCCCGAACGCTGCCCAGCCGAGTTGAATCCGTCGATTGACCTCTCGGTCGAAGTTGGACTTACCTAGTCGGACTATTTGTCCCAGGTAAACATATTCGTCAACAACTTCGAGCTTAGTGCTCCCAACAACTACCGGCATAGGTGTGACATGGACATTAAACATGATTTTTGTTTTGTCCATGTTCATCTTGAGACCTATCCGTTGGTAGACACTATTGAGGTCATTGAGCATAGTGCTTAGGTCCTCCAGCGATTCTGCCATAAGGACTATATCGTCGGCAAATCGAAGGTGAGTGATGTACTCGCCATTGACGTTAATACCGTATACTTTCCAGTCCAGTAGCGAAAACGTCTTCCAATGCAGCGGTGAAGAGTTTCGGGATATTACGTCACCCTGTCTTACACCTCTCTGCAGTTGGATGGGTTTCGTACTCTGGTTCTGTACTCGGATAGCCATCGTAGCCCTACTGTACAAATACTTCAGCACCTCGATATACCGACAGTCCACTTGGCACCGCTGAAGGACTGCAGCACCGCAAATTTCGACGGAATCAAAGGCTTTCTCATAGTCCACATACGCAAGGCAAAGTGGCAGATTGTACTCGTCGGTCTTCTGTACAATTTGCCGAAGAGTATGTATGTGGTCTATGGTGCTAAAGCCTTTTCGAAACTCGGCTTGTTCGGGAGGCTGGAAGTCGTCGAGTCTGCATGCGAGACGATTCGTAATGACTCTCGAAAACAGCACGTCGACGCGGCTCAGAAGGAAATCGGTCTGTAGTTCTTCAAGAGCGTTGTCGCCTTTCTTGAAGAACAAGACCACCGCACTTCTCCTCCACGCCTCCGGTGTAATGCCACCATGGAGGACGGAATTAAAGAGCTTCTGAAGGACTTCAAGTACCGGTTTTCCACTCCGCTGTAATTCCATCCTCGCCTGGGGCCTTACCGTTTTTAAGGTGCTGGAGAGCCATTCTAATCTCGCTCAGACTGACGTCCGGATATCATCGGAATAGTGTCGGATAAGACTTGCTCTTGGATCGTTACTCACACTTGCGCGTGGCTCCGACGATGACGTGTACAGCTGCCCATAGAACCTTTCAATCTCACTCAAAATCTCAGGTGTCCCGGAAACGATGCTACCACACTCGGTCTTCAGCTTCGACAGTTGGCCCTTTCTGGCAGACAGATCTCTGCAAAAGACTTGGGAGCCATGGTGCCGCTCGATCGCTTCTTCAATACGAACTCTATTGAAGTCCCGCCGCATGCATTTGGAGATCATGGAGATCATTTGTACAGTTGCCTGTATACTGTCAAATCTCCTGAAGACTGCAGCTTTATTTCCCGTCAAACAGCCATGAGATTAAGGGTGTGATCGTAGAATTTTTGTGTTCTTCTGCGACGGGTCTTACAGACCTTAGCTCCGACCGCATGGACAGTTTCCACAAGCTTGTCATTCATATCGTCCACTTCATTGCAAAATTCTAGGCACTGAAAACGATTTTGTAACTCGAGCTGAAAGTTTTCGGGACTTTGGATTAGAGCACGAGGGGACGGAGCGTTGACTTCATTAGACGTGACCTCTCAACTTAACGTTTAGGTTCAGTGTGCCTCTCACCATTCGGTGATCGCTGCCAGTTTTCACCCTCGCGATCACTGAGACATCACTGAACAGTTGTCGTCTGGTCGTCATAATGAAGTCAATCTCATTTTGTCGAACCGTCGGGGCTCGACCAGTTTCACTTTCTGTGGGGCCGCTTTTGGAAGAAAGAGTTCATCATAAAGAGTCCTCTTTCTCCATAAAGTCGGCCAGCTGCTGGCCTGGGTTCCGTTGCCCTATTCCGAATTTCCTACTTTCAGCTCACCGCTCTCTCTTGTGCCTAGTTTTGCGTTGAAGTCTCCCATTAACACCGTATAGTGGGTTTTGGAGGAATGCATGGCTCTAGAGATATCCTCATACATTTCCTCCACCTCCTCATCAGGTGTGCCGAGGTTGGTGCGTAAACCTGTATGACCTTCAGCGAATACCGTTTGGTGATTCTGAGTATAAGGTACGCAACCCTCGTCGACACACTCCCGATCTTTAACGTTGTTAACGAGAGACTTGTGGACGATAAATCCGACACCTCCTTGGGACAGATGGTCGCCCTCCCGGTGATAAAATAAGTTGCCGGATTCGAGGATTACCGTGTCCTCCTCTCTTCGGACCTCGGATAGTCCTATTATATTCCAGCGTAACTTATCTATCTCTTCTTCCAGCTCCAGGATCTTCTCGTCAGTCCTCAGGTGCGTGCGTTATATGTTGCCAGGTCGAGTCGTCGTAGGTGGCAGCCAGACCTCCACCGAGATTCTTAGCACCCTGCCCCGTCGTTACCATGGTCGCCACCGTAGCCAGGAATAGCGGGGCCGCCGGGGACTGGGGCCGTTTCTTTGTGTCGTCGCTCATGGGGGTATATTTCCATAGTTGCCACGCTTGGCGAGCGGGTTGGCAACCGCAGATTTTATTGTTTTGGCTTTTATCAGAAAGATGCTGCTGCCCATCTTCTGTATCAGTTTTCCTTTGTCGCCTCTTGCGACACCCACGGGAAGATATGGGGTAGTGGGTATTCTTACCCGCCACTACACGGGGAATGTTACATTATCATTATTATCATGATCCTAGTATCGCAATATCGCAAGTATTGAAATTGGGCTATTACATTGTCAATAATATCATCATCAGTATGCCGTTGAATTTATTAGAGTGAAGTGGTGTTTTGTATAAGAAAATTGAATAAATTTGAAATAAATCATGGATAATAATAGAAAGGCAGCAATAGCTATAGTACTCGCATGCGCGTTGAGAAATAAACGTAAGAGAAAGCGTTGGGTGAAAGACTGGATTTTAAAACGAAATCAATATACTCATTTAAACATTACGCAAGAAATGCTCTTGGGCGACGATTTGGACGATTACTCCAATTTTTTTAGAATGAGTGAGGACTTGTTTGAGAAGCTTTTAGCCATCGTTTCCCCGTATATTACTAAACAAGACACACAGATGAGAGCCGAGAGAAAAGCTTGCCGTAACATTGCGGTACTTAGCAACTGGCAGAAGCTTCAAGTGCTTAAAAACCTCTTCTTTCCTCTCTGATGCTGTCATCAGTGAAGCCGTTATTTCCACATGCAGAGCAATTATATATGTTCTAAAAGATTACATAAAGGTGAGAATAAATAACCTTCCTTATTATAGATATATTTCTTTATTTAGCTACATTCTCTAAAAACATATGGAAAAGAAAATTAAGTAGGTTTAAATGTTGAAAAAAGTGATCCCACTGTATATTCATCAGAGTTGCTGGTCTCAGAGTTAAGTTGGAGAATTATTTTAGAAGCCGGTCCGTTTTGTACTTTTGTATTTGTAGATTTTTTTTTTATGGTATAAGGGTGACAAACGAGCACACAGTCCACCTGATGGTAAGTGGTTGCTGTGGCCCATAGACATCTACATCTATCCACGTTTGCGAATCAAAATGCAGATGCGTTGTCAGCCGTGAGGACTAAGATGGAATGCCTCGTTTCCAGTAAAAAGGGTCTCCGGTTCTCTACACTCACCATACGAAACACAGCAGCATTAAGCTGCTATTTTACGCTGGTATTCTGTGAGAGCGTGGTCCTTTCCCGGTCGAGCCGACCCATTCGTGATACAACTATACTATACTATTAATATAGCTGCAGCATGGCTCTACCACGTATAAAATACTTGTAGATGATGGCTTTTAGATTTTCGGCGTGTGAATGTTGATTCTGTCGCATGTACGAAAAGGTACATTCGATTCTGGTATGTGTAAGACAGGCGGGTAAGTTGTAGACGTGCCAGTTAATGTATATATTTCGCAGTTATCAGAAATTAAGTTTTCTGGTACATGTGCGACAGGTGAAGGTGTGTATGGACAAGGCGTAGGCTGGTGAAGAATGTATTGCGAATACATGCATCTAAACTGAATGTCTGTGTAAATTATTAAGTTGGGCTTCAAACAGTATATCGTGTATCGCTTTTTCTGCATATAATTTTTGGGTTGGATTGAGACTCTTCAATTTATCAGACCATACTAGAGCGGGCGGATTAATATCTTGTTGTGAGATACTGAAGACTGAGACAACAATGAGCAGGCTCTATTAAGTAACTCGTTCTGTTTTGCTAGAGTTCCAGAATTTTCCGTATTTTCACCGGTGGACTTTCATTTGTAATAGATTAAATGACCAAAAAATTGTCCTCTTCACATCTGACTTCAGATAAACCATCATACTGTAAATATGAAATAAAATTGGTGTTATTATTTTTAGATGCCGACAAGTACTGAAGATTGGATTGAAATAGCAAATGAATTTGGAAGGCATTACAATTTTCCTAGATGCATTGGATATTTAGACGGAAAACACATTGAAATTACTAAACCTTATGATTCAGGTCCTGCATATTACAATTACAAATGCTACTATAGCATAGTGCTTATGGCTTTAGTTAATGCAAGAAAGGTTCATCATGATCGATGTCGGAACCAACGGAAAAATATCCGATGGTGGAGTTTTGTTCTATACAAAATTTTGGAATTCTACGAACAACGCAAATTGCAGCTGCCAGAACCATGTCAATTGCCCAATTCCACTGCGATTTTGCCTTATGTATTTTAGGTGATGAAGCTTTTGCTCTTGGCATTAATCTCATAAAACCGTATCCACAAAAAATAGCACTGCTGAAGAACAAATTTTAATAAGCACTTATCGTCCGCTCGACAGGTGGTTGAGTGTGCATTTGGTTTAATGGTTACAATATTTCGTGTACTGCATACACCAATATACTTGGAACCTCAAAAAGCGACATTTGTGGCAACTGCTATTGTTACTTGCACAATTTTCTACTCAAACATAAAGATAGAAAATACATTCATTCAACAGATGATACGGATACATTGTGTAACCTCGCAGCATCTTTTGAACCGAAATGCTTCTTCAAACGCAAAACAGTCAGAGATGAATTTCGGCAGTACTTCGTCGACATGGCACGTCTTGACAGAACTCTGCTGGTTTAAAACTTATGTTATACTATTTTATATAATATACTTATTACTTTATGAAAAAAAACTTAAGTTATATAAACTTTGACTACTGATATTAATATAATTTGTATAGTTTCCGTAAGACATAAAGGCTTTTCGTGTAACTGTTGTGTTTGATGCGTTGTTGACTATGCCAAAAAGCTTAGGTACCTACCTTTTTCAGCCTTGGTTTTCAATATTTGTTAAAATTTAATAGATGAAATGTCGAGGAGGTCGGTTTATGCACTTCATCAGCTCCACAACCCGATCTTTTGAATTTTCAATTTTCTTTAACTCTTTTCTGTAAACATAGACAAGTGAGTAATTAATTGTTCATACAAACAGGAACTGATTACAGGGATTAAAATTATCTTGTGTGAATCAAGCCATAATATATATGTAGGTGGTACCTAAGCTATATATCATCCAACTCCGTTCATCCGTTACAGCGTGAGTACTTAAAACATAAATACCTATTTAATTTACTCACAAACTTTCGTATTATAATTTAAATAAATGTAAAAGCTTTAAAAATAAAGGTTGTTATTTTATTACCTATATGTAGTTCCCACCAAATACTAAAAAGCTACCTACCTATAGTTGCTGCGAAGACTGTTAATTTTTTTCCTCACGTCATCTTTCGTCGCATTTGGCTTCATATTTTTATAAACTTGCACCAACTTGTCGAGGTCTTCATTTTTTGTAACAGTATTTAAATAATGTTTATCTTTCGGATTCCACAAAGACGGGCACGTTTCAAATAAAAGTATAAACTCTTTTAAGTCATTTTTTTGCTCATTACTATCAACCACAGAGCATATTTCATCATCTTCACTACTCGGACCTCGTTCCGCCATGACTGCGGGCGAATACTGACAGAAAAATATCACAAAGCGCTTACATTTCAATATTATTGAAGCCAGTATCGCGGTTCAAGATTTCGGATAACTTGTGATATTATCACGATACTGCGATACGGCCTATTATACTATCAATATTATCACGATATCGTGATAATATTGACAATGTAATATGCCCCATTGAAAGTCACTCTAATGTTTAAATTACCACTGCACTGGTTCGAGAAAAACCTCTGTCCTAGGAAGAACCAGCAAAAAACCCAGCGGGACTTTTTTTTAAATAACAGCTTGCAATCATGTATGTCACACAATTAACTACACAAAACAAATTAGAAAAATATTGGTAAATCAAATTGTGCATGCCTTAAGCGCATTAAAAACATTACGTATAACATGATTATACCTAAATTTTTAAAGAAGTTTAAATACACACAAGTTTTCACTAATAACCTTTACGTATACTTCCAATTTTCCGATAATTTTATGTCAAACTTCAATTAAAAAAAAGTTTGGAAAATCCAAAAGTGCACATAATATGATAATATCCATAATGCTCATAATATGATAGTGAAAAATTAAAAAAAAATGTAAATTGTAGTTCTATTCGTCAAAAAGTTCCAGTAGCAGTCACCGAAGTACACCTTCAAGTCACTCCGTGAAGTCCGGAGTAAGGTCTCATCATAACTAACAAAACGAGCCCATAATCGGCACACCTATTACTACTCGTCGAGGAGTTCCAGTGGCAGTCATCGAAGTACACCTTCAGATCACTCTTTAAAATCCGGAGGTAAGGTCTCATCATAACTAACAAAACGAGACCATAATCGGCACACCTAGTTCTCTTCGAGGAGTTCCAGTAGCATTCATCGAAGTACACTTTCAGGTCACTCTATCAAGTCCGGAGGCAGAGGCGGATTAAATGACGACTGCGTCCTAGACTAGCATAGCAGCTCATCGGCGCCCCTCTAGGGGCCATATTATAACTATTAGAAATTAAATATACTCATTTTGCAAATAAACTATATTAAGTATAATTTATAATATAGTTTAATAATTGCAAAATAATTAGGATACGAGTACCATAAACAGGGGGGCGTAAATGAAAAATGCGATGAGAAAATACGAGCGCTTTAGGAGTAATCAAATACGACGATTTTGTTTTTCGTTTAAAAACTTCCGCGCGCGCCTTTTTAACCTTGCGCCCCTAGGTACGTTCCTAGTTTGCCTTAAGGATAATCCGCCACTGTTCGGAGGTAAGGTCACATCATAACTAACAAAACGAGCCCAAACTCAGCACACCTATTTCTACTCGTCGAGGAGTTCCAGTAGCAAATATCGAAGTACACCTTCAGGTCTCCATAAAGTCCAAGACGTATAAGTATATTTATATATAAATCCTGCGTACTTTTAGCGAAACAAAATATTTTAATAAAAATCTGTGATTATAAAAATAATATCTTACCTTGGTTAAGTATGTATCAAATTTCGTTTTTGGAATATTTTGTATTTCTAAAGCGATCGATATTTTCAGCTCGAACCGCTGTAAACAAACGACCACTCGACGGCGTCTGAGCCCAGAGTAAAAAGTACACTCTGTGGCCGGGGTGAGGCAAAGTGTATTTAGTAAAATAAATTAATAAAATAAAATTAAAAACCGAAAATTTCGCTATTTCTCAGCCGAAAAAATAATTATCACTAAACAAAACAAAATTAAACTGCCATTTACATTCCATGGCTTCCCATATGATAGATTTTTTTATAGGATAGGGTAAAAACGAGCACACAGTACATCGGATGGTAAGTGGTTTGCTGTGGCCCATAGACACCTACATCTATCCTCAATAAAGAATGAAAATGCAGATGCGTTGTCACCCGTGATGACTAAGATGGAATGCCTCGTTTCCAGTAATAGGGGTCTCGTGTTCTCTACACTCACCATACGAAACACAGCAGCATGAAGCTGCTATTTTACGCTGGTATCCTGTGAGAGCTTGGTCCTAACACGGTCGAGCCGACGCATTCGTGCTAAAACTATACTACTAATATAGCTGCAGCATGGCTTTACCACGTATAAAACGTTTAAAAATAGATTGAGTTGAACAATTCATATTTTCAAAAGTTATCGTGTTTACGCCTTAATGCGGACTTGATAAATCTACACCTTGTGCCACTAAACTAACTTTTATGTAAAAATAGCAATTGATCGATTTAAAAAAATTCAACAATAATTTCAAAACCTTTCTGAAAATATGCTTTTATATCATTTATATGTTCAATATGATTATTAGATACGATTTCATACGACAAAACGTTGGAATCTTGATTTATAGGCGCTAGTAGAATATACCTACGCGCTTTGCGCTTAAGGCATGCAACAGCATGGTAGCTATTACCTCATTCCCAGGGTTTTTATCAACCATAAGTTCCTGAGCAGGTCAAATTTTGTTTGTGAGTGCGTGTTATTGCAATAAGATGAGCATGGTTTTGGCTTGGTTTTTGCATCTCTTGAAATATACGCAGCGCTCCGTTTTTCTTTCTTTGTTGATATGAGGATACTTGAAGTATTATTAATTTTACAATATTAAGTAAGGTTAGATGGCGAAACTTTGCTATCGCATTTGGTATCTGGCATGATAATATTTTTTATATTATTTTTAAATTTGAGAGTGGGGTTGCGGGTTCAGCATTATTAAGAAATAATTTTGTATAGGACGCTACGAACACGAGTGGGCTTGCGGCTGTTTTACCGTACATGTAAGTGTACCTATTGTATGTGCATGTGTGAGTGAGAAATCTATTTTTTTTAAATCAAAAATAAAAATTGTAAATGTTTGCTTTTACACGTTATTTCATCGGTATGTTTTTATTTGTATGTGAGCTATGATGTCTTAGATTCATATATTTTGCGTGTCAAATAGCTTTTATTGCGCGTAAAATTTTACTAAAAGTCCCTCCACGTTTTCCTTTCAGGAGTGGTCGTCTCTTTTTATGAATTCAAATTTAATTTCACCGTCGCCTATCACAGTCAAATATACACATGTTTTAACCAGTTCGTAATTGGCCCTGAACTTGGTAGCACCATTTGATTTTTGTGTTGACTGTGAATACGTCAGATTTAAACAATTAAAAGTCAATTTTCTTTTGTTTGATTGCTTTTTCGTGTTCCATATTATAATCGGATCATGGGCATTTCACTTCTAAGGAACCAGGTGCATATTTACCATCTGAACTAGCACCAAGAAATGAATATTTGTGGTATATGAGTAAACTAGTCATGTATGTTAATGTTTCAAGCCTTTTATCATTCTGAGGAAGCTTTACGCTCGTTGTTCTTGCTATTTTTTATAGATGGCACATTGCTTAAATCGTAACCACACTAGTATTTTCAAGCCGCTTTCAAAGTCTGGCAAACCATGAAGCTGTCAACTTTTCTTCTAGTTTCCAAGAGCGAGTTTGCACCCTGCAAAACAGTAACAGAAACAGAAACTGTTTTATTCAATATAGATTATAAATAATACTCATTGAGAGTAACTCTTTTGTTTAATTATCACTGGTTCGAAAAAAACCTCTGTCTGGGAGAGAACCAGCAAGAAACCCAGCAGGACTTTTAAAAAAATAACAACTTTCAATCATGTATATTACACAATTAACCACACAAAACAAATTAGAAATAGCTTGGTAGCGATCACCTCATTCCCAGGGGTTATTATCATCCATAAATTCCTTAATATTATAATAACCCTTTTTATACAAACTTTGTTTAATAAAGTTTTTGAACTTTGAGCAGGTCAAATTTTGTATATTTTCTGGGATTTTGTTGTAAAAGCGTATACATCGCCCCAAGAATGAATTACTGACTCGGTGGAGTCGAGTAATGGTACTACTAGCTTGTATCTGTTCCTAGTATTTACAGAATGAATATCACTTATTTTTGTATAACTACTTTTATTTTTGTGTACGTACATTACATTTTCATAAATGTATTGAGAGGCCAAAGTTAATATATTAATTTCCTTAAATTTTTGTCGGAGCGACTCTTTAGGTTTTAAATCATAGATTGCTCTTATGGCCCTCTTCTGTAAAACAAATATAATTTCAGTGTCAGTCGCGTGTCCCCATAGCAAAATACCTAACGACATTATGCTATGAAAATATAATACGCTGGTAAGAAGTTCGTTCCGGGGAAGTGCAGGAAGTGCTGTTTACACAACGCTCAGTGCGCAAAGCACTCCTCTCGCTGGACGTGAAAAAATCGAATGGTCCTGATGGAGTCCCACCTATTGTGCTGAAGACGTGTGCTCCGGGTTTGCACCGGTTTTAACGCGTCTTTTCCGATACTCCTACTCCCTAGGCGTTTCGTAGTCCCGTACTCATTGAAGACAGCTTTAGTGCACCCAATCCTGAAAAAAGCGACCGCTCAGATCCGTCCAACTACAGGCCTATCGCTATCACCTCCTTGTTCTCCAAAGTAATGGAAACTATTATTAACTGCCAGCTCATGCGGTACCTTGAGGATCACCAGCTGATTAGTGACCGCCAGTACGTCACCGTTCCGTCGGTGACGTCGCTCAGCTGGTGATCTTCTAGGTTACCTAACTCATAGATGGGCGGAAGCAGTGGGTCAAGGGCGAGGCATTAGCCGTTGGTTTGGACATAGCGAAGGCCTTCGATCGGGTTTGGCACAAGCGCTTCTTTCAAGCTCCTTCCTATGGGCTTCCCGAGAAATTGTGCAACTGTATCACCAGTTTTCTTGCAGATCGGACATCAAGAGCGTAGTGGACGTTTCATGCTCGATTACAAGCCCATAACGCTGGTGTTCCACAAGGCTGCATGCTATCACCAACGCTGTTTCTTCTGCATATCAATGATATGTTGCAAACCGGTAACATTCATTGCTATGTGCACGACAGCACCGGTGATGCCTTATATAACGACCGTGCCAATATTTCTCGGGAAAACGTCGCCGAGTATCGGAACAAATTTGTGTCTGAAGTCGAGACTTTGTTGAACAAAGTCTCAGACTGGGGCAACTAAATCTAGTTCAGTTCAATCCCCAGAAGACACAAGTTTGCGCGTTTACCGCTAAAAGAACCCTTTATCGTATCTCCTCAGTTTCAAGGCACTCCTCTGGATTCCTCAGTCAATATTGGAATTCTCGGTGTCGATATATCGAGTGATGTACAGTTTCGTGGTCACTTGGAAGAAGGCCAAACTGACCTCTAAAAAGTTTGGCGTGCTCAGCAGAGCGGGAAGTATTTCATGCCGGTACACCGCTTGCAACTTTACAAGGCGCGGGTTTGGCCCCATGGAATACTGTTCCCATTTTGGGCAGGGCTCCCCAGTGTCAGCTCCTTCCATTTGACCGCATCCAGCGCAGAGCGGTTCGAATCGTCGACGACCGAGTTCTTTCCGATCGGCTTGACTCACTGGCATTGCGTAGAGATGTTGCATCTATTTGCGTATTTTATCGCATCTATCACGGGTAGAGCTCTGAGGAATTTTTTAAAACTCGCGATACCATCCATACCATCTGGATAATTTGCGGTCTATCACTGTGCGATTGTGAAGAAGTTTTCTTCAGGCACAACTTCCTTATGGAATCGATTACCACCAGCGATTTTTCCGGACCGATACGACTTAGGGACCTTCAATAAAGGCCTACTCCTTTTAAAAGGCCGGCAACGCATCTGCAATTTCCTGGTGTTGCAGTTGTTCATGGGCAGCGGTAGTCACTTACCGTCAGGTGAGCCGCATGCTCGTTTGCCCCTCTTCTATAAAAAATATCAGCATGTGTGGTTAGGATGCTGTTGGTAGAGTTACGCATACGACTCAGTAACAAGGCATGAAAGCCATCCGTGTGTGCCTCAGCAAACATGGCAGAAGCACTACAATAACGCGGCAATCCCAACAGCATCCTGAACACAATATTGTATTGGACATTTACGCAGGACGTTGTATACCGCTGCGTATATCTAACCACAAGTTGCATTATGTGTAAAAGCACTGACAATACGCTTTAAAAAGCGTTACTTTTATTTCTTTAGTACATCGTGCAAACCTGCGGGCTAGCATATTACAGCAAACAGTCAACGCCCTGCGTTCCGTTTCTATATCTAAGTCATAGTTTAAGTCCTCTGTTACCCAGTGGCCTAGGTACTTAAATTTGACGACTCTCTTCAAAGGACTACCACAGAGTTTAACAGTAGGAATGGTGAGCTGCCTTTTAGTGCCTGAATTAAAAACCATAAGCTCGCTCTTTGTTACATTATACTTGGGCCCATGGGTCTTTGCGTAGAATTCACAGATCCCTAGCAGCCTTCTGAGTGCACCTATCGTGGGATTCAGCAGCACCATGTCATCTGCATAGCTTATATTATTTATACAAACTCCGTCTATAGAACAACCGCCCTTAGTGCTGCTGAGCTCCACAATCGACTGGTTTATGTATAGGTTGAAAAACGTAGGCGAACTCAACTCTTCTTGTCTGACCCCGCATTCCAGCCTATACCTCCCAGAAAAGCTGCTACCCCATCAAACATAGCTTATTTGGTTACTATACCAATATTTAAACACGGAGATAATCTCCTGGGGCAAATCAGTCTCTTCCTGTAATTTTCGCTATAAGATATCATGATAGATCTAAAAACAGGCATACACTGGCGTTTTCTATCTATGTAGTACCTTACAGTTTGCTTAAGACATAAAATTGCGCTCTCTGTGGATAGTCAGGTTTGAACCCAAATTGTGCATCATGCAGATGAATATGCTTTCGGAAAAGTCTGTTAAGGAGACTGTCCAGCACCTTAGCTATTATGGTGGCTAGTGAAATTGGCCTGCAATTATTTAAGGTCGATGTATCCTTTGTTCTATTCTTAAAATAGGCACCACAATGGTCTTCATGGGATCAGTCGGAAGATACTAATGTGCTATACATAAACTTAGAAATAGCCAACACTCTTGGCAGGTGGGCTAGCATGTACCAGATGTTCAATGCTAAGCCCATCATGCCCTGGTGGCTTGCCTCTAGTCATAGTATTTATTAATTCAGAGACTTCTTTGCGAGATATCCTTATACACGATTGTCTAAGACGTTCACCATCGATTACTCGCGAAGACGGACTCCGTGGTGACTCTACTTTAAAATGATCTTTAAATAGATTGGCTATGTCTCCAGGCTGGCTGTTACCCATAATATTAGCGGGAAGGCTTGACTTGAGACTCAGCTTATTCGAAAGTTTCCAGAATTCTTTAAATTTATTTGTGAGTGACTTGATGCGATTTTATCCATTTTAGTTGCTCTGCGTTATTTTGACACCATTTAACTTTGACTTAAAATCTCGTCCAGTTTCACATTTATTATAATAATAACCCGAAGATGGCTTACCGAATAAGACCCAAGTTTGAAAGCAAGTGGAGCCTCGCCGTGGGCACTTCTAAGGTATTTATTCCACCCGCAACATATTTCCTATTCCTTTTGTTATTATTCTGCGCTGATTCTCTAAGAATAGTAACAATATTACTGTACATAGCATCTAAAATTAATTTGTGATTATTATTTATACATAATATATCATAACAACAACTCTTAAACTCTTATGGAAAATTTATGTCCTTTAATTTAGAGTGACATAATTTTTTATAAGTTATAATAAATGCTTTTTTATCTAAAATAAAACTGCATAAAACACATACACTGTCATCGTCATTATAACAATATTAATAGGAATGTAAAACAAATTAAACTATATATATTTATTATATTATGTTATGTAAATAAAAGAAAATTAAACTTTTACTAAACATAATTAAACTTCTTCTCTTAAATATCTTCATTAAAAATTGTGAAAGCAAACATTTGAATTTCTAAAGATAAGCTCGTTAAATGTTTCTGAACAACTGTGTTGCAAGTCATTTAATTGACGCCCCTGCCGTCTAGTATATTCGTTCGACTTTTTCAAATCATAAAGAGTTTATTATGTCAGTACTGTCACTGAGTTTTCTGCTTTAATTAAACTTTAAATGTTAATAAGGAGTATTGATGACAATTGTAAGTAGTTGGATTGCAGAATGAATTTCTTTATTGAAGCAAAGCCAAATTTTTTATTCATCAACAGTCTGCTGCTGGGCATAGGCCTGTTCTGCAATTTGCCGCATGCGTGTTAATAACCACAGCTTTTAATATTATTATTAAGTTGTTATCAAGAAGACGCTGCATCATGTAGATCTCCTGTTTCAATTTTCTCTGTCGTCTCTAACGACACTCACGGTATGATATGGCGTAGTTGATTAACACGCCGCTACTGAGATTCAGTGCATGGCCCGAAAAAGTTTTCAATATTTATAGTTTTGATAATTTTAGACGTCTGTGGTAATTTTTAAAGATTGTTTATTTATAAAATAGAAGTGACAAACGAATTAAAAGTTACCTGATGGTAAGTGCACCTGCAACAAACTTCAAATAAAGAAAGCTACAGATGCGCTTACACCTCTGAGGACTTAAATGGAATGCCTCGCATGAGATAAAATATACTTTTTTATGAAAGCATTTCCTCCACACTAGAGTTTTCTCATGTATCTTGAGGGCAGTTTACGTACATAAACTTCACAAGGACAAAAATCGAGACCCTGAACAATTACGACTATTTGTAGGCCATACAAATAATTGTTCCGTGCAGCACTCAAACCCGCGACCCTTAGCGCTGCAACTCATTGCTAAACTACTGCGCCACGGAGCCGTCGTGTTGCGTTTAATTAGTTTAAGAGCTATAAATATAGCATTCGTATTGCTAATATATTATCAAATGTTAACAAAATCGATCATCGAGTAAAATAGTCATACCGATAGCTTATTTGTTACGGTATTTGGTGGTTTTCACAGTCTGCCGACTTATTTATTGTGCTGGTAACAAAATAGACTAGTGATGCACGATTATGAATAACTCTCATCAAGTTTTCGATTGTATATTCGAATAAAATTAATAAATTAAAAAGAATTATCACTAATGCTATCCAGCGCGAATACAAATACCATGAACTGGGTGGTAGGACACCTTTTCTGCCTATGAGTTCGCCTGGGTAGGTTTTATTATTTCAAATAACAACTATCATGACAGGAAAAACCTAATGCGACAGTGTAGTTCTTTTCATGCATAACAAAAATGGTCATTAACTGTAACAAATTGTAAACAATCTTACCTAGTGAATTTACTCAAGGTGCAATAGAATAGGTCAATGCCTTAAGCCATTCTATTAAGAATGCGTAACGTTCGCATTAAAGGCACCTTGTCGAAAAAAATGGTACGGGCGCGGCACAGACAGCAGCCGCCGCAGCCGCCGTTTCCACACGTACCTGTCTGGAACACGGCCCAATCCGCCTCAATATGTCGCTATTTTATATTTTTCCTCTAAGCATTTTAAAAATATATAAGGCAAATGCTACGTCTCGTCTTACCCTCAACTCGTTGTAGCCAACCATACCGATAATAAATAAAATGGGGTACATTAATGGGTACATAGGGTAGACTCCATAATATCGCATATATAGGTGTCTAATAAATTTATTTTGCACACGTTCCAGCATTGTACTATACCTATTTTCGTGCGGCGACCATACCGCGGGTCTCAAACTATAGGAGCGTATCCTCAAAACCGTTACTTTACAGGAGATACAAAAAACTTAACAACTTTTCTTGTGATTGAGCCGGGTCGTTGTGTTTTTGCATGTGGCCATATATTCACACTTCAGTTACTATGGGATGATTGATTTTAAGTTATTTCCTCTATAACACTAGGTTTTGGTCCTTACGACTATTTGGCATGACGGCGAAACGGTAAAAGTACGTCAAAATTCGCCTAAAAATGCTTGGAATTTATGGACGTAAAACATTTTTCCTTAAATTATTAATAATTGTACCAATAGTAATTGGAACCTAGTTGGTGATTTTAAATATTGCAATTTCGGAATGAGAAACCATCAAAATTAACGTTATTTTCGTGTTTTTTGAAAATTGTACGCCTGTTTAGCTTGTCAATAATATTGAGATGTATTTGTTTTCAAAGTAGTAGTATAAACCATTTTCGTGCAATAAACAAGAACAACAAAAAAATGGTGGCAATTACACAATATTTTCTGAGTGAAAAGAAAATTAGACCAAAAAATAAGCATACAAAAAATAAAATTTGTTCATAAATCGGAATATAATTATTTAAAATGACATAAAATCACAAACGTCTAAAATTGAACATAAGACATTAGAAGAAACGAAATAAAACCGAAATCTTAAATCAAACTTCTAAAAATTAATTTTTATTCATAATTCAAAAGAACATAATTATTTGAAATTAAACAAAAACATTTTGAAAACAGATTTGAGGTTTAAAATTAACGACACATGAGATTTTCATAAAAAATTAAATCTAAATCCTTAAAAGAAACTTATGGCCATAAAAACCAAGCATAGTAAATTCTCTAAAACATTATAAAACACAATAAAAGTTTTCAAAATTAAAAGCATAGGAAAAATTGAACAAGTAAGGAAAACTTAAGTAAAGGATACTTCAGTTTTCCTTATTTGTCTTATTTAGTTAACAAGCAATCTTGGCATGCCTCATTAATGCAATTTGCCATTAAAATTATTAAACGATGACAAATTAGCAATCCTTATTGCAATTCTGGTATTACGAGGGTGACACTGAAAGTTCTTAGAAAATCAAAAACTGAACAAACTAGCAAGTTATTAGTTTTATTATATATTTTCAAAATAGTGTCCATTTACATCAATACATCGCTGCATTCGATGGAACCACTGAGAAACACTTTGCCCACTCGTCCTTAGGGGTCTCTTCGACGGCATTTTGAAACGCAGAAGTTTTTCTTTTATTTTCGGAAATAAATAAAATCGCAAGGTGCGAGGTCAGGGCTATAGGGCGGGTGACCCAGTAATTCCGCGTCTAACGTCGCCAAGTAGTCGACTGTTTGCTTGGCGGTGTGCGACGAGGCGTTGTCGTGAGAGGAGGATCCTACTGCGAGGTCGTTTCTCCCGAACTTTTCCAAGACAAGTGGCAAACAATTGTTAGTGTACTGTTTACTGTTTTCGATCCTCTAAAACAATTTTTGCGTAATGACCTGTCCTTCCGAAGAACGAGGCCACCATCTTTTCCCACGCTTCAACCTCTCTTCTTAAGTTGGCAACTCCTCGGAAGGAAACACCCAGACAGCAGACTATCTCTTAGTTTCAGGATCATAACAATAAATCCAGCTTTCGTCACCCGTAAGTATGTCGAACACAGCATTTGAGTCACCTCCGTTAAATCTTTGAACCATTTCACGACACCAATCAACACGACGGGTTTTGGGCCTCTGTCAAATTATGAGGTATTCACCGGGCACAGCTTCCTGACCGCTAAATATTCATGGAGGATTTTGTGCTGATAAGTCACTCTTTTGTCAGTCTCATTTCGTTGGTTATTTAATATTGACATTGGTGCCAAATGCGAGACTAATGAAACATATAAAAAGTTAGAATAGATATTTTTTTCAATATAAGTTATAAGTAATTCTTAATAACGATTTTTTACTTTTACCAATGGTTCAGCAAATGCCCCTTTTCTGGAAAACCAGCAAGAAACCCAACGGGACTTTTTTAAATATATCATACAATAATATCTACTTATGTTGTACAAAACTTATTCAAGAAACAGATTGAAGCGATCACTTCATTCCCAGGGTAATTATCAACCATGTATTCATTTATATTATAATAACCAGTTTTGTTTAATAAATTCTATAAAATTGGTAATTGAGAGACCTTATATATTTCTGGTACTTTGTTGTTTTAATAACTGACTCTGTGTATATATTGGGTGTTGTTGACATGACAATGCGTCCGCGTTTTAACGAAATCTTGAGACAGTATAACAAAATATGTACATACGTCTATACATACATCTGCTGTAGTGACTAAATATCATCAGAAGCATATGGACATTGACGGTAATATGCGCATACGTCTTTATGGCACCTCAAATTTGCCCTAATAAGCAATAATATTGGGCCTACGTCTATTAGACGGCTAAATGGCCTAAAAATAATTTCAGACTCTCTACCTTACGACAAATGATATTTTGCAATTTACTCAAGTAATTAATATTAAATTATTAAAAAAAATTGAGATTACGTATTTGTTATTGTAGAATCCAATGGCATTAAAATAAAAATCGCATTTTGCATATACGCCCCTATGGTTTGAGACTACTAGCGTATTATACAGGAGGATGATTACCTTAATGTTCGTGAAGCCGTGAACTATGAGAAGAATGAAGCCCAAGGTTCTATACGCTTTTGCATCAATAGATAATGTGTTCCTAAATGATAATTCACTATTTAGTCGAACGCTACATCTTTAACTTCTTTAACTCTTACCATTTGCAAACCATCAACTTCATAGTTACATACAATGGCGTGCGCTTTCTAGTGAACGAAATTGTTATACATTTGGAGGTGTTAAACTGTAAACAGCTATTCTTGCTCCATTCCACTACTCTGTTTACGTCATGTTGTAGCTTTTACAGTCAGCCAACGTTTCTACCACACGATATAACTTGACGTCATCAGCAAAAGAAGGCACTTAGATTCCTTAACTACCTCAGGCAAATCGTTAACCAATAGTAAAACTGAAGTGGCCCTAAATTACTGCATTGGCTTACTCCAGATTTTGTTACTTATGGGTCCGACGTATAAATAGAATAGAATAGAATAATTTTTATTCAATATTGATTACAAGTAATTCTTATTGAAAGTCATTTTTTTACTTTACCACTGGTTCGAAAAAATCCTCTGTCCTGGGAAGAACCAGCAAGAAACCCAGCGGGACTTTTTTTAAATAAATTTTACAATATAAATGATTACAAACTATTTACAAAATTTATTTTAGAAACAGCTTGGAAGCGACCACCTCATTCCCAGGGGTTATTATCAACCATGTATTCATTTATATTATAATAACCCTTTTTATACAGTTTTTGTTTAATTAAATATTTAAACTTGGTAATAGAGAGACCTTGTATATTTTCTGGGACTTTGTTGTAATAGCGTATACATTGCCCCAAGAATGAATTACTGACTCTGTGAGTTGAGAGACTGGTACTACTAGCTTGCGTTTGTTCCTAGTGTCTACAGAGTGTATATCACTTTTTACTAAAACCATCTTTGCTTTTGTGAACGTACATTAAATTTTCGTAAATGTACTGAGAGGTCAAAGTTAATATATTTATTTCTTTAAATTTTCTCTAAGAGACTACATAAAATACTATATATAAACACTCACGCCTGTCACCCAGAGGGGTAGGCAGAGACTACGGACTTCCATTTGGCACGATCCTGACACACTTCTCTCGCCTCATTCACATCCATATACCTACGCATACACGCTCGTCGGTTAAGGGTACTCCTAATCTGGCCCATTTTCAATATATCGCCAATTTGGTCGATAAACCTTCGTCTAGGCGTCCCTTCCGACTCTTCCGTTCACTTCTGCAACATAAATTTGCTTTGTCACTCTTTCCTCGTTCATTCTTTCTACATGACCAAACCACCGAAGCATTCCTTTCCTAATCCTGGTCACAACGTCATCTTGCAAACCACACTTTTCTTTTATCACACTATTTCTCACCCTGTCATTCAGATTCAGCCCTAGCATACTCCTTAATGACCGCATTTCTACAGCATTTATTCTACTCTCATGCTTCTTCTGCCAGACCCAACTTTCACTACCATACATTAAAGTAGGGACTAACACAGCATTATGAATTGCCATATGTGCCTTTTTTGATACATTCTGACTTTTCATAATAGCATGTAGAGCCCCATTCACTCTATTTCCTGCGTTCACTCGTCGTTCTATATCCTTATCATATCTACCATCCCTGCTAAATAAACATCCCAAATATACAAACTCATCCACTTGCTCAATCATCTCCTCCTATTCTTATTTCACATAACGTTTTACTTTCTTCTCTTTCAAAAACCATCACTTTCGTCTTACTTGCGTTCACTTTCATACCCCTTTCTTTTAATGACCAGTTCATTAAAGTAACCATCATTTGCAACTCGGCCGCCGACGATGCAAATATGACTTGATCATCGGCGTACTATCGGCGTACAAAAGGCATTTGACGGTTAACTCACCCATTCTCAACCCACATTCTTCAAATTTCAAAGAGACTCTCTCGGTTTAAGGTTGTAAACAGCTCTTATGGCCCTCTTCTGCAAAACAAAAATAGTTTCTAAATCAGCTGCATTTCCCCATAGCAAAATACCATAAGATATTATGCTATGGAATTAACTGAAAAACTAATCTAGCTGTCTCGACACTAGTGAGAACTCTAATCTTTTACAGCATAAGCTGCAAAGCTTAGTCTGATTGCTAGTTTGAATATATGGGGCCCCACTGAAGCTTTGCGTCGAGAGTTATGCCAAGAAAAACATAGGTTTAACAGGGCTCAGTTCTCCCCATTTAAAAACACATTGGTATTCAGATTTTTAACATTCGTTGTTGTAAATTTAATACATTTAGTTGTATTGCCGTTTAAATGTAGATTATTAACGTTAAACCAATACACTAATTTTGATATAGCATTATTCACTTCATCACATTTAAATGATTGACGTTTAAGTTTAAAATCAAGGAAGTATCATCGGCAAATTATACTATATCATGATTATTCCTACAAGGGAAGGTAAGTCATTAATATACACTAAAAATAGGAATGGCCGAGAATCGACAACCATTTTACGGACGACCCGGAAGAACTTTTACCATTGATAATAACTTTCTGCATTCTATAACTTAAATATAAAATAATAAGTGTAAGCGCTGTGTTCTTGACACCATAGTACTGTAGCTTCCTGATTAATGTCTCATGGTGAAGGCCTTGGAAAAGTCACAAAATACACCCAAAGTATCCTCTGTATTCTACCATACACAAAAATATGTTTTATAAGTTCGACTCCGGCATCGGTAGTCAGCGACCTGTAAAACCAAATTGATTTTTATGAAGCAATTTATTTATATTAATAAAACTTAACATCTGATCTAAAATAATTTTTCAAACGATGTTCATTTATTGAAAAAACACAACTTTCTCATTTTCTGTTTTTGTGTATGTAAGACAATGAGACCAACTGTCCACAGTGATCTGAACTTAAATTTTGAATGATTGATTTATGCAAGTCGTTCTAAGAATAAATTGCCAAGATTTTACGATTTAAATAATGAGCTAAACTTAATACGGAGCAAGTTACTACGGAAGAGTTTCAAGGAGATTGATGTTAAAGTCTCCACATATTACAACAGACTTGTTCTGTTTACTAAGTTTGAGCAAAACTTCTTCCACAATCTTTTCAAAATAGTCGTAAGTAGCACATGGGGGTCTGTAAACACTTACAACAATGAGGTGCTCGAGCTCGACACAAGCCATTTCTACAGTTCGCTCAACAGAGAGGCTCACAATATCCTTACGTTCTTTATATAATAATGATTTATCAGCTAATATTAAGAAGCCACCACGTAAACTTTTTTCTCTATTGAAGGAACTGACCACCTGGTGATTTCTGAAATTAAACATTAAATTATAATATTTTAGCCAATGTTCAGTTATACAAAGGATATGTAAATTGTTAGTATTTAAAAATAATTCAACTTCCAATTTTTGCCCATCATGCCTTGTAAACTCTTATTATTCCTAGAGATTGCCTCTATTGTAGCATTCGCTAATTTAAATTAGCTGGAACTGATTCCAAATTAAATGTCAAATGATTATACTGCTCAATAGAAGCAGTCTTGGTAGCCAAAAACTTGGCTTAGTTAAAATGTAAATATTGATAATATGGCCGGCATATTCCACATACTGCTTTCTACCTGTCATATAGCTGGCAAATAATTTTAACAAATTTAGAGTGAAGCCAACTGCCGCTAACTTTTTTAGCAAGACGTCGTTATCCACTAAATCAAACGCTTTTTAAAGTCAAAGTAAGCGGCGTCGATTTGCATCCCCCTATCCACTGCGAAAAACGAACTTACAGTCAACCTGACGGTAAGTGCTTGCTGTAGTCCATAGAGACCTACGATTACCGTTATAGCCACTGCTGAACTGCCTACCCAATAGATTACCTCATATTGGGGATATTTGCCATAGTAATAGATCGTGTAGTAGCGATACAAGACTAAGACGTAAGAATATCCGGTACCCAATTTCAACCCGTGGGTGTCGTAAGAGGTGACAGAGGAAAACAAATCTAGAGATGGGCAGTAGCTTCTTCTTAAAAACGACAAAAATAAAAAACTGCGGTCGCCAACCAGCTTGCCAAGCGTGGCAATTATGGCAAATAGAGACCTACATCATTCATCAATTACAAATCAATATGAGACCTAAGATTTAAAGTTATGCCTGATTCTATTAATAAGCCTCGTTTTCAGTAAAAAAGGTGTCCATTTCTCTTCACTCATCATACAAAAGACCGCGGCATTATCTACTCTTTCACGTTGGTATTCTATGCGAGAGTGATCCTTCCTGGATCGAGTTGACCCATTCGTAAAGTCATATCAGTGGCAGCGGTGGCTCTATCAGTATCTAATCCAATTTTAGCACCCCCCTTATTTCCGTACCATACAAAACGTTCAAGAAATATACATTAATACCATAAACCTGTACCCGAACCGTAGTTATATATTAAGTGAACGAACGCGCCGGGGGAGCAGAAAGTTGTTGGAAACGCACTTTAATATTTAGAAGCACGATACGAAATGCCCGCAGACAAATCTGTGGTTAATCCTATTTGTTGGGAGTTGAGTAAAGTGAAAATAGGTTGGAATTCAATATTGAATAATGCAACCATAAATTTGTTAGGATCCATTACAACCTATAAAAGTCCACTGTTGAACATAAACCTCCCCCATAGATTGCCTCATAGAGGTGATTTTTCCTTAGTTGCCACGCTTGGCAGCTGGGTTGGCAATCGCAGTTTTTTATTATTTTAAGTTGTTATTAGGAAGATGCTGCTGCCCATCTCCTATTTCAGTTTCCATTAGTCGCCTCTTAGGACGAAACGATATGGGGTAGTGGATATTCTTACACTGCCACTAAAAGGACACAACATCACGGTTACAACTGTGACCGATATATCTATTAACTCTTTATATATATGATACGGGTAGTGCTCGCAGGACGCGTAAAACTATGCTTGTCCGGTGATTTTTGGGTAATGTCCGAAAACTTTGTAAGGTATAAAAATGTCCGCGGCTTTACTTAATAATAGTCCATAAAAGCATATCAAAAGTAAACTTCTCGGCATAAGCCGCCATATTGGCCATAGTTGGCGCACTTGGCAGGTGGGTTGACAACTGAAGTCTTTTCTACCGACTTCAAAAAGGAGGAGGTATTCAATTCGACTGTATGTTTTTTTTTATGTTTGTTACCTCATAACTTTTTTTCTTGTTGAACCGATTTCGATGTCGATGATTCTTTTTTATTTGAAGGCTGGTGCTTCTCATGTGGTCCCATATAAATTTGTTCAAGGTTTGACCAGTAGTTTTTGAGTTATCCTTAATAATTTATATTGAAGTCGGTTGTACAACATTTTTAATATTAGCACTTGTGTTGTTTCCAGTTGTTATTAGGAAGATGCTGCTACTCATCCCCTATTTTATTTCCCTCTGTCGCCTATTACGACACCCACGGGACGATATGGTGTGCTTTCATATTTTTGACAAATGTGACATATTAAAAAAGTTAAAAATTAATTAGCTAAGATAAATTAATAAAATGATGTTTCTTACCTAGTTTAAAGAGCACCTCCCGCCCTCCCCCAATTGTGTTCACTATCCCCATCACCACTAATCCCAACACCACTACTCTCATCACCACTACACCAGGAAAGACACACCATCGTCGATAATACAACTTAATAATATAAGAGTTATTTTTTATGTTATTCACATATCATTTGCATATTTTGAAAAGTTTAGGTGTATCAGAGGGGCGTACATTTCTAGTCGCTTGTGAATATTTGTCTACTACCGCAGTTATAAAGAAATAAACATGTACATTTGAATCTGTGAGCATATGAAAGATCTTGATGAACAAAGTTTTTAGAGGAAGCCTGATGACGTACGAGTATGAGTGCGACGGAGACTTGCCAAAGTAAATACGAATTTAATCAGCCGTGTCCGACCGCGCCGCACCGCCTTTAAGAAGTGTCTTCCAAAACAAATTTTATCTTACAAATATCGTAGTTTTTTTACAAAATTGAAGTAATAAACAAACTTACAGTTCACTTGATGGTAAGTGGGTACTGCAGCCTATGGACATCTGCAACCAACTTCAAAAGGATACATACAGATGTGCTGTCTCATTTGAGGACCAAAATGGAATGCCTATACCCTTTATTCTTTTAATATGCTTTCTATACCGTTCAGACCCAAACCCAGAAGTGCAGAAATAAGTAAGAGGGTGACAATTCTGACAAACTCCTAGGCAGAAAAGTAGTCCTACCACCTAGGTGGTCCCACTTTGTGAATATTAGTAATGGTAACAATATTGCTAGTATTTTTCTTTTTATTAAAAAAAGCTCGCATTTTATATGATATTCTGATTTCTATTGAAAAGTCTGTGCATCTTATGGAATCGTTGAATCGAAGAAAGTTCAAGTTGACTCAGCTTTACTTTGCCGGCTAAGATGAAATGTCTTATAAGCTCTAATTATACCAGCTCTTTTTTACAAAACAAAGCACGATGTCAGAACTTCTGGCAGAAATTCTTTGGTTCGTGTGGACTATGAAATATTACGAGATCAAAGTAACAATTGGAATGTCGTCAGTTACATTAAAAACTTTGCTCTTCAAGTTCACTGCTGAACATAAGCTTCTCCCATAGATTGCCTCACTATGAAGATATTTTTTATTATTATTATCAAGTTCTTCCCATCTACGAGTACGACACCCACGGAATGAAACTGTGTAGTAGAATCGCTTGGCCACCACTCAAACGTCAAAGACAATGACATGTTTTGTTAGTTAATTTTAGTGTTCACGGGCTACACAAATATTTTTTTGGGATAGAGTACTCATACAGTCAAACAAAATTATACTATTTATGCTATCTCTAATAATTCAAGGAAAAACGGCCAAACAATCTATCATATGGATTCTGCTGCCTATGAACATCTGCAGCCAACTGCAAACCTACTTTATATTGTCTGATATTGCTAAAAATTTGCAGATTTGCAGGTAAATCGTTAAGAGACCAAGATTTTTTTATAAAACTTCTGGATATAACAGGCCAGCCTTCGCACATCGTCCTTCACATGAAAGGTTGAGGAGAAGTATCAGGTGGAGGCGGATCTCCACCTGCAAGAGCATCAGTTCTATGAGTTCTGGGTGATGGCGGCCGGAGAAGGGTAAATGAGTGCCATGTTGTCAGAAGACCTAGTAGTAGATTTAGGATAGATGATTATTTAAATTTTATGTTGGTAGAGCCATGCTGCAGCTATATTGTGATTGCAGCACGAATGGGTCGGCTTGACCGGGGTAGGACCACGCTCTCACAGAATACCAACGTAAAATAGCAGCTTAATGTTGCTGTGTTTCGTATGGTGAGTGTAGAGAACCGGAGACCTCAGTCCTCAGGGGTGACAACGCATCTGCATTTTGATTCTTAATTGAGGATAAATATAGATGTCTATGGGCCACAGCATCCACTTACCTCTAGGCGGACTGTGTGCTCGTGTGTCACCCTTATTCTATAAAAATAAATAAAAAAAACGTTACCTCTGTACCAATCTGTCCTTTTTACTAGCTAAGCCCATGTTAATTTTAATTTTCTTTAACCAGTCAACTGCTGGAGATAGGAAATGTTTGCTTTCAACGTCCCTCAACACCACAGTCACATACCTTATTCTAATTAAATAGTCGCCTCTTTTGTAGAAACGAACGATATCGCGAAGAAAATATTAAGAGTCTTTCAAATTGTACCAAATTTAATTTCAATGAGAAGCATTAGCGCGGCCGACGCTGCAGAGAAGTGCTACAGTAGTAATTACAGTCACGTACCCTTCTAAAGGAACGTCTACTATATTTAAGAATTTTATCGGACTATATTTATATTTTCTTTTCTTATTAACAAAACGTTAAACCCATACCTAGTAGAATTACGTGGTAAAGCCACGCTGCAGCTATATTATGGCTGCAGTGCGAATAGGTCGGCTCGACCGGGGAAGAACAACGACCAGGGCAATCTATAGGGAGACTATGTTTTGCAGTGGAATTTTGATAGGCTGTAATGAATGAATGGATATTTATATTTATTGTGTGATATTTAGAGACATCTGGAGAGCATTTTTATTAAAGTGGCTAAAATAAGTGTTAAAATGGATTCGAACTTTGTCAACACCTAAGCCCAGCAGTAGCGAGTTTTACAAGATATATAAGATAAAAAAGCTCATTTCACTTTTTATAAAAATTTCACGCATACATTTGATGCTGAGATAAAGAAGGAGAGATAATAGCGACACATAAATTCTGTAGAGTGTTTCTAAATTAATTAAGTTTGTATGTAATCTTGTTCAAATTACTCCTGCTTCACTACGCTTGATTAAGTTGTAATTAAATAGTACTTCGCAAACACCAATCGTAACCGCCATTATTGCTATAGAAACAAATTGCTGTCTTCATTACTCGTACAGATTTTTTTTTAATTTGAATGTAGATACAAACTTCGTTAATTAGTTTTTTGCAAATATTGAAATAATAACTTTTACATTTGAAATTTGATCAAGTGTACCAAACCTGTGAGACTAACTAAGAAAATATTATGTTTTATTACATTTATTTATTAACATAAGTATACACGGATATATCTATTTTTATATGAATATATGATTAGATATCCGTAGTTGTTACGTTGTCTTATGAATTTATTTCTGTTCAGATGTTTATGTATTTTATTTGTTATTTTCTTATTTAGTACTGGTATATCTATTTTTCTTTATATTTTGTATTTCATTAAGGCACCTGTCACTACTCTACCAAGCCTTGTGTTGATTGGCAGAAAATGCCATTTGGCATTGAGTGCGCCCTTTTGACCTTTATGGTTAAAACAGGGAGGTTTTGAAATAAAATAAATACTATAATTAAATATTGGTAATAATTAATACTGATGTAATGAGTTGTGGCACGCAGTATTAAACAAAAACATCTTTCTTTTATTTCTTCAAGAAGCGCGTCAAGAGGTTGAGCATGGTTTTAGCGTTACTTGAAATGTATGTGCTCTTGATATGTTCTGTATATCTTTCTTTGTTGCTTGAGTCTAGGTCTCGATGTTTATCCGTTTGCAATTTATGTAAAAGGCTATAATGATTGTTGTATTGCTTGGTAAAATATGAGGTGAGAGTCTAATCATTGTTATGTTAGATTCGCATTACTTTATATTGAGATTTTATCGTAATTCTGACAAGGCGACTGCTCGGTACACCTGAACAAATCTCAAAGGAACCCGGATCGTAGTCAGTCTCCGAACTACGTATCACGAGAACGTGCGAAACGTAATATTATGTGGTAATTGGTGCTGTTCCATATCAAATCTTACTACATTTATCGCATAAGTTATTATTGAAGGCCGTGGTAGCTCAGGGGTTAAGTGCTCGTCATAAATTTTACAGAACGCAAGAAACCCGGGTTCAATCCCCACCGGCACCAATTAAATTGTTAATTGCAATTTTAAGTGTAGTGACGACGTAAGAAAATTCACTAAGTACCCCAAATCACAAATTAAATTATTAAAGCACACTTCGGCTGCCAACTCGCTTGCCGTGCGTGACATCTATGTCAACCTATTTATTTAATGAATACGGGTGACAAGCGAGCATACATCCGAACGCACATACCAAACAGGAGCATTGAGCTACTATTTTACGCTAGTGTCCTGTGAGAGCGTGGTCCTTCCCAGGTCGCACCGATCCATTCATGCTACAAACTCTACCCTACCACGTGCAAAATTATAATCTATGGAGAGTACTATGTTCAGCAATCGACTTAACATAGGCTGTAATAGACGGAATTTTAAGTGTTTATTTACCACGTGCGCGGCGGTGTAGGAAGATATTTTGAGGAAACGTATCTGCGGAATAAAACTATTTTGAAGACATGTGTAGGCTGCAAACACGCACTAGAGCAGTGCGAACTTAATGCTCCATAAACCTCTAAGAAAAGAGAGTAGGCTACGCCACTGCCACTGTGTAGTGGCGGTGTAAAATATCCATTACCCCATATCATCCCGTGGGGTCGTGAAGAGGTGACAAAGGGTAAGAAATCAGAAGATGGGCTACAGCATCTTTCTTATAACAACTAAAATAAAAATAAATCATGGTTGCCAACCTGCTTGCCATGCGTGGCAAATATGGTAAATATCCCTCCTATGAGGCAAACTATGGGAGAAGCCTATGTTCAGCAGTGGACTTTTGATAAGTTGTTACGGTAACGGTATTATAACTTTTTAAATAAATTTCGAGCCGTGTTTATTTTACAAAAGAATAAACATGCGTCTAAAGTAATGTAACAAGCAATGTAAATGTAAAAGGGTAGATGTTGAAATGAAATAAAACAATCTGTGTGTGAGGTATTAACAAAATTATTTTTTATTTGAAAGGCCCACATGTGACATTAAGAGTGGAATATGACACCGTTCAAGTGCCCGCCTCGGCTTTTACAGTGGCACGGATCCGAGTGGTCTAATTTTCAATTACTCTTCTGCATAGATCCGGCTAAATTTGAGCGATTCCCTGTGTTATGTTCACCATTAGAGCATCTGTTGATTGTGGTTTGTTTGCATAGACCTGCGACTTCAAGAAACCCCACAAGAAAAAGTCTAGCCGAGTCAAGTAGCATGACCTCGGTGGCCAATTCACATCACCTCTGCGAGAGATAAGCTTACTCTCAAATCGCTAATAGATAATATCAATCGTGGCGTCCGCTTTGTGGCACGTAGCGCCATCCTACTGGAACCACATGTTGTCTAGGCACATATGGATCAATTTGGGCCATAAGAAATTGGTTATCATCGTTCTTTAGCGCTCGCCGGTGATGGTGACCGACTCACCAGCGTCGTTTTCGATAAAGTGCGGACCAATGGCGCCGCCGGCCAAATTCACCAAACGGTAACTTTAGAGGATGCATTATCACCTGGTAAACCTCGCGTGGGTTGGTGTCGTCTCATATACGGCAATTTTGCTTGTTAACACAGCTATTCATCCAAAATGCGCCTCGTCGCTAAAGCTGATTCTTCCAAACAATTCGAAGCCCAGTCAGCGAACAAACGGCGTTGTATATGATCATGAACTTTGAGTTGTTGGGTCAGTTGGATCTTGGTGCGGGTGAAGGCCTAAGTCCCGACGCAAAATTCGCCAAGTTGAAGTATGCGAAAGGCGAGGAATCGACTGCTTCGGGTTCTGCTACACTTTCACGAACCTCGACGATTTTGTCGGCCGATATTGCGTTCCTGAATTTACGGTGTTAGTTGATTGTTTACCGAACCGCTCGTTTCAAATTTGGCCACCAAACGTTGAAGAGTCGACTGTGAAGGGCCACCACGGCTACCGTAAAATGGGCGCAATGCGCGCAACGTTTGCACTAACGAACACTCATTTTGATAATAAAGTTTTATCATTTGAACGTGCTGTTCAATCGTGTAACTTGTCATGGTGATTTTGAATAAGTAACTGAATAATAAACAAAAGATTTAATAGATGTCACCAAAACAAAATGCCGCCACAGGCCGCCAAATCTACCGCGCCAATTGAAAAACCCTTGTATGTTTGCGAGAATCTGCTTTTCAGCAAATCGGATCGTAATCGTGCTGCATTTCAAGCAGCTATTTTCCTAAACCTACAAGCTCAGTTTACTTTAAAAATATTTTCTACTTAAACTTTATTATAGCATGTTGCATTTGATATAATTATTGCAAGAAATTTGTTCTGTTTTAGTAGATTACATTTAAAGTATATAAAATATAATTAATTTTTAACAATGGTTATAATAAAGATGACAACATTTATTATTACAAATTTATACTATTAGGTCGAGGAAAAAGTTTATTTGTAGTTTATATACAAATTCAAGACATTTTTCAAAGTTTAATTACATTTAAAGGGTACAGGGAAGAAAGATCATTGACGATTGTCTTGAGAAAACTGATAAAACTTATTTAACTTTCTCAAAATATTTATTTAAAATCATTGTGAGTATCTTTTAATACTACAATATATGAGTTACAAAAATATTCCAACACGATTTTTTTTTACTAATGCTACATTAGAATTTAAGTAAAAACAATTATCCAATCTAGTATTACTGCAAAAAGATCAAAGTCTCTGGACTGTGATCCTTTTTATTTTAATGCATAGATATTTTTATATTGTATTGTATTGTTACTTGTTTCTCTATAACTTTTCATCAACATTATCGTTAAATCGAACTTTATAAGAGTACGAGTGATTATGCCAGGAATTTGGATCAGTTTTGCGGGTTCTGTGCCGTTTTACTATCATAAGTGATATAAGACCATTTAAATACAAATATTGGTCGTTATGCGTAGATATTCCATTAAAGTTTTTGATTATTTGCCGACGAGCACATTCAGAAACTTCTTGAAAATACTTGAATATTTGGCATTTAAAATCTTCTCCTGTGCTATAGCTTGCTATTCTAAGCTTTTTACCACGTCGTTGAAACGGAAAGTTTTCGGTCTTTTTAGGATTATCGGTAATCTGGCATTTGGTCATTTCACTTTCACTATCGGACAACATTTTCAATATTCATTTATGTATTTACTGAATTATAAATATTATAATCATCAATACAAACCTCAAGTTCATATAATCCCTTTGAATGAGTTTTTCTGGAAATAGCCATACTATGGGATTATACGAACTTAGAGGGTTGTATTGATGATTATAATAATTATAATTCTGTAAATCATACTCGTTACAGTCATGAATTATATTTTGTTAAACATACAACCTGACACTTACCTGCAAATTGCAAAAACGTAAGAAAACTTGAATTTTGCGGTCTACCTGGCGCCTTCACCTTAACGTCAATGCCAAGGAACATACTACTCTCTTGGTCAATGCACAGCAGTTCACAGCACACGCGCACGACAAAAGTACAACATTCATTGACAGCTGTCAAAAAAACGTGGTAAAAGGGACATAGTCCATAGACAATGATCTTTTTAAATACAAGAGTGGCGACTATGATCTTTTATGCATACAGCCATACTGACGTTTTTTGAGTCGTATGTGTACAATGAATCGTTTTAGCTGTTTTCGGTTTCATAACCAAACAGCTTTATGAATTTTGTACTAGATGTCATTGTTAACTTATATTCGGAAAAAATGGACAATGATCTTTCTTTCCCTGTACCCTTCATTTATTTATAATATATATATGCCATTTTGTTCGAAAACTTGTAACCATCTTGTAGGTAGTGACATAATCCCGTTGCTGTAGAAATCTTGGGATTTTGATAAAGAAAATGAGACAAGTAGTTTTGACAGTTCTCTCTTGTTTTAAAATGAATTAATGAAGAATGTTAACCTAACACTACCCAAAGAATTCTGATGAGACCGAAACAGGTGAAAATCTGAGGGTAAGGTCAGGACTATATGGTAGATGCATTAACACTTCCCAACCAAGCTCTCTCAATTTTTCTGACTGGCCAAAGATGTGTGTGGTCTGGCGTTATCATGATGAAAGACCACTCCTTTTCTGTTGATCAATACCTGTATTTTTTAATTTCCTGCTTGAGTCTCTTTAGTTGTTGGCAGTAGAGATCCAAGTCGATGGTATTGCCCAGCGGTAAAAGCTCATAATAAACGATGCACTTCAATCCCACCATACACACACCTTCACCTTATTGCGTGTTAATCCGGGCTTACTTTATTTTTGTTTAGATACTTTTATGAGTACCATAATTTTTATCCGATACAACTTAAGAGTATAGTATCGATACTAAGAGTAGTATTCGTTATCGTGTCTCAATATCAGGAATTACTAGCGAGGCAACCAAATTTAATTATGTTATAGGGCAATTAGACAACCAGTACTCAGTGGAAGTTAAGGATATAATTATCAACCCACCAGCGATAAATAAATACGACAAGCTAAAAAGTGAGCTAGTCAAAAGATTAAGTGCGTCCAAGGAAAAAAGCTCACTCAGTTACTGATGCATGAGGAAATGGGGAATAGAAAGCCGTCTCAGTTCCTCAAACACCTCAAAAGCCTCGCTGGCGTTCAAGTCTCCGACGAGTTCATGAAAACTATGTGGATTAGCCGTCTACCAATTAGCATCCAATCGTTTCTGGCAGGTCAACCGTTTACTTCGATTGATAATCTAGCCGACATCGTTGACATAATTCATAACCTTGTACCGTCAGCACCCCAGATAGCGTCCACAAATCAAGCTCATTTCTGTGGAACGAATCACATTGATCTTGCCAAAGAAGTTACCGCTCTCAGAAAACAAGTTGATGCGCTTACACTGACCCAAAGGAACAGCAGATCACGGGCTCGAGACGTATCATGCGAAAACACCGTTCTACGTCAAGATCTCAGTCCAGCTATAGGAAATATCCTACTTGCTGGTATCACTTCAAGTACGGCAACAAAGCAGACAAATGCGTCCGAACATGCGACTTCAAGTCGGAAAACTCCAAGGGCAATCGGTAATGTCAACCGACGATTGCCCCACGTCTACTGGTCGCTTATTCGTCACCGACCGCGCCTGGAAGACCCAGTTTTTGATCGACACTAGAAGCGACCATGGGAAGACACTATGCGTCTTCCCATGGTCGCTGCTACGAGAACGACGTGCCCGGACCACGTATCAGCTAAGTGCAGCTAATGGTTCATATATTAACATTTATGTTTATTTGTACTTAAATTTAGACTTTGGTTTACGTCGAACATTTTCATGGCGTTTCGTAGTTGCAGATGTAACTAAAGCTATCTATATATTTCTTAAATCACTATAACATTATTGTAGATTGTCGAAATAAATGTATAGTTGATAACACCACATGTGCAACAGCCACTGCCTCAAGTTAAATTTAATAATAGTTTGTCAATAAAAATCTTAACTGGTGAGCCAAATATCATAAAATATTGGCAGAATTTCGAGATCACTCGACCAGCAGGTATGCACCGCACCTCACCACTCAACACAGTACACCATATCCGCGACACCTGGCCCACCAGTATCTTGCACACCACATCGCTCGCTCCAGATAGACTTAAATTGCTGGACAGGAATTTCAATCTATGCTCGATAAAGGAATAGCCAGACCATCGGAAAGCCCTTGGTCTTCGCCACTGCATTTAGTCCTAAAAAGATAATGGCTGGCGTCCTGCGGAGAGACTATTATATTAATGCCCGTACGATACCACCGATAGGTATCCAATTAGGCATATTCAGGACTTCGCACACAGTATTTCAGGCTGTACCATCTTTAGTACACTAGACCTTGTCAGGGCCTATAACCAAATACCGACCCACCCTGAAGACATCCCAAAACCGCAGTAACAACACCTTTGCGTTCATGAATGTCGGCTCAAAAACGCAAGCCAGACGTTCAGAGGTTCGTAGACGAAATGACTCGGGGTTAGACTTTTGTTATTGCTACTTAGACGATTTCTAATATTTTCAAAGGACGAGGCTGACCATGAGAGTACATTTGCGTAAAGTATTTAGCATACAATATGGCATGTTAATAAACGTCTAAGTGCGTTTTCGATGCCGAGAAATATCTTTTTAGGATATATAGCATCTCGGCGTCAGGCACAAACCACTTGACTCGAAAATCGAAGCCATTAAAAATTTCATTGCCTACCGACGTACGTCAGCTACGACGTTTCTTAGGCATGGTCAATTTTACAGGCGCTTCTTACACGTGCAGAAAAGCAAGCGCCAATTAACAATTTATTAAAGGCGTGCTGAAAAATAAACAGCCAATTATTTTATCAGGCGAAGTTTTAAAGCTTTCCAGGCTTTCAAAGAAAGTGTTTCTGACGCTGCATTGTTAGCGCATCTCGATTGCCAGGCAAAACTCGCTCTTGTCACAGACGCTTCGGACAAGGCAATAGGAGCCGTATTACAACAGCTGAAAGACGACGCATGCAGCCTTAGCTTTTCTTACGCAAACAGCACGTCTCAAAAGTATTAGCCTTATGACAGGGCTCCTGGCAATAGGAGGCCATCAAATATTTTCGCTACATGCTGGAAGCTAGAAATTTTATAGTGTACACTGACCATCGATCAGTTTCGCATTTCACGAACGAAAAAAACTGTTCTCCTAGGTATTACAGACACTTGGATTATATATCCAATTCACCACAGACATCGGACACATTTCTGGCAAGTATAATGTTGTTGCCGACACCTTGTCCAGGTTGAAGTTTTGGAAGCTCCGTTAGACCTCGAAGCTTAAGCAAAAGTCAAATTCTGACCCCGAGTTAGAAAAGCTTATCCGGGAAGGCTCTTCACTGCGTCTTGAAAATTAACCATACCTGGAAGCCGTATTTCATTATACTGTGACGTGACAAAGTTTTTCGGAGTAAGTATTGATAGTTTACAATACTTAAGTCACCCAGGCGCAAATGCTACTGCCAAATTAGTATCTGAGAGATTTGTTTGGCCGAACGTTAGGAAGAACTGTCGTGAATGGGCTAAAACTTGTTTATCATGCCAACGATCCAAAGTAAGTCGACATGTTACAACGCCACTTGGCACATTTAAGCTACCTCGTGCACGTTTTAAACAGATCCATATAGATTTAGTAGGACCGTTACCACTATCGGAGGGCTACCACTATTGTTTAACGTGTTTCGATCGTTTTACACGTTGGCCCGAAGTCGTCCCAATCACCGACATAACAGCAGAAACAGTCGCTAAGGCATTGCTGTCATGTTGGATATCTCGATTCGGTTGCCCAAAAGAAATAGTTACAGATCGCGGACGTCAGTTTGAGTCTGCGCTATTTCAACACCTTGCGAAAATAGCGGGATTTCAACACCGACGCACTACTGCTTACCACCCCGCATGTAACGGTCTAACTGAAGGCTTCAATAATGTGCCGCGCACGAGACAAGTGAACCGAGTCGCTACCATGGATATTGTTGGACATACGCAGTTCCTTTGAGGAAGACATACAGGCGTCTTCCGCCGAATTACTATATAATGAACCATTAAGGCTGCCTGGTGAATTCTTTGAGCCTCAAGACAATAGCGCAGCGGACATGACTGAGTTCATATCCGCTTACGCAGTTCTGCACAAAATTACTCCCATTGCCAGAATCTCGCCATAATAATAATAAAGTTTTTTATTTTAAAGAACTCGCTAATAGTAAACACGTCTTTCTACGGAGGATTCATCGTCGATACCTCCAGCCCGCGTATAGTGGACCACACAAAGCGTTGGCTAGGACAGACAAAACCTTCAATATATTAATTAACTGCAAATCATCCACAGTGTCAGTTGATCGACTTAAACCAGCCTATATTGTGTGAATCCCCAAATCAAGATCATGTACAAAACTACAACTTGAATGAATATACAACACGTTCAGGACGTAGAGTGAAATTCACTGATTTTTATCGCCCTTAACCAGGTCTCTAGGAGGGGGGTGATGTAGGGGATCTCATACATTTCACACAAACATACAATCATACACTCACACACACGCATTTACGCTATACACCCTTCCTATTAGTTGGTTGACGTTTCGTAGATTCGATCCCGCGCGGCATCGTCGATACAACACCATATATGGTAATATCGTAAGGCAGCGGTTGCGGGCCGGCGGTGTGAGCACCGCCCCCTTGATCAGTCGATCAGTCGCTTAAGTGCTTCCACACGGAGAGATTGTCGCATTGTCTTGCAGACGCTTTAATAATTTCTTACGTGTGCCTGTCTTTGTTAATTTATTGTCTCATTTTAAGTTTCTCTCTATCACTGTACTTCTTCCTTCTTGTTCTCTTCGGTGTGACTTTATATTTGTGAATATTAAATAGTGAGTATTAGTACAGAAATACCTTTTATTTGTACACATCCTACTGTCTATACACGCCTTGTAGATACATCACCTCCTACAAATTCAAGACATTTTTTTCAAAGTTAATTATTTAATTATAATATATATGTACCATTTTGATCGATAACTTGTTGCCATCTTGTAGGTGATGACACACCCGTTGCTGTAGAAATCTTGGGATTTTGATCCAAAAATGTGAAGTAGTTTTGCCAGTCCTCTTTTGATGTTAACCTAACACTAACCACAGAATTCTGAAGAGACCAAAACAGGTGATAATCTTAGGGGCAAGTTCAAGACTATAATATGGTGGATGCATTAACACTTCCCAACCAAGCTCTCAATTTTTGCTGAGTGGCCAAGAAGTGTGTGGTCTGGCGTTATCATGATGAAGACCACTCCTTTTCTGTTAATCAATTCCGCCGTTTTCCTCAATCTCTTGCTTGAGTCTCATTAGTTGTTGGCAGTAAAGATCCGAATCGATGGTTTTGCCCGGCGAAAAAATCATCATATCATATCAACTTATAATAAACGATGCCTACCAATCCGCCATACACACAGCATCACCTTATTGCGTGTTAATCCGGGTTTCGCTACAGTCTGTGGAGCGTCACGTTCTTGTCGCAGGTGATCCATTTTCATCACCAATGATCAATCTTTTCAAAATGGTTCGGTTTCATTACGTTTCAATAGAGAATTGCAAATGAGTACACGATTCATTAGATTTCTTTCAGTGAGCTCGTGTGGTACCCAAATATCGAGCTTTTCTGTATGCCAGACTTTTCAAATGGTTCAAGACCGTTTTGTGGTCAATTCTCAATTCCTCGGATAAGTCGTAACTACTAATATGCCGATCTTGCTCCACTTCTTCAAAAATGGCATCGACTTTATCCGTATGAGGGCGACAAAGCGAGCTGCATTTTGACATCAAAATTGCTGAACTGAAAACACACCTACTTTGTACTACTTTCACTGACACTGCATTAAGTCTATAAACGTCACAAACTTTTTCGTTGCTTAAGTCACATTTTCCCTTTTTGTAATAAAACTTCAGAATGTTTTGAATTTCTTCGTTGGATTCACTCATTTTGGCGAACAGAAAACAATTGAAAAATAAGGAAAGTGTTTTTTATTTTCTTTTTCTTAATATCCTTTGTATTGATATTAAAACCAGCCAGATACAAACAGTACAGCCACACAGATTTTTCCTCGATTTTATATAGACAAAATAAGAAGAAACTTTGTCCCCGACCTATTAAAAAGTTTTTTAATTCAATTCATCTCATTCATTCAATTTGAAGTTACTTATGCTCTACTACTACTTCCAAGTTACGTATATGGTAAGTAAAGAGGTGTTAATAGCTTTTAATAAATTAACAAATAAACATAAAATATAACATAACTTTTTTGCCGTGAGAACGCCGCCACTTAAGAAAATCCACTACCCTATATAATTACGTGAACTTGTAAAAGACGACAGAGGAACTAAAACAAGAGTAGGGGCAGCCTCTTCATCACAACAACTGAAAATTACAAAAAGCGTCGGTTATCAATCCGTCTGCCAAAGATGCCTACTATGGCACAATCCCTACTATGACACAATCTGCAAAGGAAGTCTATGTTCAGCTGTAGTTTTCTGATATACTGTAATGAATTAATAAATGAATGATATTATCTCAAACTTCTAATAGGCTGCTAAGTATATGCATTTTACAGTAGTAATATAGATGAAATTTATTTTGTCCTTTGTCATTCTTATAATGCTGATACTATATATGTGAACTGGCCAGATCTTTGTGCACCAGGGATACACATAATTTACTGGAATGCTAGTGCTACCTAGTTTGTAGGCCATACTATCTATATTTTACACAACGCTTGCGCTCTCAATGCAACATCTAAAATGTACACGATTACGATTAAATATTTTCAAAATGACCTAAACATTGCATTTAATAACTTTTATGATTTATTTTGTTATTCTATAATCTATGTTTCCCAAGAATAAAAATACTAAATAAAAATAGTAATCAAAATAATTGGAGTAGTAAAGGTTTGAAAAATAGCTGTAAAACAAAGAGAGCACTGCGGTCTCAATATTATAAAATAAAACTATATTAAATAAGGATAATTATTTAAAAAATTGAATTTATTAAAAAATTATCAACCAATCAAAGAAAATTTGTAATTTACAATTTATAAATAACAGTAAAAATAAATGCAGGGCAACATGGTCCGTCATAAGAAAAGAAATTTCAAATAAAAATTGGATAATTTTAAGGATCTAAAATAAATGATAAAACCTAACAAGCCCTTATGACATAACAACCGCTTTTAACCACTAGTTTATTGACATGACTAATTATATTATATCTAATAATGATAACACGGAAAACATTACGCCTAATAATACAATATCATTATCAAATTCAATATTTCGAATTCAACATGTCGAAAGATGAGGTGAATAAAGAGATCATGTCTTTATATAACACTGTTTCGGAAGGTTACGATGGATTTAATACCAAATAATTAAAGCCGGTAGTTGTTGGGAGCACTAAGCTCGAAGTTGTTGACGAATATGTTTACCTGGGACAAATAGTCCGACTAGGTAAGTCCAACTTCGACCGAGAGGTCAATCGACAGATTCAACTCGGCTGGGCAGCGTTCGGGAAATTACGGCATCTTCTCGTCAGGTATACCTCAAAACTTGAAAACGAGGCTGTACAACCAGTGCGTGTTGCCAGTGATGACCTACGGAACTGAGACGTGGTCCTTCACTGCTGGCCGGATGAGGAAGCTCAAGGTCGCTCAGCGAGCTATGGAAGAGCTATGCTCGGGGTCTCACTGCGTGATAAACTTAGAAATGAGGATATCCGCAGTAGAACCAGAGTGACCGACATAGCCAACAGATTAGTAAGCTGAAGTGGCAATGGGCCGGCCATATAGCTCGAAGAACCGACAACCGATGGGGAAAAAGGTTCTCGGTGGCGGCCTCGTACCGGCGGACGAAGTGTGGGGCGTCCCCACTAGATGGAGTGACGACCTGGTAAGACATGCAGGAAGTCGATGGATGCGGGTGGCTCAGGACCGTGCTTTGTGGCATTCCTTGGGGAGGCCTATGTTCAGCAGTGGACTTGTGAAGGGCTGTAATGATGATGATGATGAATTAAAGCTTTTATTTTATTATGTGAACTTGTTGGCATTATGACGGCTCCGTGGCGCAGTGACTTAGCAATGAGTTGTTGCGCTGGGGGCCGCGGGTTCGAATCCCGCACGGAACAAGTATTGTATGGCCTACAAATAATTGTTCCGGGTCTGGATGTTTGTCCTTGTATAATTTGTGTTTGTAAACTGCCTCCACGATACAGGAGAAAATCCTAGTGTGGGGTAACGTTTTAAAAAAAAAAAAAAAGAAAAAGAAAAGACTTATTTAATTAATTTATCATTTTCGACAGGAACATTTCCCGACAATTTAAAAATTTCTATTGTAAAACCGTTGTATAAAAAAGGTAAAAAAGACGATATCAACAATTATCGACCGATAACTCTTATACCTATAATATCAAAAGTTTTTGAGAAATGTTTTTATAAGAGATTAATGGAGTTTTGTGAGAGATTTAACATAATCAAAAAGAACAATATGGCTTCCAGAAAAAGAAATCTACAACGCTAGCAACTTTTAATCTTATAAAAATAATAATTTCTAGTATAAATAATAACCTACTAACAACAGGACTATTCTTTGATTTAAGTAAAGCGTTTGAATTTATCACACAAAGCATTCTTCTAAATAAACTAGAATCGTTTGGAATTAGAGGAATAACACTAAAGTGGATTTCGTCTTATTTATCAAATTGACGAAAGTGTGTTACTATTGATAAAATGGTAGGAAATGAAATACTATCCTTCTAGTCTCAGTAAAGAGAAAAGAATTATAAAGAATTAAAGATTAATTAATTAATTAATTAATCCTCAAGGCAGCGTCTTAGGGCCAGTATTATTTTTGTTATACATAAATTACATAACTCTAGCGACAAATCATAAATGTATACTGTATGCGGACGATATCTCCGTAATTTTAACATCCCAAGAAAATAGTAATTCATTACATAATCATGAAAAGGAAATAAATAACACAATCGATAATATAATTAATTGGCTGCATACAAACAATTTAAAAATTAACCTAAACAAATCAAATTGCATACATTTTAATAAAATAAAAACTAATTTTAGTCTAAATATTAATAAAATTGACGAAATAGAACAAACTAAATTTCTTGGTGTGATTATATATACTGGAAAATACATACAGATGAGCTATTTAAAAGAGTTAATCGTTTTGTGTATGCGCTACGTACAGTAAAAATGTAACTAATAAAAATAGCCCTAATATCCTATCAGGCGTATATTGAATCTATACTCCAATATGGTATAATAATGTGGGGTAATAGCACAGATTGGCGTAGGGTATTAATCACACAAAAAGTGCATAAAGCGATATATGGTATCTCAACGAGAGAATCCTGTAAGCCAATATTCAAAATCTTTGTTTACTAACTCTGCCATGGTTATACATTTTGAGAGATATGTAAATTTAATACACAAATTTATTTAAAAAGTCCTCTGATGTTAATCCTAACTAAAAGAAATGCGAATAGATTAGTTCTAAGCGAAGTTCGAAATCAGCTAAATATAGTAAATGCTGTTTATCAATGTGTGTACGTATATACAACAAAATACCTGACGAAATTAAACGCTACATATTATGAATTTATTTAAAAATAGACTGTACCAATTGGTTAATTGACAAAATTTTTATGACATTAATGAATTTCTGAAATTGTAAGCTATATTCTGACATTGTATTCTGACCATTAGAGTGCTGTGATTCTGAAATTGTAAAATATGATTTGAAAAAAATGTTTAATTTGTTAATTTTTAATATCGTATAGGTCATTTTATTGTTTAAGTGTTTTATTGTTTAATGTAGGTACTCATGATTTAAATATAATTTGCATGCTATGTTATATTAAAATAGCAAAACATGAGTTCATAAAATAACTAAAACAGCTGTATATTTACCATGTATTAGGCAAATAAAGATTATTATTATTATTACGAAAATCTGCCGAGGATATCAGAAAGTAATAAATTTCATGTTCACAAACTTTATATTATATGTATCCCTGCCAGGCACATGCCTGTTTTCATTTATAAGAGAGTTATTAAAAGAAACTCTTAAAATTATCAATAATCAATCACTGCTCATTAATAATTGCGAGAGCCACAAGCAGCGAAAATCACCTTTTGCACTAAATATTAAATTAGAAATATTCCACGAGGTAATAAAGATAATTATATAACTTTAAAGAAAAACAAATTTTGTATTCCGTGAGCGAAGCGCTAATTTGGTAACTGCTGGATGTAAATTTGTATTTGATTCTAATTTTTTTTTACATTTCATTCTATATTAATGTATTTATATATTGCTTTAATTAAATTAAACAAAATTGTTAAAACAAATAGATCTAATTTCGTTTTAACTTTAAATTTACAAAATAAGTAAACTAAATAAATGAAGAACTTCTCTAAATTTCAACGCTTTTAAACAAATTAATTATCTTTATTTTATAGGAATAGAAAAAAAATACAGATTATCACTGTTTTATTAAATCCTCGTTATTATTTTTCCCAACAATTTATTTTCACAATATATATTTGCTATCACAAAAATTAAGAAAACACACTAGGTACAATTATTTGTTCACTTTGTATCAAATATTGGTGTAAAATGAAACGATGATTAATCACGAATATTTATATTAAATACTCAATCAACATTATATATTATTATATTTATGCGAATACTTCGCATTGAATAAAACTAGTTTTATTTACTCAACTATCTTGTAAACAAAAAGCATCAAAATTTCTAAGTCCCTAACTAGCAGAGTAAATTTTATATTGCTGTTGGATTGTCGCCAGTAACAATTACATTTATATATTAGTAATAAATAGATACAATAACGAAACGATATAAAGAGGACGCTCAATATGTACATAAATGTATAAACAGGCGTAGAAGTGAAAATATTTTCACCAAATAAATACAATTATTCCTTGGCTGGGCGCCAACCACAACCTGCTCTTACAAAATAATTTGTTTCCTTCCTAAGATCGTATTCTCGTAGTTGTATTTTAAAAGGTGGGCTACATTATATTTGCAGCATATTGAAAAAGGCAGTGAAAATTTATACAAGATATAAATAAAATTGAAGTGTCTGTCTGAATTGAAATAAGTGGCTTATATTGAGCTCAGAGGTTATTGAATGCTATTGAGACATACGAGTATATAACAATTTTAAAAAAATTGTCTTTTTTTTAGGATAAGGTAACAACCCAGCACACAGTCCACCTGATGGTAAGTGGTTGCTGTGGCCCATAGACATCTACATCTATCCTTGATTACGAATCAAAATGCAGATGCATTGTCACCCGTGAGGACTAAGATGGAATGCCTCATTTCTAATAAAAGGGTCTTAGGTTCTCTACATTCACCATACGGAACACAGAAGCGTTAAGCTTCTATTTACCCTATTCTGTAAGAAAGTTGTATGTCCGAAAGAAAAAAAATGGTAAAATGAATGGTATTTGATTATCGTAAATTTAAATAACCAGGCGAAGCCGGGACGCGTCGATATTCCTAAATAAAAACATCGTAAACAATTATATATATAGTCGTACAGCCATACTTCGCATAATTGTATTGGAAATGGAATGCAAATATATTGCTATTATGACTGAGTGCCACCATCTGCTTGGAATCCTTTTATTACTAAATTTAAATACAAGCCCAAGGATATTAATGCAAGACTTCAAAATACTGCTAATATTTGAGGAGGGCAATGGGCTTGTGCACAGGGGCTGCTTGAGGAGACTGTTTTGCTCGTCTTTGCAACAAATTTAATAGCTTTAATTTTGAATTTTACCTATGGTTTTATTCCTTTTTATTTTTGACAAAGAATATTTTATCATTCGCTTTAAGCGTTTGCTAAGCTTATAACATCCGAATTCACGAACATAAAATTAAAAAGAATTAAACATTTTGTATGTAACTCGAATGTATTTTAAATTTATGCTTATTAATGTATTTTAATTGTTTAAATATTACTTTTTTATACCATTAGACGACTTTGTATATTATTTATCATTATTATTAATAGTGCGTCATCACAAAGGCAAGAGTGAATAGGCGTTTTGTTAAGCGTAGTCAGTGCGCTTTACAATCTCCGGCATCTCCACTTACCATCAGGTGGGATATTGGTTTAGCATCTGGCTTATTTAGCTTAAACTTTGACTACTCCGCGGCGCATTGGCTTAGCATTGAGTTGTAGCGCGAGGGACCGCGTGTTGAAATTCCGCACGGTACAAGTATTTGTATGGCCGACAAATAATTGTTCCGGATATGGATGTTTGTCCTTGTGAAATTCCTGTATGTAAACTGTCACTGTGGAGGTAAGGTTTATTTTTTATAGGAGAGGGAGCAAACGAGCATGCAGCTCACCTGATGGTAAGTGACTACCGACGCCCATGAACAAATGCAACACCAGGGGAACAAGGGGAATTGCAAAAGCGTTGCCGGCCTTTTAAAAAGGAGTAGGCTCTTTTCTTGAAGGTCCCTAAGTCGTATTGGTCCGGTAAAATCACTGGTGGTAATCGATTCCACAAGGAAGTTGTGCGAGGAAGAAAACATGGCGGCTGGGATTAATCCTAACAATTCCTCAGAGCACTCCCCCGTGATAAATGCGAAATAAAATGCAAAGGGATGCAACATCTCTTCGCAGCGCCAATGAATCGAGCTGATCGGAAAGGACTCGGACGTCGATGATTCGAGCCGCTCTACGCTGGATGCGGTCAAGTGAAAGGGGCTGGCACTGGGGAGCCCCTGCCCAGAGATGGGAACAGTATTCCATGTGAGGCCGAACCTGCGCCTTGTAAAGTTGCAGGCTTTGTGCCGGCATGAAATATTGTCACGCTCTGCTGAGCACGCCAAGCTTTTAGAGTCAATTGGCATTCTCTTGGTAGTGACCACGAAACTGCACGTCACTCGATATGTCGACGCCGAGGATTCCGATACTGGCGGAGCAACAAGAGTGCTGAAACTGAGGAGATACGACAAAGGGTTCTTTTAGCGTAAACGCGCAAACTTGTGTCTTCTGAGGATTAAACTGGACTAGATTTAATCGCCCCCAATCCGAAACTTTGTTCAGCAAAGACACAATTTTGTTCCGGTACTCGGCGACGTTTTCCCGGAAATGGCACGGCGGTGTATGAGCATCACCAGTGCTGTCATCCATAGCAATGAATGCTTCCGGTTTGCAACATATCATTGATATGCGGTAGAAACAGCGTTGGTGATAGCACAGCCTTGGAACACCAGCGTTAATAGGCTTGTAGTCGGAGCATGCACCATTGACAACGACCTTGATGCTCCGATCTGCAAGAAAGCTGGTGATCCAATTGCACAATTTCTCGGGAAGCCCATAGGAAGGGAGCTTCGAAAGAAGCTCTTTGTGCCAAAGCCGATCGAAGGCCTTCGCAATGTCTAAACTAATTTCGCAATGGCCAATGCCTCCCCCTTGGACTCTACTGACTCCGCCCGTCTATGAGTCAGGTAGACCAGAAGATCACCAGCTGATCGACCCCGACGAAAACCGAATTGGCGGTCACTAATCAGCTGGTGGTCCTCAAGGTACTGCATGAGCTGGCAGTTTATAATGGATTCCATTATTTTGGAGAACAAGGAGGTTATGGCGATAGGCCTGTATTTGGACGGGTCTGGCGGTCGCCTTTTGGATCAGGTGCACAAGCTGTCTTCCATGATTTCAGGACTACGCCTATGACTAGGAGTAGGAATTGCCGGAAAAGACGCGTTAGAACTGGAGCACGTCTCATGGTAAAATTCCGTCAGGCCTACTCGACTTGTGGATGTCCAGGGAGAGTGCTGTGAACCAAGCGCTGTGAGAACCGCAATCCGGCATGGAGCACTCACACCGCGGGATGGTCGGCGGTGTGTTCCCCCGTCATCAAGGTCGAGTTGGACAAAAGGGAACCTAAAGGTCGGCTTTCTCTTTTGCGGCGTAGGCCATTGAGTCATCCTCCTGGCTGAATATGGTAGTGATGGCACAGAAATTCCCTTGGCAGCCTTGGTAAGAGACCAGAATGCACGGTTCCCGAAGGAAGGCGAACTAGTTTCTCATAATTTTGCCTATGTGCTCTGACTTTGCCTTGGAAGAACTCTTTTGAAGGACCTGGGGTGATATACTTCTTTTAGTAGTACTTTTGAGCCGCCGAAGCCTCAGCCCAGACCTGATAACACTCCTGGTTACTGCATGTGCAGTCTTACAGGAGCGACCAAACCAGGCTGAGATCTGCCTCCGATGGGTAACACAGATGATGGAATAAACAGTTCCTTTCCTGTAGCACCACATCAGTGACAGAGTCAGCAACAGCATGGGATCATCCTGCGAGAAGCAAACCCCCATGAGTTAGGATGCAAAGAAAACCGCATTCCGTCCCAATCCGCCGACCTGTAATGCCAAACACGGCGGCAACCTACAGAACGCCAAGGAAGGCGTGGTGGCACCGCACTCCGCATCAGACAATGGTCCGAAGAGCTGAGAGGGCATCAGCGGAAACCTGATATCCGTCCGGATGAGAGGTCAGCAGAAGGTCAACAGGAAAGGTGTATGATCATCCACATCTGGTCCGCGTAGGCAGTAACCAGTTGTGTCAGACCATATGCCAAGGCAAAGTCATAAACAGATTTCCCCGCATAATCGGTGAAACGTGAACCGAGCCATTCGGCGTGGTGGGCGTTAAAATCGCCAAGGATCACAATCTCCTGTTGTAGCAAGGAATCTGTAGCCATTTGGACGTGGTCGATGAGTCGGTCTGTTTCGGCATTACCGCTATGGGAACTATAAAGGCACCAGGAATGGACAGGTCCGAACCTTCAAGACTGCCGAGGCGTCGAGAACAGATGTCCTCTCTGACGTATACGCAAACTCCAGCCTGAGGCACAAAGGAGTGTTCTAATTTGTACCCCGGGTAGGAGAGATACGAAGTAATTGGGCCTCAGGCCACCTGCACTCACTAGACGAAACGCAGAAGCAGAGCTTTGTTCTTAAAGAGAAAACACTTAGTACATAAGTATATTAACTGCACACAGAAAAACATCTAGACCCGAAGCAATTACTTTTTGTTTGTAGGCCATACCAAACATTTGTCTCATGCGAGATTCTAACCCACGGCCTGCAGAACGAAACTCTTAAATATGAATGTATATCGAGCTTTCAATATAATTCGACTGCCTCGTTGGTCTAGTGGTCGTGGACGCGGCTGCTGATCTTGAGATCCCGGTTCATCGATATAATAATGATATCGAGGTTATGTCAATTTTATTTATTACCATAGGATCCATTATTGTGGCGTTATTTAGGTTCAAGATAACGAAGGACTTTTATTTTATTAAATTTTCATTTTCAAAGAAAATATAGTCTAAATCTAAATCAAAATAAGTCTAAAATATAGTCTAAATCTTTATTGGTATCGCTCTCTATCTGTTCGTAAAGTTGTATCACAATCGGTTCAGCCATTCCAAATATTAGTCCGGACAAACAAGCAGATAAACATTTTTTTTAAATGGTGTTTCATGTCTTCTTGGCATGCTAATAACCCGCTCAGCTCAATATAAGGCAGTCATTTCAATATTACAGACAGACACTTCAATTTTATTTATAATATGTACTTAAAGATTAGATATTTTATTCATTATTTTAATTGTTTTCTTCAAGACTTACACGAATATTACTAGACTTCCTTAGAGTATTTATTTCATAGCGAGCTGAGAGAGCAGTTGATGCAGCAGCTGGAAGTGGCTCGCACATATCACTTACAGCTCGGCTGCGGGCGCGTCCTGCTCCGAATCGGCGTCGTATTCGTCGTAGTCGGCGCGTACAAATATCTGTAGAGCCCGACTGTACGTTGCCAATAAATAACCGTTACCGTTACAGCCTATTAAAGGCTACTGCTGAACATTGGGCTCCCTCATAGATTGCGTCATAGGTGGGATATTTGCCATGGCTGCCACGTTTTGGGACCTTCAAGAAAAGAGCCTACTCTGACTTGGGACCTTCAAGAAAGAGCCTCTCCTTTTAAAGTTGCAGTTGTTCATGGGCGGCGGTAGTCACTTACCATCAGTTAAACCGCATGCTCGTTTGCCCCCTCTCCTATTAAAAAAAAACAACAAACTCTAAATAGCACTTCTCTTCGGCGAGGTATTGAATATTTTTGTAACTCTGACTGCGTTCAGCACGAACTATGTTCAAGCCGCAGTGTTCGCAAAATATTTTTGTAACTCTGACTGCGTTCAGCACGAATTATGTTCAAGCCTCAGTGTTCGCAAAAATAAGTGGTTGCCGCGCTGCGTTTCTATGCTAACTAAAGCTTTTTTTATTTATGCTTGCTCTCCATGTATTTTTATAATGTGATCGGGGGTACCCAATCCGGCAGATTTTTTCTTTTTCACAGTGATTTCTAGTATAAGGCCATCCCAGGCGCCATTTGCCAATTAATCCTAACGATTTGTTGAGCTGTTTGACGTGTTTTGTTTTTCTGTAGATATACAAAAACCAAACAAAAATCAGAACCTGTACATATATCTAAGTATAAATAAGAAAGCCAAACACAAAGTTCATTTGCTCTCCTACGCTATCGTACCTAAATATGACTTGAGAAAATATTGAAAAAATGTATTGTAGGGAATGAGAGTAAAAATAAAAGAAATAGGAACAAATGAGGGTGGAACTGTAATCTCCCACCCGTTCTATCAATATAAAGTATCGCGTAGGCGACTAAGAGGGATCAGTCGGTAATTCTACGAGTATCATGCCGTTATTATGCCTGTTGGGCTAAAACACTACCTCTATATTGAGATTCTGCCTAAGTGAGACAAGTGATGTGGTTCTGTTCGTGAAATAGTTCTTCTAGTGTAAGCAAGGAAGATCGTGTTGCTGAGAGGCTGCCCTGTGTTACATTGAGATAAGAAGTGTTGCTGTTGCTTTGCATACTTTGGTGTTATCATGTAATTATGTTCTTCACGTTACACCAATGTGTGATTGTGACTGATACATATTACGGTTGGTCAAACTGTAATTGCTCTATACTGAATGAGTAGTGCTGTACGCGGTCTTATTCCTGATAATGATTAATTGCGTAAGCAAGAGAACAAGTTGAACAGCCGCTCTCACACTTTTATTATTTTTAACCTTCGAAGTAATTTACAATACGAGTAATATTCTCTTATTTAAATAATTTTGAGAATAGTTTCTAACATCAGAAGTGGAATAATTTCTTACAGTATAATATATTCTTTTATTCTTCTTTTAAAAAGAAGGTTACCATGGATTTTCACGTGTACCGTTAAGGCGTTTTACATACAGAAAATATACACCACCAATCACATTATCATATAATCTTTAAATCTTCCCTTCAGATTCCTCCAACAACGTATAACCAGGTGATCGACGCGTCTTGACCACTTTGTTGTCGATATTCCACACATTTTAACCAAACTATTATATATGATTTTGTTGCGTTAAGACAGTTCGATTTACTATCTAGAGCTTCATCACCATTTACCGCCAGGCGGGATTGTGGTCAAGCTCTAGCTTTATGTAAAAAAATACCCGCATTGAGTACAGATTACAATACAATATATTTTATCTTTGTTTATTGACTAAGCAAGTTGGCCAGAGATTATTTAATTTATTATCTCTGTTTCTTTGTTTTATTAATATTTTGAGTTTTACTTCTATAAATCGATGAAAAATCATTATAACTAGGGACTATGCTTATGGCAAATATTTTCGTTGACTTTGGCTTCCTTCATATTTTTCCAAATTAAACCAAATAAGTCTTGACCAGTGGTTCTTAACTGGTGGTCCGTGGACGTGGATGGTCCCTGAAGGCACCGGAAATAGTCCGCGAAAGCATCATACTATCTCTTACATAAAAAAATAAACAACGTTTTCGGACATTTACTTCGGTGTGTAAGATACAGCCGATGCAGTTTACAATACAAGGTGTTGAGCTACATTAAAATAGGGACACACACAATTATTTTTATGTTTTACTTATAGAACAAACTAAAAATCTGATACCTTAACTTTTATTATTTCTAAAAGCTAGCGGTGCAAGGCAAGACAAAAATAGGTCAAATAGTCCCTCATCACTAAAAGGTGAAGTACCACTGGTCTTAACTCTTATACTGATGAAAACAACAGTCGATAGCAGAGGATAAATTTTAATTATTGTTTACTATACAAGGTTAGGTTACGTTGGTTAGGTCTTCAAACATTTCCTTTATTTCTTACGTCATCAGAAGTTGTCAATCGTTCAGGACATTAATTTGAGTGCAAATTATGGAATTTCCTAGGTGTTTCTAACGTTTGAAATGAAGTCAAAAGCTTGAACGCAATGTTGACTTGTGAATATATATTTGAATCATAACTTGATTCAATTACAACTAGTGAGTCGGCAATCGTGAATGACAATCGGAAGGACATTTCACGCTTGGTTAAATACATATAGTATCTAAACTAACCAAAAGAAAACTGGTAAAAAATAAATTAAATCATAAAAGAAAGGCCCTTGTATCTCTGAATATAATTTAGTGATGATTTAGGTAAAATTATTCCTAAGTTTTATTGTTTGAGCCCTATTTGGCCATGTATAAGATTTACAGTAAAAATTCAAGAAGTTATTTGATCTGATCTTCAATCTATTAAGTTCACATAGATGTCGTGCAAGCATTGTATGTTGCTTCGAAAAATTATGTGTGTAAGCTCATTTTATTTAATCACAGCAACGACGCCTGTGGAACACTATTCTAGTGGATCATTCTTTTATTCTTTTCTACTTTTCTTATTTTGGTCTTTTGGTTCCAGATAAAAAAACAACAAAATGGAGTATTTTAAATTAATGTAAGAGTAATTTAAAAGCAACAAAGTTCAATTAGGTCGTACCTTGTAATATCTTACATGATAAAATACAGAAAGAAGGGATCCCTCCTAATTTTTATGGGATAAGGGTGACAAACAGGCACACAGTACCTGATAGTTAGTGGTTGCTGGCCCAGACATCTACATCTATCCTCGATTGCTAAGTGAAGTGAGGACTAAGATGGAATGCCTCGTTTTCAATAAAAGAGTCTACATTCGCCATACGAAACAAAGCGGCGTTAAGGTGCTATTTTACGCTGGTATTCTGTGAGAGCATGGTCCTTCTCCGATCGAGCGACCCATTCGTGCTACGACCAGTAATGGCTGACATGGCTCTACCGTAAATTTACTTGCTAAATAAATTAATACAGTCTACCATTTAATCTCATATTCACTTCCGAGTAAATTTAAGCGGGTTGTAGAATGTTCTAATAAAACTCGCTTCAAGATGCTTAGCCAATCTTGCCTGTGACTCCTCTTATATTTATGGTAGTACAGTAGGCACGCGCTTGACTGTGGCCGGTTTCATTCATTCACTGTGACGTGGCGAGAAGGACACGAAGCTTGTCGTGCAAAACCTGCTTGACGTGCTGAAGCTCGGGGCCAGGTACTTGCTGTCACAGATCGCTTGTGCTTTCTGTAACAAAGATTTACACGGTAGCTAATTGTGAAGGATGATGGTAAGATTCGCCGTTTAAATATCGGTTAGTATGGATCTTATTCCTATACACTGTGTGACCTATGTTGTTGTTAGGATTCCAGATGCCTAATACATCTTGGTAGGTTAAGAATTATTGCCTCTAACTGCATACATAACTTCAATTTTAATTTATGGAATTAATATGTTCTGAAACGCAGCTATTTTGTTCGATGGTAAGATTGGGATAGTATCGTCTACGCTCCTTGTAGAGCCTTCGATTTACTTTATAGGTGAGGTGAGAAGGGCTTTCTCCTCAAAGTATATCGTTGACAATTGAAATGCAGGTGAGCCCTTCGCCACAACGTCTTTTTTGTAGAACGTCAAGAATTAAAACTAAGTCAAATTAAACGCGATATAATTCGTAAAAATAGTTTTATTCAGTATGTAGTGTTCATAAATATAAGAAGTAAATATATAGGACATTATTAACAAACAAGAATAAGATAAAAATAAGTAATAGCAAGAAATATGTTCAAGAATGTAGAAAATGTTTCTAAACAATTTATTATACGCATTTAGTTATAAGTTTTCAGCCAGTCGATGAAACAAATTCAGGGATTAAATTAGTTTTGAAAATTGAAGAAGGTTTCGAAGACGCGAAATTTTTACTTCAGCAGTCGAATTAGGGCACGGGGATCTTGAAAATACTGCATAATTGTGTCTACCGCTGGTTTGTGTCATTATAGAGATCTGATGTCAAATTGAAACGACGTCAGCGTTTAGTGTAATGTAACTTTTTATAAAATAGGGGTGACAAATGACCAAATAGTCTACCTGATAATAAATTAATGCTTTGCTCATAGACATCTACATCTACCCTCGATTAAGAATCAAAATGCTGAAACATTGTCACACCCTGAGGATTAAGATAGAATAACTCGTTTCCAATAAAAGGGTCTGGTTCGGCATACCTTCGGCACTCCATCTTAGTCTTCAGGGTAAAACGAATCTGTATTTTGATTCTTAATCGAGGATAGGTATAGATGTCTATGGGTCACCAATCCCCATCCAATTACCATCAAGTAGACTGTGTGCTCGTTTGCCATTCCTATTCTTTAAAAATATTACTTTGGATTTTCTTATTTATTGCTTCAATATAATTACAGCCTCTGATTTTAAAATTGATGTATTTTAAGTTTGTCAATTTAAATTTAAAATATTAATGGCGAAGAAATAACTTGTTTTAATTTTATTTCAGTTACTAAATGGAGAGTTATACGGGGCGTACTGTGTGGCGTAAGCAGTAAATAATTCGCACTGTCGCCTACCTGGAAACTGTGATATTATAGAAGCGTGAATTTGTGATGCCCGCTGAACACCCTACCGGTGCACGCTCACACATATTTATCATGTACTGGAGCGACAGGTTCCGTACGATACGTTTTTATAGAATAAGGTGAGAAACAAGCGCACAGTATATCTAATAGTAGAAAGATGCTATAACCATAGACGTCTATCTATCTGCGATAAAGAATTGAAATGCAGATGCGTTTTCACCCCTGAGGACTAAGATGGAGTGCCCAGTTTCCATTAAAAAGAGTCACCGGTTCTCTATACTCACCATACAAAACACACCACCATCAAGTTGCTATTTTACGCTTGTATTGTGTAGTAATATTTTCCCGGTCGAGTCGACCCATTGGTGCTTCAAACATAACTCAACCACGTATTTGTAGAATTTGTGATTTTATTCACGTTTACTTAGTAAATCCTTTTGAAGATAACTGTATCTTCAAAAGTGTTGCTGTAGGGGACAGAAATTCTTTCAGAAAAAGATTAAATAACATTGCTTTTCTTCATCACCACCCCGTAAAATTGTACTGCTGGACGTGGATCTCTCCTACTGTAAGGGTTTGGCTTAGTCTCCACGCAAATTGGCGATAATAGTTCCAGATGTCTTGCACTCTTGCATCTGGCATTTACAAAGATCATGAGACCTTCTAGCATTTTCCACAGTCGCCTCATACGACACCCATAGCTAAAAAGAGGAGATGAACTCTTTAATGCCACTACCGTACGGCAAATACCTTAAGTAACATTAAACACAAAAATATAATATTTGTATGATGCTTTGACAAGCTTTCAATTAAAGCTGTCACTTGTTTAATCTTCTTCTAAATATGTCAAAATCTAATTATCTAATTAAATGTCTAAATAAAATTAATCTAATCTATTAATTTTGGTCTAATATTCAAAAACTGAAGGTAGCCAGCTAACTATGACGTTGGGACGTCAAACACCGCAGTCCCCTCCGTGACCATGGGTGCTGTAAAGCACCAAAACGTCGGGAATTAAAATGAGTAAATTAAACGCGATAATCCGTAAAAATAGTTTTATTCAATGTAATCGTTCGCGTAAATATAAGAAATCAATATTGGAAGCATTATCCAATCTGTGATGTACTTCTGCAACCATCTGTACACTAAAAAACAAAGGGGAGATTAAGAATGCATGTTGTAATTCTTCACCGCCTCTTTTGTGACGTTAGGATTTTGTATTAATTACATTGTAGCAGTTACAACAATAAACCTCTGAATCTTCAGCCCATTGTTTTCTATTCAATGGAGAGGTCCCTTGTATTCAACCTAACTATAGTTAACGTGTATTTACTTAAGTTATGTTTGCATGTTGATGCTTACGCCGTGAACTATCACTATCACTATATAAACAAGATATTAGCTTTTTATATATGATTGAAACATGTACTTGTTTCATTATATTTTTATTTTTTCTTATTACAAATAATCAAAATAATATATAAATGAAAATGAAGTTTAACCAAGTGACGAAAAAGGCAAGTATAAACTATTAGAAATTAACAATTTACGAAAGAACAGATTATCTGTTATATAATATTTCATTTGTGAGCGTGTACCTACCGTATATTTAACTTAACTTTGACGTGGGATATCTTAAATTTATCTTCTATGGCTATTTGAATTACACACAATTATTGCATAAAAATAGAACCCATGGAGACGGTACAGAAAATTAAACCGACTTGAGTTACTTGGAAATAAACAGATGACTCAAATACCTAGCCACGGATTAACCAGAAAACACTGATGCTGATTAAGCATTCATATCAAAAGGAATTTGCAACTAACCTCGAGTAGATATTTGCAAAGCTGTAGCCATTCAAATATTACGTATGGTATTAAGCAATAATTGAATACTCAATATTGACACATGTTTCTCCTGAGGCAAACACTGTCTAAAATATTGATAGGTATTAATTTCTAATCTGTAGACTTATATTATACCATTCACCGTGTAGTGACGGTGTAAATAAATCCACTAACCCATATCGACTCCAGTATTGTAAAGACGACAGAGGAATCAAACCAGAAATGCGCAGCAGTGTCTATAATAACGACTAGAAAATAATAATATGCAGTTGCCTACCCGACAAGCGTGGCCATTATGACAAATATCCCTCTTATAAGGCAAAATATGGGAAAGCATATGAGAAGAAGTTGACTTTGTTAGGCTGTAATGAACGAATGAATGAAAGAATGAATTTATTAGAATTAGTTTTAATTTTATTTAATTATTATTAAAACATATTTAAAAAAACTATAATAAAGAAAAACTAAACTAAAATTTAAATTATCATACAGTCCTACTTTTAGTGGTATCGGGCTAAGAACGCTGGCTGCGTTTCCCGCTGAATCGCTATACTTAGACTTTGAGCGAGAAAGATCCTTCCCTCTTATCACCAGCAGCGACGACCAGTTTTGGATACAGTTTCTTTAGAACTTCACCGCTTGGACCCCCACGGCCCGATAGTCTGTCTCTACATCAAATGGCACAAATATGTAGTCATCTCAGAGACTCGTATCTGCGCTACTTACTTAATTCAACTGCCTCTGATGCCGCCTCGGCTCTAAACGAGCACCAGGATGAGGAGGCCGCTTAAGTGTGCACGTAGCATCTCACACTGGGCTTCCTCTCTCAAAGGACCAAGTCATACCGTCAGATCTCTTGCCATCTCGTCTCTAAATATTCCATAAATCTCTAAAAACGAGGAAACATTTATAGAGACAAGAGCTCTTCCGATAACATCGTTCGAAGAACCGGGACGGGAAAACCTACCTACATTTTTCTTATATGAAAGTCCGTGGAGCTCAAACTTGTCGACCCTGCTACCGCAGGGCAATGATGTGGTTAATGAATCGACGTTCCTAGTCGGAATCCTACGGCAATGCGCAAGCTTTCCCCATCAAGCAATGTGCCGAGATTACTTGATGGTAAAGCATGTAACCACTAACTAGATTCCTTAGTCGAAACAGCTAGAAGGCAGGCCTGATCTTGGTCACTATGGAAATTATGGATTAATTAATCTTTTAATTACTTTTTATATGTATATAGTAAAGACAGACTGCGACTGTTTTGCCACGTTTTTTTTTTATAGAATAAGCGTGACAAACGAGCATACAGTCCACCTGATGGTAAGTGGTTGCTGTGGCCCATAGACATCTACATCTATCTTCGTTTGCGAATTTAAATGCAGATGCGTTTTCAGCCGGAACTAAGATAGAATGCCTCTTTTCCAGTAAAAGGGTCTCCGGTTCTCTACACTCACCATACGAAACACAGCAGCATTAAGCTGCTATTTTACGCTGGTATTCTGTGAGAGCGTGGTCCTTCCCCGGTCGAGCCGACCCATTCGTGCTACAACTATACTATTAATATAGCTGCCGCATGGCTCTACCACGTAAAAACGTGACACTAGGGACGGTTCCGAGCCAGGTGGTTACTACATCTGATGGGGGGCCACCCTACATTTCGCTAACCAATACGAGGCTGCCATTCGAGAACCTTTCTTCCACGTCGTTTATCATTTTTCGAGCTAAATGGCCGGCCCATTGCTTAGATTCAGCTTACTGATCCGTTGGGCTATGCCGGTTACTCTGTTTATAAGAACCGTGCTCCTACAGAATACCAGCGTAAAATAGCAACATAATGATGATGTGTTGTGTATGGTTAACGAGGCATTCGATCTAAGTCCTCAGGAATCAAAAATATTATCTGCATTTTGTAATCTGCTTATTCGAACATAAATATGTGTGTCTATGGGTTACAGCATCCAGTAAGCTGTTTTCGTTTGTTTAAAATAGCTGAGAAATAAAACAGAAATACGGCGATTAAAGGGGTGAAGGATTTCTCAAGTAAAACAAGAACAAAAAACTCTGAATCGAGAGAACAGCGCCGTACTTGTGTGAGTCACAAAATTATTTGTAAGTCACGCGGGATATGATAGTTCTGTTCAAGACAAAAACAACAACTAAATAAAAGTACGACAGATTAGTGAATAAGTTGTACAAAATAACATGGTTCCGCTATATGTAATAGATCAGATTTTTTATTCTCTTCAGTCCTGCGTGGAAAAATACAGATCCATACATTTTTATCTTAATTTTGGTAAAAGACATAATAATCAGATATTCTGACCTTCTGTGTTCGTCCATCATTGCCGTCGTCCGTCTTGTAGAATCACGGTGGCGCCACCTAGCTGAATTTAATTTTGCAACATATTCATTTTCCCATGGGATGAGATGTTTTCGCGGAAAAAATTAGCTATGTCACTCTACAGCCAGAACTATCCCCATACAAAAATCATGCCATGCCGACGCTCTGTTGCGACGTGAAAGAAGGACAAACAAACAAACACTTTCGCATTTATAATATTAGTATGGAAGTATGGATATGGGTATGGATTTTGTTGTTTCCTTACACAATCTTAGTAAATAAATAATAGATGGAATATATATTAAATACATAATGTAATTATAAGTACATAATCATACTATTTATTAATTATTTCTGTAGCCGTCCGAGATACATTACGTCACCACCTATGATCTGGCTAAACCACGTCAGAACTTAAAGGTTAAACGCTAACACGGTAGAGCCACGCTGCAGCTATATTATGGATGCAGCACGAATGATTAAGATTAACCGGGAAAGGACTACGGTCTCAACAGCCAGCGCGAAATAGCAGCTATTGCTATATTGATGTGTTTTTAATGAAAAGCGTAAATAACAGAACCCTTTTTACTGGTAACGACAAATTCTATCTCAGTCTTCATGGGTGACGACGCATTTTAATCAGGAGAACTCGTCGAATGCTCGTTTGTCACCCTTATTTTATAAAATAAATGATACAATAATTATTGGTATCTGGTGATTAATTTAAAAAAAAATTTTTCTTACCGCTCTCGGAAGTTTACCTAGATTCGAATATTAGCTAAAAATAATACTTCTCTAAAAACTTCAAGCTGTTAATAAGAGGCTGCTGCAGCCCATGTACACCCTAATAGTAGTCTACAAATGTGTTGTTCCCCACATGACTTGATGTACGTTACATTATATCGATGCTTCTACCTTGAAGCCTCTATCTTACTTCAGATAGAAAAAAGCACTACCTCTAGTAAAACTTTTTACACAGGGTTATAATAATATATAATATTTTTTCCAACATGGGAATATTATCTATCATAATAAAATATTTGGACAACGCAAGCACACTCAATAAGCATTTTCAAAACCGTTATATACCGTGCGCGTGTCATAAATCTGATTAAAATTTATCAGAGACATGTGACGTCATAAATGTGTTTCTTTTACAATGTTGCTCCTTTTTTTAAATGCAAATAAAATTTGTAAATTAATGTTTATTTTTTATATGATTTATATGTGTTCTGTATTTTACGAGCTTGCGAGTATGAAATACAGCCGTGATAATAATGATAAAGTGATGATAATGATGAGGATTTAATGACAACCATGGCTTGTTTCGAATATTTTCAAAAGCTATAAACTTCTTTATTAGTCCGTAAAAGATATTTTGCTTATTAGTCATGCTTGGCAGGCAGATTGTTGGCAGGCAGATTGGCGAACGCAGTAGTGAGTATGTTGGACACTTCTTCCCGTTGCCGTTTTAGGTATTTGCACCTGGTATAAACGAGATGGTTATACCGACATCTATCGGAAGCCATAAGATCGTCTATAGTCTATACCAATGCATATCCCACAGTCCTCTAAAAACACCCACGGGTTGAAATGTGGTGATGGATTTTCTTACGCCGCCACCACACACATTTAATTGTGATCACATTAACTCCTCTGTTGATATAATAAACTTGATAATAAACTTAATTAAAATACTTTTTCGAGTACAGAATGTATAATTGAAAACAGTGAAGCTGACTCAAACCTAAGGAAGCGTGGCGCAGAGCGTGCTCATGAAGGTTCCATGGTAATACCGTGCCAAAGGGATTAGGCGAAGGCGATATGCAAGAAAGCGCGAGGCAGAACAAGTTGGTGCGGGATCGTGGGTCTCTTGTTTAGAAAATTCCAATATGGCGGTATAACCATCTTCTTTCCAAGAAAAGTTATTGAGTCCTTGAATTGCACTGAGTCTTTGCTTGGATTAAGTTAATTTTCATATTCTACTCTCACTTTTTGTTTTCCTTAAGTTGGTTATAAGCTTGATTCCTATTGTTAGGACTTAATAGAAATACGAGAACCTTTGAACATTAATACAGAATATTGGTATATTGTTCTCAAGCCCTTTCAGTTACAAATTACTTGCCGTTTCCTCTATAATATGGCGCGGCTCTAAAACGTAATTTCTCCGAGGGCCGCGCCTTTTGTTCAAACTAAAATTAACCTTAATTTCGATATCAACAGACGAAGTCAAAACAACGACTAGCTCAAATGCTACCAACAGCTTGTTACAAAACTTTTAACTTAACAATTTAACAATTTACTTCGTTTTGTAATGTAATTACAACGTGATGGGGCGGTGTTGAAGCTAGTTATTATAAGTTATTTTATATTAAGTTTTTTATTTATATAATTTTTATTCTTTTTATATTGGTTGTAATTACTGGGAGACCTCAGCATTCTTGTAACGTGATCTTAAGATGAACATGGACCAGACAAAAGTCAAGTGTGACGACCAAGTCACACCTATACTGGTTGGGAGATATCCGCAGTAGAGTTAAAGTAACCGACATAGTCCAACGGAACAGTAAGCTGAAGTGGCTATGGGCTGTCTATATAGCTCTAAGAACCGATAACTGATGGAGAAAAAAGTTTCTTGAGTAGCAGCCTCGTACCTGCAAGTGAAGTGTAGGGCGGCTTCCTATTAGATGAAGTGATTGTAATGGATGAAGGAAGACGATATATTATGTAGTGATAGTGATAGGGATAATAAAAAAAATACTTTTGATTTCTGTACTTTATTATCATCAAACCCAAAATCATTGTGGTAGTTGAAAAGAAAAATTATTCATGCATCCTAAAATTTTGGCATGTTTTTTCAAAGGTGCATTTGTAACGCTGTATGCTCCAAATTCTTAGTAATATAATAAATAATATTGTTATGAACTTGGGGTTCGAGACAATTAAAAACTGCCGAATGAATTACAAAATTGACACTTTAATTACAGAACACTAATTACAACTAAAACCACACTAATAACAAAATACAATTTATACTACAGATCACTTTAGTTCGCAGTTGTATCCTTCAAGTATTCGCTTATCGCCAATTAATACTGCCTCGGTCGTGGTCTACCGGCCTTATATAGCGCCCTATATCTTTCCAGAACCTTCTGTAGAATCTAGAATGTTCAGTACATCGGTCCCGAAATTTTTAGAGGATCTTGACTCTCCTAGTTCTGCTGGTCGATACTATAAGCGCTAGTGGTAACTAGTGTTGCCATGTACAAGACATTAATAGTGGCGCGCAACAATATATAACTTTTACTTTATACATACTTAAATAAATATATAAAATAAAAATTCTATCCATTTTACTGTTATGAACAAAAGTGGAATGATTTGCATTACGCTGACACTCAAGGATATTTTCAACAGTCAACAACGCTAACAGAGAGTTATGATTACTTGCGACTGCGGGTTGTTTGTGATGAAATGAATAATTAAACGAATGTCAAGGCCAATTTAATGTTGGTTTTATGATTATGGTATCCTTGTTATTTTATTAATTACCTAGATTTAACCCAAACTAGGGTTTTGTACATTACATTTGTTTTGCAATTACCTGGTCATCAATTCTATAGAAATGTCTATAACAACTAACACTTAATTTAATAATAAACGCAAAAGCAAGAAATATTATTTAAAAGGATAATGATAATGAAAAAGTCAATATTTTTCAAAAATTGTCTATTTAAAAACTACATTACTTAGCTTTGAAAAAGAAATAAAAATCACATTTTTATTTCATTTTATATTAATAAAAAGCAAAATTGAAAAGTTTTAAAAACCAACGCCGAATATAATAGTTGTAATCGAAAAGGAATTAAATAAAATTTTTAAAAAACTCTCTAAAAGGAAGGAAGGAAGGAATTATTTTTTATTCGTATTCCGTCAAAGAATACAAACAAATATCTTTTATATTTTATTATTTTTCTTTATGTATTTTTAATGGGTCAATATATAAGCGCATAATATGTCTGCGCGACTTTTTTCATAACACAGATTTTAATTTAAACCTCAGATTAAATATTTATTTAATCTCTTTAATTTTTAAATATGAACTGCTTTTTGTATTAAGGCCGTATTTGTTAGTCAAATTATTAAAGTCGACCCTGTGTCTGATCTGGGTGATCCGGAGACACTGTGTCTCGCGCCAAAATACGTTCAACATATTATGTATATGTGTGTAAACGTGTAGGCGTGGTTTCTGATGTTATATACGTTCTCGAATCGGATGTCAACATAACCTCACCAAATTTTAACTTCATATTTTAATTATTAACGAAACGTCGACACTTTATACAGTCATTTATCATTTTTTATCAATTGTTTCCATATTACACTAAAATTATTTCGATCTATCAATTATTTAATACTTTTCAATATCTCAAATTTTCGCTCGTGCCGTTTTCGATTCCACAAAGGTTTTACTAATTTCAGTCAATTTTAATTCCTTTTAAAGATTGTGATTGTCATTGTAGCTTGGATGCTTGTCATTTAAGCCACGTTTTCATTTTATTTTCAAGATTTTTGGCTTGGATGCTTGTCTTTTAAGCTATGTTATCTCGATATCAAATGATAATAATACTTTATAGTACACTGCACAATATGTTGATGCGTCATTGCGCAGTCCTTGGGCGATTTGACGGCAACCAGGCCAGCAGACAGTTGGCGATAGTATCTCAAGACGTCTAAGCAGATAGACACCTTATCTTGAGAATATTGGTATGGCGGTGGGGATGCAACATCGCTCATAAAAAACATCGATATTAGAACATCGATATTTTCGAAAGTGAAACATCGATTTTAAAAACATCGATGTATATGTACGGTATATCGATTTTTTAGATGTTTCTTTTATCCCAATTTAAATATATATATCGAATAAATACAAATTTTAAAGAGAAATAAAACATCGGGAATTAAAAAAGTTAAATTAATCGCGATAGAATCCGTAAAAATTAGTTTCATTTATTGAAACAAAGAAGTATAATAATTAAACATTATATTTATGCTATTTTAGAAAGTTTTACAATATTTATTTTTATACATTTATTATTATTATTTTTTTTTTTTAGAAATAGGGTGACAAACGAGCACAGTCCACCTGATGGTAAGTGGTTGCTGTGGCCCGAACATCTACATCTATCCTCGCTTGTGAATCAAAATGCAGATGCGTTGTCAGTAAGGACTAAGATGGAATGCCTCTTTTCAGTAAAAGGGTCTCAGTTCTCTACACTCACCATACAAACACAGCAGCATTAAGCTGCTATTTTACGCTTTATTCTGAGAGCGTGGTCCCTCCCGGTCGAGCCGACCCATTCGTGTTACAACTATACTATAAATATAGCTGCAGCTTGGCTCTACCATTACACGTACCACGCAAAATTATCGACTAAGTATTAATTTTAACAGAAAACAAGTAATAAATTAATTAAAAAGTTTATGATACCATACACAAACCAGTTTACGTGACGTCCGTAAACTTGACGGTGTATAGCTATCAATCATGAACAGTCTATTTAAAGAAAAATTTAATTTCTATTCTACTGACTTCATCAAGCTTGCATCATGTTAATTTGAACGTGTTATGAGGCGCGCAGGTATGCATGACTTTAGTCGGACAATTAGCAGAAGACTTCCTGGTTTCAACTGGTGCGGCTTCATGCAAACTTGACGAACGGATGACGGCTCCGTGGCGCAGTGGCTTCGCAATGAGTTATTGCGCTGGGGTCGCGGGTTCGAATCCGCACGGAACAAGTATTTGTATGGCCTACAGATAACTGTTCGGTGTCTGGATGTTTGTCCTCGTGCAATTTATGTTTGTAAACTGCCTCCACAATACAGGAGAAAATCCTGAGTGTGAGGTTAACGTTTTCTAACAAAAAAAAAACGAACGTGAGTGGTCTATATGGATGCACTGTAAACAGGATGCCGCTTCAAGCGCGCTGCAAACTTGAGTGTAAACTGGATCGTGTATGGCATCCATAAGACAATCCAAAAGTGCACGCTTCATAATGCTCATTTACTTTTTAATAAAAAAATGTATAATTGATTTTTAAAAGAAAAAAAAAATTAAGTAATTTTTTACAGAGTATTTTCAATATTTTTTAATTATTGTCGCTCATTTTTCGTGTCATACGTGCACGCAGTCTTAAAAAATTTGGTTAATTATAGTCTTTGCATTATAGCACGGTGCGGGTTGACAGGTAGACTGGTCATTAGAACGTAACTTGCATTTGCAAGATTACGACAATATTTTTGACTATGAGAAAATAACACTAAATTTGTTTTTAATTTTTTTTTTCTATTCTGTTATGACTATTAAATTAAAATTATCATAAAAAATCTCGCTTAATATAGTTTTTTTTACTAATAAATAGAGAAACTTGTAAAATTAAAAAAAAGGAATTAAATAATTTTAAATTTATTTCGCCATTTTGTGGATCTCGCTTAAAGTAATCTCGAAGGTGAATGACTAACCCTCCCGCTTGACTCGCCTTAACAATGTTTTTGTTTGTTTTGGAATAAACAAACTCTACAAATAACAAATTAACTTTACAAAACACAATAATAAACTCAATAATCGAAAGTAAAAGCAATATAAAACCAACTGGAAATTACAAAACGATCGTTAGGTACTACATACAAAACGCTAGGCGCTAGCATAGATTATACATATTAGTGTTGCCAGCTGTTTTGATTTGCGCGGGACGTCCCAATTTTCAGGGGCTTAGTGACACGTCCCAATTCACCCTTGATCGGGACGCCAAACGTCTCAATTTTTTTATGTCCCGATAATTATGACAGCAAAAATGAATATATCTGTAAGCTGTTACTGTGGCTGTTACTACATACATTTTAATATTTTAGCTGTGACATTCCACATTTTTTCACCAAACTCGGACTAAAATCAAAATTTTAAATTTTACTCGTATTGCGTTGGCGAAATATAGATATCATTCATGCTGTTTTGTTTTTTCTCTCACTGAGTGATGCCGCCCGCCCAGCCACGTTGTATCGACGTCGTCAAATCGACCATTATTTATTATTTAATTATTTTAGTAGTAATTAGTAATTAGCCGCATGCTCGTTTGCCCCCTCTCCTATAAAAAAAAACCTATAACTTACATGCTGCAGTTTAGATAAGTACATTTAGTAAAATGCAAAGGTCTTGTGGGTCAGTTCTTCCACTAGTCAATTTCTTCAAGTGATTGTAGGTATTGTTGTTTTCAATAAATAATGCAACATTATGCGTGCGATACAAGGATTTTATCCGTGTGTTATGTCGTAATTTGATTATGAATGAATGTTTGATTTTTTATTGTATAATGCCGTTTTTAAGGGTTTTTTGAAGTGAATGCGTTCTGGGTTCATAAGATATATTACTTTTTTCAGAATAACATTAAATTGAGTCATTCAGAAAATTCAGAGTCTGCAACGTTAACTAATCGTTCAACAAGTTCTGATTTGCCGAAAAACGCACATAGATAACTATACAGTTTTCGGTGTTGGACGTAAATTATTCGTTCATTAGCTCAGTCCCAAAAATAATTATATATAATTGCTTTTAAATAAATATAAAGAAATCATCACATTGCGCATTGTATCATCAAAAATACTTTAGTTTAACTCATGGCATCCAAAATGCTTACAAAAAAAAACTGTATATTTTATTTTATTAGATTTGTAAACCAATTTCTCGATTTATTTTTACCTTCCGTTCCGATATTTTACCTACTGGACCTGGCAACACATATATAACACTAAAGCGAAAGGCGCTAGTACTTGTAACTTGTAAAGCTGCAGGTGTAGTCAACGTCTTACCAGAAATCACAGGTAGTTACTCATTTTATTTCTTTAAAAGGTTAAGAAAAATGTTGCAATTAACATAAAATAAAAGATAATTTTTATTTTCAAATTATACATAGTATGGTAATGTAACTACAATATCATAATTTTTATTAAACTAGTTACATGCATTGTAATTTATTTATTCAAAAATATAAATTTCAGTTATAATTTTTTATCGATAGCTAATCGATATTTTTGTTTTTGCTTTGTTATTGTTAATCGCTTTTTATCGTTTTAACATTGTTCATCTCTAGCCACGATAAACAGTAATGTCACCACCATCCTATAACACAAATGTTGATTGTAATTCTAAAAAGAGATAATTATTGTATTATAATAATATAAGTTTCACCTAAGTTATGAATTTCATTTGAGCTTACTTGTCAAATCAATACAAATTAATTAAAATACCGCTTTTTGATAGTAGTGACCTCTTCTAGTGGTTCTAAAAAGAATCTAAGGCGCCATCGTTTCCACGTGAAAGAAATGAGAAATAAAATATATTTTGTTGTTATAAATGTGTACATAGTGATTATTTTTAAAATAAAAATCATTTATTAATAAACTACGGGACTATACTATATAATTCTGAAAATAATAAACAAAACCCTAGTCTCGATACGTCACTTTTTCAAGAGTTATCATGTACCTCGTAAAAAAATCCGGATGTCCGTAAATTTTTCAGCTTCTTTTAAAGTAGTAAAGTAAAGTTGATTTATACAAAATATGAGATAGATTGATTAAAGTGTTATTTTTAAATAAATTACTCATGTTATCGTATAAGTACAAGTTAGTTGTGGTAGAAGTAATTTAAGGCAAAGATTTCTCGACCTTAACGTGGCGTGCTATAGAAAAAAAAAAAGAAAATGTGTACTTTACAAAAGATGAAATCCGAACAAAACAGTTTCACTGTGAAAAATCACGCCAAGTACACTTTCAAATAAAGATACAAAAATGATGATTACATTTTACAAAAAAATAATAACAAGTACATAACCGTTTTAGATTCGAAAAATAATATTCTGAAATAAGTATTAATAGAAAAGAACAATGGCGAACTCCCATACAAATTTTTATGTCAGGTAATCTGAAAGCGTCTTTACATCAAAATATCAAAAGCGATTCACCATCCTTACCTGAGATTGTTTGTCTAAGATTTTTTATCGACGAAGTCTGAATAATCGTTACGAGGCTTTGATTTCTAGATTATGTAAGTTATGTCACTGAAATGGTTCAAGATATATATTATCAATTAAAGAGTTTTTGACCTAAAGTTTCAGTCATTTAATCTTATATTAATGTTCTATTCTTCTTCACTATTAGGTATATTACCGTTTCAAGGTTATTTTTGAGTAATCAACTGGTGGGCAGAATAAGCTCTCTATTAAGAATAACAATAAAGAATTCACTGCCTAATGAGAATTCAAATAATATTTAATATAAGTTTCTTTTAAAATGTTTTAAAGAAAACTATACATTTTTTATAATCAAGGCAAAACCAAGAACACAAAACACAGAGACACAAACGGCGCGAGTGCGGTGTGTGTGAGACGCGTAACGAAAACGTCAAGACATTATGTAATAACATTATATTGTTTCTTACTAAACAATCTGAATTCAAAAATATATGAAAATACTATTTTTAATATTCTTATGTACTTTTTTTAAATGATATAAAACGCAATAATAGTTATATTATTTATCTTAAACCAGATGCAACAAGATGAATTTAAAATTTTTTAACTACGAAAGTGATAATTATAAACTGGTCACACTAAGTGACGGCTTGATATCCATTTGATTACAATCAATTATGTTTCCAAAAGGTAGGGATTTTATTCTGGCTTTTACTAGTTTTGATGTTTAATTGATAAATGCAATATATTGTTTTATTACGTCCTTTAAAATTATAACTCAAGACGCTTCAAAATATTTGACATATTATTTCGCCATTGTTCTTTGTGTACTTGGTTTGCATGATTAAGACTTTCGATCATCCAACTTGACATTAAAAGACGTTTTTATAACTTTTGAATTATGCTCGTACTATAAAGTATAATGCTAAATACAAATTTTTATTAATACTTATTTCAGCATATTATTTTCTGAATCTAAAACACGGGTATGTACTTGGTTTTTTTGTAAAAATGTAATCATCATTTTTGTATCTTTATTTGAAAGTGTACTTGGCGCGATTTTTTACAGTGAAACTGTTTTTGTTCGGATATTATATTCATATAATGTTTTTACTGCAGCGCGGCGCGTATACAGACTTCGGTTGGCATGCGACCAGCCAGCGTAGATTTATGGGCAAACTCTGTGACACGTTAGACTCTCTATTAGATTTACGTCTCTGTATTTGAAGATTTCTATCTTACATTTAATGGGGCAATCTCTATGAAATAACCGTTCGCTATATAAATTTTCCGATTAAAGGTAACAAAATTTGTATTATCCATCCACTAAATTTTCCATCTTTACGACGAATGCTGCGACCATTATAAAATCCTTAACGTACATTGTATGACAATCACTAAAAAAAACAATTTTAGAGATATAGCTAAGTAGTTTAAAGTTTTATTAGTCAATGTTAGTGTTTTATTATATAAATGATAATTACTTATAGGCGATTTTGCATTGTGTCCTAGATAATAAGCTGAAGCAGTTAAGATTTTTATTGATGTAACAATCGTTGATAATCTAGTTAAATTAAATAACTAAATAAACGACCACATATTGTTCCGTGGGTGTCGTAAGATGCGACAAAGTAAAACAAACCAGGAGATGGGCAGCTGCGTCTTCCTAATAACAGCTAGGAAATAAAAAACTTAGCCAAACGTGGCAACTGTGGCAAATATCCTCCTTATAGAGACAGTCTGAAGCAGGGCCTATGTTCAGCAGTAGACTTTGGGCTATAATGAAAATTAATAGGCCTCAAATAGGGTATTTTCCTAAAATTTAATACTGATATTGATATTTGATTTTAAGAAATTATTAATAATTTAAAAGGTTACTATTTAAATTAAAAGTATAAAAGTACCTAAAATCGTTAAGCTAAACTGGTAAGTTTGTTTTATTGATACCTACAATACATCAAATTGTAAGATGTTGCACAAAGTTAACCCTACGCGTACAATGTTCTGATTTATGGTAACTGGCGCCTTTATAGCGAGTGTAAAGGCCGTTTAAACTTTCTGGACCATTTGACACACACGTTAGTTCTAAGTCAAAATATTGCTTCGCTTGATTCTGTGACGCGATAGCATAAATATAACTATTTTTTATTTTTAATTTACTTATATAAATTAAATATTATAGAAATCACTTTGCACAATACACTTAGTATTGATTGTTGTGTACTTTAATATTAATAGACTTAATTTAATATTGTAAATCTTTGGTATACTCTATGCATAATAAAATGTCTTAAAAACTACAAATAAATGCAAGGCAAAGAATTTGATCGTACAGTCTAGACGTAGGGTGAACAGTATAATGATCGGCACTTTAAGCTGACTTCTACTTGTAAGAGGTTAATTCTCGTAAATAAACAAATTTGTTGTATTGTTTATTGTTTTATTGGATTTAAGTTATTTACATCATATACAATATTTTTTATATACAATATTAAAAACTATAAAAAATAACTAAAACTAGTAATTTAATTATCAAACAGTCCTACGCGGTATCGTGCCAAGAACGCTGGCTGCGTTTCCCCGCTGAATGGCTTAGCCTTTGAGCGAGAAAACCAGCCCTCTTATCACCAGCAGCAACGACCAGCCGCGGATGGGTTCCTGAAAATTTCACCGCACGTGGACCCCACGGATCGATAGTCTCTACAGGAAATGGCACAAATATGTAGTCATCTCTCAGAGACTCATATTGCGCCACTTACTCAGTTCAGCTGCCTCTGATGCCGCCCGGCTCTGAACGAGTACCCCTGAGGATGAGAGGCCGCCAAAGTGTCTACCGTAGCATCCCACTAGGGCCTCCTGTCTCAAGGGACCAATGTCACCTGTCGGTCTCCTGCCATCGTCTAAATATTCCACAAGGCTCTAAAACCAAGGAACATTTATAGAGACTAGTGCCCTAGAATGAAATCGTTCAAAACCGTGCCGTGAAAACCTAGCACTTTTCTTACAAGAAAGTCCGTGGAGCCCAAACTTGTCGACGCTGCTGCCACAGGGTGTGATGGGGTTGACAAATCGCCGCTCTAGTTGGATTCACAGCGATGCAAAGATTTCCCCATCAAGTAATATGCCGAGATACTTGATGGTAAGCGTGTAACCAGTGACTAGATTCCTAGTCGAAACAGCTAGAAGGCGTGCCTTATCTTGGTCACTATGGAAATTATGAAACAAATCTTTCTACACCCTCTGTACCAACGGAATATCCCACTGTTTTTGTTGGTTAACTTCCAGTGGAACATTTTCGCCGGGACAGAGCGTTTGACATGTCTACCCTGCCTCCGTAGCAAACACAGGTCTACTTTATTATTGAAAATTATGTTACATAAATTACTGGCACTATGCACGGAGCAAGGAAAGCAGGCAATGCAACGCTGAAAGATTTCTCACCAATACAAATTTTATAGGTAAAGTAGCTTGAGTCAGGCTGTTGTATTTAAAGTTAAATTTAGAATTTTTCTATAGCTATTTTAAGATTATTATCAATATCTTTTAAAATATCCGAACATTTCCAGACTGGACTCGAGCGGAGTAAGTATGTAAATCTAGGTACAAGGAGACAATATTTTAAGATAGTAAGCGCAATGTGGGGCTTAATTTATACAATTTATCAACGTGGTTTAAAACTGATCAAATTTTGTTTTAAAACAGGTTTAATACTAAAACAACAGGGCACCTAGCAGGTATAGTAATTCCATGACAGTTTTTATTCCTGGAGAAATATGATTGAAATTTTGAATTAAAGTGTCTCTGTGAGAAGTGGATAAATTATTGGGAATAAAATATTTCACATTTATTGCTATTTGGTTCAAGACCAATATTTTAAAATTTCGAAAATATAGTAAGATCACTGAGGACGTCATCTGCTCTACCTCCCAGTGTACCGTCGTCCAGGTACCAGACATTCAGCTTGGTTTCAAATTTAAAATAATGGGTTGAATTCCCAAACTGAAAAGTGCTGCACCTAGTGGGCCACCCTGCTGAACACCGACTACAGAATCGATAACATGGTTTTCGTAAAACAAGTTAGTATTTTGACTGTAACAATGCCAAACGTATGAGATAAATTTCGGGGGTATTGTTAGCCACTTCTTTCAGCAGTGTTACCCTATCGATAGAGTTAAAAGCATTCCTTAGGTCAACCTTCACAAGAACATCTGCATCAGAGTTTGTTAAAAATGTACGCACTGAATGTACCGCCGCCTAACAGCCACCTCTAGTGCCAAAGCCTAGTTGAGTAGGCTGAAATTTTGTCTTAAGGTTAGAGATTATGTGCCTGCAAGCTGATTTTGAAGTTAAGCGTCGAAATGTGGAACCAACGGCTATAGGACGGATACCGTTATCCTTTTTCTTAAGGCACATAATCTTGCCCCATATAAGAATGGAATGAAATTTGGATTAACATTACCAAATTTAAGTTTACATAGCCATAAATAAAATATTGCATTATGTTTAAAAATATATGTTTAATTAATTTAAAATCTAATTAAACTTTCTTCTAGGAATATTGCAATCATTGGCACTTTAGCAATTGCACTCTAAATTAATATAATTATTGGCACCATTGGAAGTCTTAAAAAGTTATTCCCAGATCTTTCAAAGTTCCGTCTTATTGTTATAAGACTTATTTTGAACAAATATTCTTCAATATTTTCCGTAGATCTTCATCTGAAAGCGGTTTCGTTGGTATACCATGTTTTTTCTTTCTTCAGATTGATTCATGATTGACTAATTCAATTCTGCTTTTTCCATTTGTGCCCAATTTTTTCATTTTTTTTGCTCCGCTGCTTCCGAATCTTCACTTGTTAGCACAAAATTAATTTGTAATTCATATTGGAACTTTGATCATCTAAAATAGCTTGCTGTGATTTCGAGGCATCAGACACTTTGTGTGATCCACTGTCTAGACTAAATGGGCTATTATGTCTCAAAACCATTTCATAACGTGGATTTATTTCAATACGGTGAAAGTGTTGCCAATATAGGCCCGCATCTGTTTTAGTAGCCTTTTGTCAAATTGTTTAGTCCCATTCGAAGACAGGTTTACGCCACATATCTTTGATATCAGCTGGTTTGCAATAGTCGCGTTGCATACATGTTAAGGCTATAAGTATTATGGCGAGACTTGGGAAAAGTTGCGCCAGCTCAAGATAAGTGTGGCTCTTATGACCATCTACAAAAATAATCACTGAAATATAACATTCTTTATTGTAGGACTAATGAAAAACGTTTTATTCGTAATGGATAAAAGTTCTGCCTTTATATACCTATTTTCAGATAAGTATATAACGTATTTAAGATAATGCCTCTTTTGAATGTCTGCTCGCATTTTCTATAGGGGGAAAATAGTCATAGGTTTTACCGTCTACTCCAAAGAATAGTGATGCAAGACATCGATAAGTACCTGCACGCGTTAGTGGTTCGTACGAATAGCTGGCGACAATGCCCAACATCGTGGTGCCCCCTGCTAGAACACTAACGAGGCTCTGGCGACCGAGCAATGTCAGTTGTCAGCTTAGTAATATAGAAAAGTTAAAGAAAATGATAGCCCCGAGTTTCTGGCGTCCTTTAGATGGGACAGGGGTGCTAAGAATCTCCAGGCGGCAAACAAAAGTAATTAAATTTGGAACGTAGAATGTGATAAGTATGAAGAGTCCAGAAAAAGTCTACAGCATATGCAAAGAAATGAAACGTTTGAGAATTGATATCTTGGAATAAATTGAAGTGCGGTGGACAGGCAATGGTAAGAAAAGAATAGATGAAGATTATACTATGTATTACTCTGGGAATGAAGACTCCTCCAACAAGTACGAAGTAGGAGTGATCTTATACACAAAACGCCTTAATACAACTGTAAACAGTACCCAAATCAAACCGAACCATGCTGCTACAAATTGAGGCTAAGCGAAACATCAACATAATCCAAGTGTGCGCTCCCCCTCCCACCACTGATGGTTCAAATCAAGATATTACAGATTTTTACGAAGAGTCGATGAGCTACTCTAGGTAACTAGAATCACGAACTAAACCTAGTGATGGGTGATTTTAATGCCAAGGTAGGCCAAGGTGAGATCAGGTGGACGGAAAATTTGGATTTGGGGCAAGAAACGAAAGAGCGACACTTTTATTCAATTTTGCCAAGAAAATGACTTTGTCATCATGAATACTTGCTTCCAGCTACCACCACGAAGTCTTTATACATGGACATCACCACAACACACCCCACAACATAAGCGCTTTCGTAATTGCATTAAAAGCACTAAGACGTATCCTGGAGCTGACAATAGATCTGATCACAACCCAGTTGTCGCTACAATATCATGCACGCTAAAAAGAGTAAAGAAGCCGGCACAAAAACCTAAAATAGATGTCAGGAAACTTAATGACAGTAACACCAAAGCGAATGTGGCGAATGAAATAAATGATTGGGCAGTACAAACAAAATCTGGGACACTGTCTATGATAGAGGAGACATGGAGCAAACTAAAGACCAAATTAGGAGAAATTAATACAATTTTTTTAAAAAGAGACTGGGCTCCTAAACAGAGTTGGCTGACAGAAAAAATATATAACCTTATAGAGGAAAGAAGACTACAAGAATTCCGATAAAATCAAGTATGCGGAGATTGACTAGAGAATCCGACGGGAAGTCCGCTATGCCTGTAATTCTTAGTGCCAGGAGAAGTGCGAGCTTGTAGAGAATCTTTATGCTAAACATAACGCGTTTAATCTTCATAAGGAAATAAGTTATTTTATTGGATATAAAAAGACCACATACCAACTCATATATGAACACAATGTCCCTATACTGGATATAACAAAGAAAAACACCGATGGGAACAGTACATCTCATCAATGTTCGCTGATGATTCACGTAGTTTAGCTGTAACCTGTGATTTGAGTGATGGGTATTGTATCCTCAAAAGCGAAGTTACGAAGGCTCTAAGAAAAGCTAAAACTGAAAAATCAGCTGGCCCAGATGATGTTCACATAGAGGTACTCAAACTTATCGAGGAAGAAAATATCCTTGATGCCTTGTTAATTTTTTAACGCTGTTTATGATTCAGGCCACTTTCTCGAGGACTGGTTAACATCATCTTGCATTACACTCCTTAAAAAAGCCAACGCCAAAAAGTGCGAAGAATTCCGAACAATTAGCCTTATGACACAAGCATTGAAACTATTTCTACATATCATTCACGAACGTATAAGAGTAAAATGTGACGAACAACTTGCAGATAGCTAGTTCGGCTTTAAATCAGGAGTTGGTATAAAGAAAGCTCTATTTGCAATACAGGTTTGGTGCAAAAATGTTTAGATATGCAGTAGGATGTTTTCTTTGGTTCATTGATTACGAAAAGCTTTTGATCAGTGTTGCATGATCGCATTGCAATACTACAAAATATCGGCTTAATGCAAGGATATACGTATCAAACAAAATCTGTATTGGAATCAACGCATATAAAATTAAAAGGGAGTTCGGCAGGGCTGTATTCTGTCACCTACGCTATTTAACTTGTACTCAGAAACTATAATAGCGAAGCAGTCGAGGACCTAGACTGTGGCGTCAAATTGAATGGCCGGAACATAAATAATATTAGATATGCAGACGATACAGTCCTCATAGCGTCATCTGTTGAAGATATACAGAGAATTGTCACCCGGTAAATGATTGCAGTGAAGAGCTGGTCTCAGGATGAACATTTCGAAGACAATCATGGTCATTTCTAAGAATAATTTTGACGACTTTAACATCACAGCAGTAGGCAAAAACTAGAAAAGAGTGCAAATATAAATATTTAGGTACATGGTTAAACGAGACGTGGGCAGCGACCGAAAGTTAAGACCCGCATTGAAATGGCTCAGTACCTTTAGCAAAATGAAAAAGCTCTGCAACCGTAAACTTAGATCTCTTTGCGCACTCGACTAGTGCGATGTTACATCTGGCCCATACTTTATACAGATGTGAGGCGTGGACAGTTAAAGAGGACCTCCGAAAACGTATAAAGCCTTCGAGATGTGGGCATACAGAAGAATGTTGGGCATTAGCTGAACTCACAGAATAACGAATGTGGAAGTTCTGCAACGAGTCGACCAAGCACGAACTTATGCAGACCGTCAAAATGAGAAAAGTCATATTTAGGGGCACGTACTCAGGCACGAGAGATACGAACTCCTAAAACTCATTGTGAGGAAAAATTGCCGGAAAAGAGGCGTCGGTCGCAGAAAAATTATGGCTATGTAACATCCGGGAGTGGATAGGAATCGCGAGTGAAAGTTCACTAATCTGACGTTGCCAACCTTCGCTAGGAGAGCAGAAGAAGAGTTTTGACTTTACTTATTTAGCAGCAACTGCAAGTTCGCGCGTGGAACGTTAAATGTACATTTTCCATACCATTTTCACCACTTCCAGCGCCCTCTTAACTATCGGTATTCTTCATAAATTCAAAATATGAAAAAGGTCAGTCATCATTGACACTACTCGAAAGATACAGTAATTGGCAGTGTCATGAATAGATCTTGAACAAAGAAAGAAAGAAAGTATAGTGATTGACATAATTATGCCAATGATTATGTTGTCAAATAAATTAAAGTATAGTCATTGGCACAATTAAAAAACCGATGCTTCTTTTTCTAACGATAAAATAACTTTAATATGTTTTAATGACGTAAATTGATAAAAATAGATAGAAACTTACTTGAAAAACACTTTTGTCTCAAAATCTAGCCATAAAACCTTAACTTTTTTAAAATTTTAACGTTTGTTCAAGCACATTTTAAAACAGCCCTTATAGGAAAATAGTTGACGCTTTAAACATAAATGTGTGTTGATAGTATAAGTAATTATATATCCTAGCAACTTAGATTATGATAGGTCTTCGCGCTAAGACTAGATACCGCCGGCGTTCTTGTAAAATGCGGCAACAAATACTACGCCGAAGTCGGCGTACGAGGCCAGTCGCGTTGCAGGCAATGTGTGGTGGACGTACTGAATGTTTTATTAAATTCTGATCATAATCCGAAGTAAAATGCCAGTTTGCGTAGTGAAATTGTGTAAAAATAATACTACAAGAAATAAGAAAGACACTGGCATCACATACCATCAGTAAGTATCATATAATTTCGAAATTTCAACATAAAATAACACGAGCCATAAATAAGTCACAAAATATGAATTTTTTTTTATGGAGTTTATGGCCTGGTATCTAGACCTTTAGGCCAAGTCTTAGATATTTTATTCGGTTTATTATAATTTTCTTCATAGTACACTGCTTCACAATATGTTGATGCGTCACATGGGAGATTTTGACGGCAACTTGAGTCAGACAGCTGACAGTTGACGATGGTCTCAAGACGCCTAAGCACATAGACACCTTATCTTGAGAATCACATCACCATCAGAGCACTTGTATCACCGTTTCCACTAATAGTTCATGCGCAGACACTTAATACACAAAATCGCACCACTTTTACATATCAAAATACACTTCAAACCATTATTCAAACAATAATACAGGGCAAGCAAACCGCCGCCGATCAAGTTCCCGCCAAAACTCCTCAAAATATGAATGACGCCATTAGGTGTTGCCGCAAATACAAAAATAAGTTCCTCGTGATTGAGATTTTTATACAGGGTATTTTTGAAACGCTCCGAAACAGACAGACGACAGTACTAACTATATCTTAGATGATGGGTGAAATATAAAATCGATCCTGATGAAAAAAATCATCTTTTCACAACGTTTTATTATTTATTCACGCTCCATCGTGTTAGTATAAATCATCGTGTTAAATAAAACGTTAATTTCATTAAAATAAAACATGAAAATACTTAAACATAAAAGCAGCAGTGGAATTACTGTTACAATCAGCTGACTAGGGTCAATGTACGCGCGAACGCCGATTCCGCGGCCCTAACAACGATGGTACCACAATACCTAATAATTTCAACTTGTCTAAATACCTAACTTATCTACTTAACCTACTAATTTGCCACTGTGCTTGTCTCACGTAGCCACTTTAATTCAATTCACAGGTTAAATAAACCAAATAACTGGTTCGATTCCCCGCTAATGAAAAAGTACTTAAATAAAATTAACAAGGTTAAGAGTCATGCTTTTTATCCATTGTGTAGGTATATTTTTATTCTGATGTATTCATTATGTACCTATTCAGATCAGTTCAGTACTAAGTTATTTAAAAAAAAATAGGTTAAATAAACCAAATAACTGGTTCGATTCCCCGCTAATGAAAAAAAATACTTAAATAAAATGTTAAAGGTTAGAGTCATGCTTTTTATCCATTATGTAGGTATGTTTATTATTCTGATGTATTCAGTTATGTACCTTTTCAGATCAGTTCAGTACTAAGTAATTTAAAAAATTAGGTATGAAACAGCTTCCGATCCTCCGTGGCATGAGATTCTCCAGGAACATTAATATGTGCCGTATTCACGAGCACTATAAACGTACGCGTTAGGCATTATTAAAACAAAACACAAAACGTAACAACAAGAATAACACGTAATAACAGTACGTAACCAAGTAATAACAATAAGAATTTAATAAACAAAACCAATGAACTGTCGCTCGTGTACATGTCCAAAGTCAGCGCGGAACTGTCTCAAAACTAAAATTAATAGTGAATCATAAACTGAAACCTACTGCGTCCTAACTAACGTCCTTGCGGTAAACACTTTGAACATTCCCACAGACCGTCAAATGTTATGACATTGCAACTTATTTTATAAGTTTAGTTTCATATGATCCCTACGACTAGTCTTTCATATGGAATTTAGAATTATAGTTGTAATTTTTTAATACAATTAGACAATCAATTGTACCCTGACGAAACAAACAGTTCGTTACTACAAATAATGTTGAAATTAATAAACATACCCTTGGGTTTGGTTATCTTTGATTTTGTACGAAAATAGAAATAAAATGGTATTGAATAATTTAATAGTTAAAATCAATTGCAATTATGATCGACAGTTAATTAATCTAAAAATAATTATTTTACTTTACTTTTATTGACTTTCCGTTTTAATCCTTCCAATACTTTGATTTGAAAACAGGTACGTCAAAACTATTACAAATTACTTGCAAGTTTTATTGTAATTGCCGCCTCTAATTCTTATGTCGCTTGCAAACAAATCTTAGTAGGTAAATTTGAATTCCCCATATGTTGGCGCTGACGCGAGGTGACACACAGTCGGCCGGGCGGCGGGCGGCGGCAGCGCGTGGTACGAAGGGGGCGCGACGGGGGAATGCTCGCCAGTATTGTTGTGCGCGCTATTGGTTCCTCATTCTTGCCGCGCTTTGAAAAGCGATGTTTCCTAATATACAGTCGCACACAGCTTTCTATGCACGACGCGCGACGATGTTTTTAAAGGAAGGAAAAATATTATTTATATCTATTGTTTTATGACTGAACTAGTGAACGAAAAGGTAAATAGAAGGTGAATGGGGAAAATTGTGCAGTAAAGTTAAATTTATTGAGGAAGAATACCGAAAAAATTACCATGTGGTCAACCTGATGACGGAAACATTTATCATTCGCATTGATGATGATGATTCTGATGAAGTAGCATCCAGTAACACCAACACACCATCGACATCCGGCTTCCATGTTCCATGTTCTAACGGTATAATGGACGTGTCACTAACTTAAGTTTTCTTGTTACAAACTACTTTATTTTACGATTGAAATAAAAATAATGCTCAAGCATACATTATCCATTTTAATTTCAACCTCTTCCAAAGTTCTAAGAAGCTAGTAAAGTAACTATTATGATTCTACAATAAAACCATTAATTACTATTATAATATTATAAAACAACAGCCTAGTACCATGTAGTACTTTAGAACGCGACTGTACCCATGCGCAGACACACCCCTCCACTGTCGCAGCGTCGTGACGGGACCTGTACGGAGCTAGATAAAGAGTTTGGCTTCGACGCGGATATTGACCCTAGTCAGCTGATTTTATGATTTATTTATTTTAAATTCCACTGCTGGTTTAATATTTAAGTATTTTCATGATTCTTTTAATGAAATTAATGTTTATTTAACTATATCAACACGATGGAGCGTAGATGAAGCTAATAAAACGTTGTGAAAAGATGATTTTTTCATCAGGATCGATTTTATATTTCACCCATCATCTAAGATATAGTTAGTACTGTCGTCTGTCTTCGTTTTCGGAGCGTTTCAAAATACCCTGTATGTGAATTTATTGTTACCATATTTTATAATATAATATATTTAAGTTATTATAATATAACCTAGTTCTATATTATTTAATGTTTATTTTAGTAATATTGCTCAAATGACCTAATATTTATATGTTGTTTTATTAATTGCATATATATATTTTTATTATTACAACTTTATTTCCCTTTATTAGGGTTCCGTACCCAAAGAGTGTCAACGGGACCAAAGTCTCCGCTGTCATTCCGTCTATTCCGTCCGTAGATACTTGAAATTTTCACAAAATGTGTATTTCTATTGCTGCTATTACAACAAACAATAAAAATAAAATAAAATACTAAAGGACCCTAAAAATCACGTTTCTTGTATGAAATACAAAAAACGTGGCTATACAAAATATATGGCAAATGTATGGCCATACAAAAAAGTTGATTTTTTTTCTGTATTAATATGTGTCTTGTTCACAGACCAGCGAAACCTGGATTAACACGCAATAAGGTGATGCTGTGTGTATGGTGGGGTTGGAAGGGCATCGTTTATCACGAGCTTTTACCGCCAGGTAAAACCACCGATTTGGATCTCTACTGCCAACAAATAATGAGACTCAAGCAAGAAATTGAGAAAAAAGGAGTGATCTTCATCATGATAACGTTAGACCACAAGATTAGTTATCTGTTTGAGTATTTTCTTGAGTACTTAAAACTGGTTTAAAACTTTTAATCATTCATTTCTTTTGTTGCTTGTGTTCTTTAAAATAAAGCTTTCTGGAGGTTTTAATATTTGAGTTTATAATATATTGTTAAGCATGTTCTAAATAATTAAGAATATTATCTTTATTTCCATTATAAATGGGATAACTAAAGCCATGTTGCTCCCAATCTCTGGTATTGAATATATCAAATAAAACTACTTGTCGCATTTTTTTATCAAAAATCGCAAGATTTCTACAACAACGGGATTATGTCACTACCTACAAGATAGCAACAAGTTTTCGTACAAAATGGACTCGTATATATTATAATTAAATGTAATTAAACTTTGAAACAAAAATGTAAAATACGAAGGAACTTTTTCCCCGACCTTATATACTAAGTATATAAGGTGTAACAAAATAGTGCTCAATAACTTAAGGAACGATTCTACCCATCAACATGAATAATTTTTATAATGGGATCATCTTCGAAATCTCAAAAACAGTTATTCCATATAAAATTTCGTACAAACTCGTTAAAATGTTGCGATTTCGATGATAGATCTATAGTAAAAGTTGTTCATATTGACGCGTAGAATAGAAATAGAAAGCGCTATTTTGGTTAGACCATATATAATATATAACTATGTTTTTTAATACTTGTGAATATTAGTTAGACATGTAAATAAAAAATAAACTGTTAAAAATGTGGCCTTATCATTTATATGCCATTTATTCAGAAGAAAAACCTATACATCATATACACAAATATATTGATACATTCGCTATTAATAAATTGTTCATTTTTAAGTATTTCTGGGCTACATTCATAACTACGAACTTAACTACTAAACCATAGCATAAAATAAATTTTCCCGTTAATCGGGTAATAGTTAAGCTGCTGGCATATACAACTTTTCACGCACACTAGCATCCTTGCAATTGTCTTATACACACTACAATATTGAGATGCCGCATTCACGGAGCTGTTATTTTCAGGTAGCGCGGTATCTAGTCAGAGCGCGCGAAGACCTATTAATAATCTAAGCCTAGCAATATCTGTGTTGCTGTGATATAGAAAAAGGAAAACATTCTTAATATTCAAATTAAAACAGCAAAGTGCCAATCATTGAAGGAGTGCCAACATTAGTACTTTTTACCTTATAACAATATAGTTCAATTATAATAATTATTATTAATTAATTGTTTTTTTGCATTATACATGAATGTCCGGTTGTTCAGGAGTCAATTAAGGTTCCGACTGAAAACCAGTGCTGTGATAAACCACAGATTATTACTGAGGCGGGATCCTTTTTGACATCACACAACAGCATTATTACAAATTTGTAATTTGTGCTATAAACTAAATTCTATGTTTCTTAATGTTTTGTGTTGGTCAAATAAAAGTTTCTTTCTTTTTTTCTTTCTACCTGCATGTACCTTTTTATTTATTATAAACTAATGCTTGACAATCCGCACTGTCGAAACGAATTCTTGCCTTGAACACATCTACATTGTAATAAGACGGAAAGACAGATGTTGGATCGTTATTCCTCTCCTTTGCTGTACGCTTGAGAAGAAGCAAACCGCTTAATTCAAATGTTCACATCAAAAGAGCCCGCCGAGATTTCCATCATCAATTAAATCATACAATTCCTTAAATAAATTTAAAGGAAGTTAACTTGAAGTTAAATTAAAAAAATATTCGTGGTTTAATTAAATGAATCGGCAGCTAGATGCTAATTTCGTTAGACCGGAGGACGCCTTATTGCTCTAATCGCTGAGGAGACGACGATTGCTTTTAATCTCGTCCCCATGCTTTGTGAACCATTGACTGAAAGGAAATGTTTTACAATACCCTTTATGACTTTCGTAATAAACGGCTGGATGGCTTTCGTCAGTAAGGTATCATTATGTTTGTTTTAAAAACCCAAGTGTTCTTAGATAGCTGTTTAAAAGAAAAACAAATTGGCGGATTTTGGCGTTAAAAATTAATACGTGTGTAAAAGAAATTAACTGTTGAAAGCCATCCAGCTATTTGGAAGATTTGAGGTAATAAAGAAATTTACAAACAAACATACATATTACATACATACATACAAGATAAGCGCGATAAACATAACCCTTCCTCGGCAGTCGGGTAAAAAGGAAAGAAAATATTTCTAGCGTAGTTTTTTGCCGAACGAATTGTTTGTAATATAAAAGGTTTAGCATGCATTTTTAATATATTAAAATGTATTGCTACAGAGAATGACTTTTCCGAATAAAAGGATCGGGCAGCAAACACGATCACTCAACTCAACATCCTCATAGCGTTACATAGGATTTCTCTGTGACTTTCTTTCTTGCGCATAGAGTATTAATTCTATGCGTAAGAAAGAAAGTCAAAGTTTGGAGACGATCCGTGGTCCAGTGACTTATCATTGAGTTGCGGCGTTAAAGGCCGCGGGTTTTAATTCCGAACTGAAGAAATATTTGAATGGCCTATAAATAATTGTTCTGGATCTAGACGTTAGCCCTTGTGCATTTTATGTTTGTAAACTGCCTCGTTTGAAACATGTTTATGAACGATACAGGAGAAAATCCTAGTATGGGCGTAGCGTTTCTTTTAAAAAAAGGAGACGAAACCCGGAATTAAGGCCGTGTAATACGGTGTGTTCAATTTTAATTGCAATGTTATGTGCTGATATACCACATGCTCAGCAGTGAAGGAAAACATCGTAAAGAAACTTCCTCTGAGGAATAAAATATTTCGCAATCGCACCAACAAATGACAAGCGCATTGGTAAAGCGGTGTTGACAATACTCCCGTCAATTCAAGTAATAAACCACTCATTCAATTTACAAACAAAATTGATTGAAAATTGATTTAATTTCATTTTTATGTTCAAGTTTTCTGAATTAAAATTATTTCTATATGTTTGAATATACTGATTCTGACAACGCACTTAACGGGAACCACAGGGTTTTGCTACATGGTGTATAGGCTTATGCTAGACATAATTCCATAAAGTAAAATTTTACATGCCATTTTCATTTAAAACCGTCTATGTATATTGAATAGAAAGGTCCAGAAACGAAAAAATGACCTTGGAAGTGAAAAGTAATTAGTAGAGATGGGTCGAATAGTCGCCGACTACTCGGGAAAACCGACTATTCGGCATCTTTACAGTCGGTGACTAGTCGGCGACTAATCGGCAAAATATGCCGATTATAATCGGTGGTTAGCAAATAAATCAAACCAACATTTATTCCTAATAATTGTTTTTATTATACTTTTCATTAATCTGCTGTGCTAGCTGCTAGCTGTTTTATGATAATTACCTAGCTGCGCTTTATTATATTAATTATTAATCTGTTGCCATATTATAAAGAATTCAAGAGTACATATTTTGGTTTAAGCTTCTTCATTAGATTGATAAAACCACTGTTTTCCACAATAGATAGAGGTTGGTTATCCAAGGCAATAATTTCTCCTATGGCAACACCTATTTCTCTTGATCAGGAGTCCTGAAGCGACCACTGGACCATACACTGTCTTCAATAGTGTTGTGTGTATGTCTATGTGTGTAAGGGTGTGCGCGCTGCGTCTACCACCGAACGGTCGCTGTCTCATTAAACCAGTGTGCAATTAACTAGCTTGTCTAATTGACGTATCGCCCTTGTCACTCCCTAAGTATATCAATATTCAACACGTGGCGACGAGCGAACTCGCGTATTTACATTAAAATGTCGACGGGAGTAACTTTGGCATTATATCAACATTCGATCATCTTTCGCACGAATGGTACAGTTATAAATCGCGATTAAATCAGTGGTTTATCGCGAACGACATAACCAATGAAACTGACAAAGCAACAGTAAAGCGGCGAGCGATATTTTTGAGTGCGCTAAGATAATCGACGTTAAAGTTAGCTAATGACCTGGCGTTACCCAGCAAGGTTGAAGAGTTGTGCTACGGAGCAATAGTTAAGCTCCTTGATGATCACTTCACACAAAAGGTTGGGGTTTGCAGAAAAATCAATTTTCTATACGGCAACTCAGCGACCAGGTGAAGGTCAAACTCAGTGGGCGGCCAGAATTAGGGATTGGCAGCACATTTAAGAACCTGGAAGAAGCCCTGTTGGACAGATTCATCATGGGCATGGCGGCAGAACAGGAGTTGACCCTGGAAAGGCCATCAACTTGGCGGAGACCGTGCGCTGTGCACGTCACGCTTCAGTTGCGGCGCCGGTCGAGAGTGATGTGATCAACATCTCCAAGAAGGAAAAGTGCAATGTGAGTGATTATGCCAATCATAAATCCAATCAGTGTCGCTATAAAAGTCTCAAGTGTAAAAAGTGTAATAGGAAGGTCATTTACGAAAATGTGCGCTTATGATGACATAATAAAATATGTCGAGGAAGGTACCATGGTCGAAGGAGACGACGACGGTGAGTGTTTTACAATATTCGGTGTTTGAAAGGAAACCGATGATGGAACGCGTTATGATAAATGGTCTTTCTTTAGAGTTCGAAATAGATAGCGGTTCGGCAGTAAGTGTAATTTCGGAAAAACTTATATTTCTAAATTTAATCATTAGTCATTGTCAGCCACCAACAAAGAGCTATTAAGTTATACGGGCGAACACATAGAAACCATCGGGTTAGTTTCATTACCTATAGAATATAGTGGGATCTCGCACGGTAGCGTAGTGCAATGGCGGACCGTCGCTTCTGGGCAGGGACTTCATTCGTGTTTTAACTTAGAACTAGCGCATGCGCAGCCAGTCGCCAGTGGCTGCTCTCAGCGTGTGCATGCGGTATACGATGCAAGAGCGAGGTGATTGCCACGAAATAATAGTAAAGAAATTATGCTCAAAATTCCCTAATGTTTTTTCTAGTAAGCTTGGTAATTTAATAAGTATACTGTTGATTTACATCAAAACTGGACGCAAAACCTATCTTTTCAAAGCTAGACCTGTACCATATGTCCTAAAGGAAAAATAGATAAAGAGATAGGTCGTTTGTTGGCGTTAGGCATTTAAAACCGTCGAGCACTCAGACACTGCTTCACCGATAGTGCCGGTATTGAAAAAGGACGATAGCATCCGTTTGTGTGCCGATTATTCGGTTACTATTAATAAACAGTTAATAGTAGACCAGTATCCTTTACCCACAGTAAGCGATTTATTGGCCAAATTACACGATGGCGTACAGTTTAGTAAAATTGATTTATCTATGGCCTACAATCAGTTCGTGTTAAGCGATAAATCACAGAAAATCACATGTATAAATACACACCGCGGTCTTTTTAATTTTACTCGGTTGGTCTTTGGTCTGGCATCTGCTCCATCAGTCTTTCAGCGTGCGATGGAGTGTTTGCTCGCTGGGATTGAGGGAATAATATTTTTGCTTGATGATATCCTAATTACGGGCAAAAGCAAAGTTCAACATGAACAAAGGCTTATGGCTGTTTTACAGCGTTTAGACGACGCAGGATTGACTGTTCAAATGAATAAGTGTGAGTTCTTTAAAGACGAGATTTCTTATCTGGGTCACGTGATAGACAAAACTGGGGTTAGGAAATCGCCAGAGAAGGTAAAAGCCATTCTCAAGCCCCTAAGCCGAATAATGTCTTACAATTGCAGTCTTTCCTTGGTTTGGAATTATTATCGTAACTTCGTGCAAACGCATCGTCTATACTAAGTCCTCTACAACTTATTAAATAAAAATTTAAATGGGTGGACTTCTGTACATGACGATGAGTTTAAGAAAATAAAAAATATCTCGCTAGTCACAAAATTTTAACTTTAACCCAAATGCCGAGTTAATGTGGCCAAGAAAAATAATGATTTAGATTTAAAATCCTTTTACAATTGTAGATATCAACTATCTTATGAAAACGGTGCCTTAATGCGCCGCCATAAAGTTGTGATTCCCGCATCACCAAGAGTTGATATGTGGGAATGGTATAGTTCTCATTTCAGGGTGGTTAAAATGAAAGCGGAGGCACGTAAATGTTTATGGTTCCCAGAGTGGATGCAGCGCTGGAGCAGCTGGCAAGCGTTTGCAGCGTTTGTTGGCAGCTCGCGCCGCCGCACGCACCCTCGCTCCCTGGCCCTTGCCACCGCATTCATTTCATCGGGTTCATCTTGACTTTCTAGGTCCATTCAACAATTTTATGTATTTGATTATTGTAGACGCTTACAGTAAATGGGTTGAATGTTATAATATGAATAATTCTTATAATTCCAAAGCTGTTATCAATAGATTATACGATTTTATGTCCCGTTTTGAAGTACCTCATACGTTGGTGAGAGACAATGGGACCTCTTTCACGTCTCAGGAGTTAAGAATTTTTGTGTACAAAACGGTATAAAACACATATTATCCCCGGTGTATCATCCAAGTAGTAACGGACAAGCAGAAAGTTTTGTTAAAATTGTTTAAAGGGACCTTAAGGGTATTATTTTACAAAGCGTAAATAAAAAAATAGTTCAAGAAAAAATATCAAAATTTTTATTTGACTATAGAACTCTAAAAACAGTACCACGAACAAATCACCAGCAGAACTCGTCTACGGGCGCGCGTTACGTTCACGGCTAGATTTATTAAACCCACTAGCGTCGTCTCGCGTCCACAGACCTCGTTAAAACCGTGGAACATAATCAGTTATTACAGGCCCATAATTATAAAGGGACACAAAGATCAGAATTAAGAATTAATAACAAAGTGTGGCTAACAAAAATATAGACAATAAAAATTCTGTTGGATCGAAGGCATAGTAAACAGAAAATTGGAAACGTAATGTATAGAATATACGTACCTCAATATAACTGCGAAGTTACGAGACATGTCGATCAGTTAAGAGCACAGTTATACTCACCGGCTAGAGATGACCGGCGATGGGACCCGGATGTGGTGCCCGACGAGCTGACCGCTACTGCTTCTAGCGACGGAGTCCAGCCTGGAACCACAGCTGATGTAGGAGGGGAAGGACGGGACATAACGGAACCAGACCTGGCAAGGACACATTAGCGAGTGCCCGAAGACTCTGCTCCGTGCTAGCGCCCCTACCCGAAGAAGACAAGCTATAAGTCCGATATTCTCTACGCCGACATCGGAACAGGAGGATACCTAGATGGAGGCTTACGTTTCCCTACGTGATCTATGTTGTCATAACTTGGAAAATGTTTCCATATTTTATATGTACTTATTAATTTTGTATATTATGTTCGCTATAAGGTGGAGGGATGTTGTGTTTGTGTATGTAAGGGGGTGCGGGCTGCGTCCCCCACCGAACGGTCGCTGTCTCATTAAACCAGTGTGCAATTAACTAGCTTGTCTAATTGATTAATAGTAGAAAAGTATATATGTCAACAAATACAAACATTTACACTGCAAACTCTATTCTATCTGACAATCAATTCGGATTTCAATCTGGTAAAAGCACTACACAGCTACTGTCTAAATTTACAAATGATATTAATACTTACCTTGATGAGAAAAGACACGTATTAGTTGCCTTTATTGACTATAGCAAGGCTTTCGATACTTTACGACATGAAACTCTAATTGAAAAGCTTCGAGACAGGTATCAGAGGACCTTTATTAGACTGGAGTAAAATTACCTCTGTAACCGACAATATGTTGTTAGTTGATAATACATTTAGTGATAAAATAAACATTACAGAAGTAACAGCACAGGGATCAGTATTGGGTCCTTTGCATTACCTTGCTTATGTAAATGACCTTAACCACCTTATAACAAAGTGTAAGCTTTA